>CM069857.1:142230651-142545651 GCA_036172795.1 Pelodytes ibericus | reverse complement strand
GAGTGGTTTAAATGTTTTCCTGGCCTGAAGTGTCATCCACGATATATCTTGGAGGATTTGGATATCGGACCCTTCGTATGTTATGGATTTGATGGCTCTAGCTGCTGCTAGGATTGCCTCCTTCTGTAGGTACGAATGTATACAGCATATAATGTCGCGTGGTGGGTTGTCAGGCGGACCTTTAGGTCTCAGGGCTCGGTGTGCACGATCGAAGACGATTGGGCTTGCATCTCCGCCATGGAGGAGAGGTTGTAGTATTTCTGACAGAATGTGTTTAACATCTTCGTTGTCAGCAGGTTCAGGTACTCCTCTGATTCGGAGATTGTTTCTTCTCCCCCTGTTATCTAAGTCCATCATTTGCCTCATCAGGAAGGCTGTCGTGTGTGTTTGGGAGTTTAATCGCGACTCAAGCACCACCGTGGCTTCCTGTATTCGTTCTATGTCACCTTCAATCGATTGTATAGTTTGTCCCTGCGTCTGGAGGTCAGTTTTTATTATGGAAATTTCCTCCTTGATCGTTAGTTGTATGCTGGTGACCGCCTCCGTTAGGTCCAGTTTCATTTGCGTGGCTATTGTTGTGAGGTCCTCTCTAGTTAGTGCTGGTTGGGATTGTGGAGGTGCCTCTGGGAAGCTGGGCCTATTGCATGGGTCGTCTGACTCTGAGTCTGAGTCTATTTGTGGGCTCTGCGATGCAGGCGCCATTTTGGTTTGGTTTCCCGCCGGATCTCTCGGTTTGTATAAAAAGTCTTTTAACGTGGACGACGGTCCCGTTTTAAGGTGTTGGGGCGTGGAGCAGGTGTTTGGGTACCTTTTATTGTTTTTCCCCATGGTTCATCGGTATCTGGCGGTCCCTTTTCGGTCTTTGATTGCTTGGCTGAGCGGGAGCAGCAGAGAGTGCGACTTACTCCATCGGCTTCAGGCCACGCCCCCCCGCAAATGAGTATTTTGACCACATCATCCTCTTTATGCATGTTGTCTTACTCCAAGCTGTATAGGCTCAAAAGCCTACTACCAATTAAGCATATTAGGTGATGTGCATCTCTGTAATGAGAAGGAGTGTGGTCTAATGACAACACCCTATATCAGGTGTGCATAATTATTAGGCAACTTCCTATCCTTTGGCAAAATGGGTCAAAAGAAGGACTTGACAGGCTCAGAAAAGTCAAAAATAGTGCGATATCTTGCAGAGGGATGCAGCACTCTTAAAATTGCAAAGCTTCTGAAGCGTGATCATCGAACAATCAAGCGTTTCATTCAAAATAGTCAACAGGGTCGCAAGAAGCGTGTGGAAAAACCAAGGCGCAAAATAACTGCCCATGAACTGAGAAAAGTCAAGCGTGCAGCTGCCACGATGCCACTTGCCACCAGTTTGGCCATATTTCAGAGCTGCAACATCACTGGAGTGCCCAAAAGCACAAGGTGTGCAATACTCAGAGACATGGCCAAGGTAAGAAAGGCTTAAAGGTCGACCACCACTGAACAAGACACACAAGCTGAAACGTCAAGACTGGGCCAAGAAATATCTCAAGACTGATTTTTCTAAGGTTTTATGGACTGATGAAATGAGAGTGAGTCTTGATGGGCCAGATGGATGGGCCCGTGGCTGGATTGGTAAAGGGCAGAGAGCTCCAGTCCGACTCAGACGCCAGCAAGGTGGAGGTGGAGTACTGGTTTGGGCTGGTATCATCAAAGATGAGCTTGTGGGGCCTTTTCGGGTTGAGGATGGAGTCAAGCTCAACTCCCAGTCCTACTGCCAGTTCCTGGAAGACACCTTCTTCAAGCAGTGGTACAGGAAGAAGTCTGCATCCTTCAAGAAAAACATGATTTTCATGCCGGACAATGCTCCATCACACGCGTCCAAGTACTCCACAGCGTGGCTGGCAAGAAAGGGTATAAAAGAAGAAAATCTAATGACATGGCCTCCTTGTTCACCTGATCTGAACCCCATTGAGAACCTGTGGTCCATCATCAAATGTGAGATTTACAAGGAGGGAAAACAGTACACCTCTCTGAACAGTGTCTGGGAGGCTGTGGTTGCTGCTGCACGCAATGTTGATGGTGAACAGATCAAAACACTGACAGAATCCATGGATGGCAGGCTTTTGAGTGTCCTTGCAAAGAAAGGTGGCTATATTGGTCACTGATTTGTTTTTGTTTTGTTTTTGAATGTCAGAAATGTATATTTGTGAATGTTGAGATGTTATATTGGTTTCACTGGTAAAAATAAATAATTGAAATGGGTATATATTTGTTTTTTGTTAAGTTGCCTAATAATTATGCACAGTAATAGTCACCTGCACACACAGATGTCCCCCTAAAATAGCTAAAACTAAAAACAAACTAAAAACTACTTCCAAAAATATTCAGCTTTGATATTAATGAGTTTTTTGGGTTCATTGAGAACATGATTGTTGTTCAATAATAAAATTAATCCTCAAAAATACAACTTGCCTAATAATTCTGCACTCCCTGTATATATATATATATATATATATACACACACACTTGTTTTTATATACTGACCTAGCTTAGTGGTATGAGAAGTTAGTTAATGTATAGCACTGTTTGTTTTGTTTTTTTTAATCTTTTTTGTCTCCTTGTCCAAAGCAATTAATGGTGGCTGCAGCATGTCCAGTCATTCATGCGTGTGCAGTTGAGTTGATTACCAGATTGACTTCCACTCACAGTTGAGTCACTATCTAGTGTGCTATACACTCTAAGCACATCAGTCAGTGCATGCTCAGAATGGCTGTTTCTCCGTTGCCCTTCAGATATGTATGTTACATACGTGGATAGGAATCTGTCTGTCCCTTTAAAAATACAGCATTTACGAACTCTGAAATTGGAACTATATTTTCATACTTGTTTACCATAGCTTTACACCATTCCATTATAGTCTTGTGAGATGCTAAGGAGTTAAACTTGTATTAAAGATATATATGGTGAAGATATATATATGGTGAACATCAGGCTGCTTGCTTTACCTGTGATACATTGACACAGCTGATGAGAGTGTACCTTAATACAGTTGAATCCTAAACTGGATGTGAAAGATAAGTGTCTGTCACAGTAGTCTACTGTGCCCGTCACGCCTGGCTACCTCATATCAGGGTAGGATGCAGCCATCCATTCATGTCAGTGGAATGATACCGGGGGTTTCATTTTCATTACCTGGAGGTCAGGAATCTCCTTGGTAGGAGGCCAATGCATTTTGATTTGCCTCTACAAAATATCCATCATAATATTATTCCATTTAAAATGGCATCTCTCCTAGACTGTGAAAACAAATCTCCAGCACCAAGCTGAAAGCATCATAAGCATTGGATGAGAAACTTTAGCAGTTGCATTTTGTAATGTAAAACTAATGTCTGTTGTCTATAAGTGATATTTATCCATATTGTTTTGATAGAGTATAGTTGCCAATATTGCTGCATCAGGCCCCAGAATGCAGTGGGAGGTGGAGCCAAAGTGGGAGGTCATGTGATGGCAGCTGCAGCCTTGTTGAATATCTCTTAAACATACACAAACTGGAAGCCACTAGTGTATAATTGTGTTCTTAGAAGCTTTGCAGGAACAGCCACAAATTTGACTAGACAGGATGTTGAACACTAGGACTGTTTCATCAAAGCCAACTGTTGGCAACTACGGCAGTGTTGTGTTTGTTAAGAAAATGAGGATAAAAATTACAATTATTGGTTGTCATATCTCTTTGCACTTAATATTTTAAATTAGACACATGGCTTAATAGTGTTTACCTTGTGACATTATTAATTATAAGTGCGATTTGATTGATCCTTTTCTGTTTTACCATGAATTGTTACATTCATTCTATACTCACACTCACTGTATATGGCAAGTATTGTGTTACAACACAAACGTAATCCAAATATTTGTTAATTATAACTTTTTATGAACTAATGAAACAGTGAATATATTTTGTGCCACATCCTTAGACAAGGTACTCTTGTACAACTTTGAACTAGATGGTCTCATTGTCTTCTTTGTATATTTTCATTTTTCAAAGATGGAGAATTGCTTGTCTTGCAAGGGTGCGCTGGTTTGAAGTTATTTCACTTTCCATGCCACCTATTTCTTGCCCACTCATTTTTTGTTTATCACTGGGTATTGGAAATTTCCAGAGCGTAGGTATGAAATTTAACCAATCTATCCAGTTCCTCTTGTGTCGATTTTGAACTTGGAGTACCTTTTGTGAGTCAGACAACAGCAACCATTGTCCTCTTCCCAGTTTAAGCCTCGATGACCAGTTGCTGCTATATTTCTGCCGGCCCCAATACAACTCAATTACCAGCGGGAAAAAAAAAGTAACAAAAGAAACGATTGAATCTGGCAGGAAATAAACTCAAAAGTCTTTCATTACAGTGGAGAGAGAGAGAGAGAGAAAACGGAGCTGGGTTTATTTTTATTTTCTCTGTGCTGCTAATAAATGACTGTCTCACATGTTGCAGCTGAGCCTTTTTTTGCCTTGGTCTGACTGTGTCAATTGTTTCCGTTTTACCATGTGCAATGAAAAAAGCCCTTCATGCATCGGGGAGCCAGGTAATGCAATCCTTGTCTTATCTTCACACCTATTCAGCAGGTATTTACTGGAGGACAGTGGAAGTCTGAAGCTCCCCTCTATTCACACAGGAAGCTCTGTCTGTATCAGGGGCTTAGCTTTCTACTTCACCTTTTGTGTTGTCTTCCAGCTGTCTCTTGAAAAGTCATTATACTTAATGGCTGTCGAGGTTTCAGGTAGACAGGCCAACCAAGTAATGCTGACAGACAAAATGGATGACATTTTCATTGTAAGAAAATTTAAGAATACATCCCACTCTGTAAACTACTTGTGCAGAGAATGAATGAGATTGTCTTACAGTGACTAATATTTGGTTTATTTAATGCTCCTTTATAGGCTGTTACTGACACAATGCCTATAGGCCTGTAGTGCTGATGGTTGATGCAAATAATCCTTAATTGTTCTGTGCAAATAACTGATGCATTCAAGCACCCAACAGGACGGCCACAAAACACTCCATATGTGTCACCATGAGTTAATCTCAGAGTTTGTTCTATGCATACGAATACCCTGTTATTTAATGAATGGTTTAAACAGATAAAAGTTGGATGAGACTAATTAATAGCTAACTATGTGATATGGATTTAACTCTTTTATGTGTTTTTTTCCCCCTATAAACACCTGATTTTACATGAATATACAGCAGAAGGACCAGATGTTTGTTTTTTCCATACCTAGTAACCTTATATTTGGTTTGTGAACCCTGAGAGCTTTCCTTTTCTTTCCTTCCTGTGTAATGTTGCAGACTGCCTCTAGAGGCAGTCTAGCAACAGAGCAACAGGAGTGATCACTTTCAAAGCTCTTGCCCACAACAGGACAGCGCCATTTTAGAATGGCAACCTGCCTCTAATGTGGCATCCACGCTCGCTCACAAACGTTTGGTTTTGTCCATTAAAATAACATTTGGAGATACAATGGTAGATTCCAGTAGGTAATGTTTTCGGGACTGAAACTGTACCTCTGAATTGCAGACGTATTTGTATCACAAAGGGGGCACAACGGTACCCGAATATCGAGCTACCCAAGTAACCCCAATGTGCCTCCGAATAAGTTTTCAATCTGAAATCATAGCCAATTCCATATATATATTGACAATAAGTTGTCAATGTCAACTTATTTGATGCAAGGACATTTCTAAGTTACCCCAAAATATTGAGTGGTAGTGTGTGTGTGTGTGTGTAGATATATAATATATAATGGACAAGTGCAGTTCAAGCCACACTTATGTAGTAGTTCATCATAAAAAACACACTCACAGGGCTTGAATGAATGTCTTGAACAAAGTCAATTGATGATTCAGGCCAAGTTCTGGTCCTTTGTCATGATCATTTGTATATTTTATATATATATATATATGTGTGTACATGAATGTGTCATTTGTATTGACCTCTAATCGGTTTAATGGTCACAGCTACTATTTTTCCAGGAAACAAGCAAACAGATCCCCCCACCCAAGAAACCCAATCTGAGCACAGACGCGAGTACCGCCTGTGTTTCCACAACTACTTGATAAATGTTGTAGGGTGACATCAGTGGGAACCAGCGACTGATTGTCCACAGCAGCTGTACTGCTCTTCTTGACTCCCGGGTGCTTAGTAATCTAGAAAATTCTGGCTTCAGTCATTTACATGAGGAAAGGATCAACATGTGATCAGTGAAGGAAGGCCTTAGCATAGTTATTATGGCTGCTGAACAACTACAGAGGACTTGAAGGCAGAGAGCGTATGTTTCTTATGTCAAGCGCACCCTATACCTGCAGATGATGGTTTGTATTGTGAATCCTGTAAGGTGTGTGCTATTCGCCCACGCGAGGCATGCGCGGTAATATGCGTAACAAACGTGCAGCTAGAATGATTCTAATTCTGGTAACTAGAAGCCACGGTAATTAAAGAGAACAGAAATAATCTGTTTTCTGGCACGCACTTCTGTCTGACATGTTTTCCCTGTCTTGTTAATACAGGCATCACAAAGTGTGCTTGGATTCATAGACCCCACATATGGCTTGCGAGAAATATAGGAAAAACATTGTTAATCAAATCAGATGCTTGACTGAGATGCAAAGCACAATTAATAGAAGGAAGCATGTTATGGTGTTTATAGTTTGGAAAGTGTTTATTCCTTCGCATGTCTGGCACGCTTATGGCAGTGCACTTTGAACCTTGCACTGCCAGAGACCTCTGCAGCGTTGGTTGTACACTGCTCTGTACTAAATGGCTTTTTGAGGATGATGGGAGTTGTATCTCTACAAATTTCTAGAGGATCACATCATGCTCTAATCAATGTTATATTTATTATATACATGGGGGGGGGGGCTGTTTTGGTCAGGGCATGATAATTGTGATGTAAGGACACACAATGATAGCTTGTACATCAAATAGAGTGCCCAAATAATGTCTAGTATTCTACTTCCTGCATGCAGAGACTGATGGGTCTAGTACTACAATATTATTCTTTCCTACTCCGTTTGATATTTAAGGAGACCCTTTAGAAAGCATGTGATCTCATTTGGCAACAAGACCTGCTAATCCTTGAATCATATTACTTGTGTCCCTGGAGATAGTGTTAGAAAATATCCCTGACACAGAAAGGTTTATTAGCAGTCAGCACAAGGGCAGTTTACCATTTGACCAAAGGGGATTTCTCAGTATAACTTTAAAATACTCTTTAACTATTTGAGCTCCATTATGAGAGTTATCTTTCTGGAGATACAACATATTCAGCTAAGCAACTGGATGTAAGGTGTTTCATACACCCATGCCTCCCAAACGACCTGCTTTGCTCGGGACAGATCCAAGTAAGATCACGTGCATGCCAGGTGCACAAGTGCCACCGTTCATGTTCTCGTTTTTGCTGTGGTTGGGAGGTATGCACACTCCGGCACGCAAACTGTTAATCTTAGCCAGTGACAGCGTGGCATGAAGAACACCTTGAATACCACCTTTTATAATAAAACTAAACAAATAAAATTCACTGTCCAGCTGCAGTATTCCATAGTGGTTCTATGTAAATGGCATGTTCAATTCTGTCTGAGTGGCACAGCTTATATAGCAGGTATTCATCCTTGTCTCATTAGTGCAGGCCTTGACAAACGTAGCTGAGTTCAAGAAGCCAGCTAAAAGATCTAGGAGCCAGACAACGGCATATAAACATAATCACACGTAGTCACAGACAGACACACTTTTTTATACTATATATCTTTATTCGGATTTATTAGGTTATAAACTGATCTTCTAATTATTACATTATGTCAATGTGTCCTTTATCAAATACAGACACACAGTGAGTCACATATACACACACACAAACACATGCAATCAGTCAGTCACATACATACACACAAACACATGCAGTCAGTCACATACATACACACAAACACATCCAACTACATACATACACACAAACACATCCAGTCACATACATACACGCAAACACATCCAGTCAGTCACATACATACACACAAACACATGCAGTCAGTCACATACATACACACAAACACATCCAACTACATACATACACACAAACACATCCAGTCACATACATACACGCAAACACATCCAGTCAGTCACATACATACACACAAACACATCCAGACAATCCTGAATGACATCAGTTATGACTTGATATGCAAATGAACTACTTTCACAGAGAACGGTGTCATTTGCATATCAAGTCAAGTGATGTCATAACCAAGAGACACCATAAACACATTAATAACATATCTTTCTCTAAGCATATGTTTAATTGCTTTGGTGTCTCTTTAAAACATTTTGCACATATCTTGTGATAATTATACTACCCAAGGAAGAAACCTATTTTTTTCCCTTTTTAATATATATGCTTCATTTCTACGTCTCTCTATCCGATCCCCATGTGTTCCGCTTCACATCTTCACTCTTAGTGTGAGTCGGAGACCCTGACAAGAGAGCTGTTTATGCACATCCGCATCCTAGGGCCATTAGTGCTTATACAGCCTTCCCTGGGGACGCGGCAGAGTTTCTCTGGATACTGCGTCTCACCTTTCCCTTCTCCAGTGCATGAAATAAGAATCATTTTTTGCTGATTTTGCTGCTCACTTGAAGTCCAGACGTTTTTGCTGTGCTGGCAGCCAGTGTGCTGACTGCTTGCCTCATTGTTGGCTTATGACTTAACGGCGCTCGTGACGGTCTCGACACGCCGTCCTACATCTGGCGAGAAAGTAACCTGTTTGGATTATATCCGTGGGAAGGAACAGAAGGTTACAAAAATAGATATGATAAATAAGCAGAATGCTTTATTGCCAAGCTGGTAGGGTAGAAATTACATTTGAAGAAATTAATGCCATTAGCAGAAGTTGATGGATACCCCAGTTACTGCTGCACAAAAACTAGTTGGATATTTTCATAAATAGGGTTAATATATGATTTAATACAATCACTGCACATAGCTATTGCATTTAAAGCATTGTTTAATGCCACAGAGTGAGGTTATTCTAGCTTTCAGTGTATTAGTATATAAAATAATTTTTCTGAGATGTAAAGAAGACCGCTTGTCAAAGTACATAATTTATTAAAGATTTCTGCTAATATTCCCTGACACAGAAGCTTTACAATATCTATATAAACTGATAAAAAAGATAGCCAATTGGTGGTCTGATATAGATATGTATGGGGATGCTCCCTTCAAAAATAAGTTTTTATTAGTTTTCACAATTATCTTCTTCAATTAATAATTGGGAAAGGGGAGGATTACAGAATAAAGAGAAGATAAGGGGAAAGGGAGTACAGCACATGAATGGTCGTCATAACAATACAATAAATAAAACTTTTTAGCAGCACATGGACACCAATTAATGAATCTATTAATGACAAAAATTACTGAATAGTAAGTGATGTGTGCAGATAAAAATGGGTGTGCTGGACTGTTCAGGTTTAAATAGTAATTCAACTGAGCAAACCTCCAATCACTCTGTTATATTGAAAATTGGAGGAGATTCCACACACAACAGTTCTGATCCTCCAAGACCCTGAAGTTGTTAATACACATGCTCGTGAACTGATGGAGCAGTGGATCTGTACTGATCCTCTTGCAAGTAAGCCAAACAAGAAAAAGGCCTAATACAGAAACATTTGCAAGTGTTGCTGGGGGTGGAGCTTTGAAGGATGAGTGTCAGCGCTATTGTGCATGCATGGTACCACTGTCACTGAAGCTGGCAGCGCTAGTTTGCGTGCACACAATGCTGCACACACACAGTAGGCATTCTCTGTTGTCATAGACACCTTAGTATGCAGTCAGGACCATTGGATATTGGTCCTGAATCCAGCTGTCCCACCGAATTCTACCTCTGTCCAAAAAAGTGGGACTGTCCTGCACTATGCAGGACAGTTGTGGTGTATAAATGTAAGCATTTAAAAAAAAAAATACTTTCATGTAAGAATACAAATAAAGCATCTTATTACACCCTATCTACTGGTATAGCACTATCTGGATCAGATGTTTCTTCATCTGGTCCATCGGGCCCAAGATTCTACAATATGTCCACTCCCTGAAAGAGCTATATAAGCAGAGATGTCTCAATATGGTGCATCTTAAAATGATTTATAAAGCTTGCACATTTGTTTGCAATAATAGAAATAACGCAGAAATCTGCGTCCATCTCCTGATTATCAGAAATTGACATATCTATATCATGCATTGTTTTACTATGTAAAAGATGCACATTTACCCTATGGCAGCTTGAGTGGGTTTTGATTTAATCTGCTTGTAAATTGTATAGATCGCCGATGACTTCATAGCACCAATGTTTCTTGAATTCTATACGTGCTGAGATGTTCTTAAACAAGGCAGAGATTAATTAAAGTAGAAATTTCAACAAGCTACAATACATTAATAAATTCTGCCTCTTTAAAGATGTTTTGCAAGCGTTAGCATGGTTTCAGTTGTAGGGGATCTACACTGCTTTCTTAAAGAGAAGCATGTTAGCGTACATATGCTTCTGGTAATCTGTGGCTGTGTTTATTACATTGTTGATGCATCCTACAAGCAGTCTTCTGGATCAATAATTAGTATATGAAGCAGAAGGGAACCTCCTTCCTTAGCCGGAGGAGAGCTCTTACCGCTGACATGAAGGCAGTAAGAGTGGAGAATTCCTCACAGCTCCTGGGCGTTTTCCTAGCGAGTGAATGGCACTTTAAAGGTATTAACCAAACAAACCTTACATCGAAAATAAGATTAAAGCATAAAGTTTTTTTCTACGCTTGTAATCTTAACCCCAGGCAGGAAACAGGAAGACTGATTTCTCTGACGGTCTGCTGTGCTGGAAGCATTTGTCTTTGATAATTTACATGGAGAGCAGAAGTAAATCTGTTGGAGCATTCTGGTGGATTTGGGATTTCAATGGTTTCTTTTGAATAATAGCACCTGACACTTTACCAGCAGCTAAAAGACTATTGCTCTTCAGAAAACCAACTACTGTGTACATGGTATGACCTGTATAAATAGCTTAAAGAATTAGGTTGTTCACTTGATAGGTAATGACTTGAAGGGCTGAAGAAATGAAGCCCGTGTGATTCAGATATGTACTTGCCACTTTAAACTGAACCCTGGCTCCCTAATTGTAATGTTTCCCAAGGCCTTTGTGAAGAAGGGTACATGTATAAAGTCAAATGAAGAGAGTGTTTTCATTATCTGATCATCCCCAGTGTTTTTGTGTAGGATTGTATTTTTTGGGGTTTAGGAGGCCTCAAAAATAAAAAAAATAAAAACCTAAAGCAATTAAATATTGCTAAATCTGAGTGGGATATACAAAGTATTATTGATTCATTTTGGTTTCTGGTACATTTCTTACCAGGCATAACCCCATGTTTTATCCTGTTGTGTGGTTCTCATCACCTATAATCCACGAGCAAGACAAGACAACAACATGTGCAGGTTTTTTTAGCAGTATTTTTAAATGCAGATGGATCGTTTTCAGAAATCTTTTTTTTTGTGTGTGTGAAGTATTTTGTCTAGTATGCAGGTATGGTTTCATGCCAGCCAGTATCCACAAACCAACATTCGCATTGATACCGTCCATATACCAAGAACCAAGCCAGGCTGGATTGCTTTACACCGCTCCAGTCCGCATCTCCCCAAGTCCATTTGGGCAGATGCTCATCTCCTTTGCAATAGCGCTGGTCCTGACCGCCAAAGCTGTGACTATAACCGCAAAATAAAGGGGATGGGAGGGCTGGAAAGCAAGATCTGCTGACCACAACAGGGTAGCATCAAAGAGGCAAGTACCAGTTGTTACATAACATTATATACACTAATTACATTGACCACTATTACACATCATATTTGGGATGACAGTTATGCCCTCCACTTCCCCATATGGCCAGTGATGTTGGATTCAATTATTATTGTAGAGGGGTTGTTTCGGGTGACTAAGGGGGCCTAGTGATATGGCAATATATTAGCAAAGCTTGTGCTTTTGTTGTTTTATTTTTCTTTCTCTCATCCGAGGAGGTAAACATATTAAACCCTTCGCGACAATGGACATGTCAGGCACGTCCAGCCGGGAACTCCGTTCCTGACAATGGACGTGCTTGACACGTCCATTGGTGCCCTCTTGTGGTCAGAGCTTCGGAAGTGAAAACATTTTTCACTTCCGATGCTCTGAATATGTTGCTTGACTGCCACTAGAGGCAGTCAGCAACAGTGTAATGAAAAAAAAAGACGTAATTAGCTTAAACCTAGGGTTAGGGTTAGTATAGCAGCTAGGGTTACAATTAAATCAGGTTTAGCATAAGTGATAGGGTTACAATTAAATTAAAATATATGAAGGGTTAGCATAAGGGTTAGAGTTGTGGTTAGATTTAGGGTTGGAGTCAAAAGGTCAATATAGGAAAAAATACATTTTATGATTTGTTTTTGTAGTAAATTATAAGATATGGTGAACATAATGTAATCTAATTAAAGCCCTTCTTATGACGATAAAAACAACATCTAATTTGTGTGGATACAGTATGTGAGAAAGAAGAAAATTACAGCTAAACACAAACACCCCAGAAATGTAAAAACAGCCCTTGTCACCAAGGGAAAGTCAAGGTCAAAATGTGTTGTCACTAAGGGGTTAAAGCTCTTCTTTGTTGACACTCTAAAACACAATTTCCCATCTTGTTATGTTGGGGTAGCTGGTTGCATTCAAAAATGATTATATATAAAGGATATATCTAGGGCAACATTCTGAAAGTGGAGCAATCAGCTTTCCAATGATGAATCTCATTGTTAAATGCACAGTATCATATAGGGCACAAACAATCATGCTGCACACACTTTATATGTGTTGATTCATGGTCTGTCAAACCCCTTATGATGCACTAAATCAAAATGTCCTTCCCATGCATTCACAACTGAGCCGCTTAATGTGGGACAGTCCCACACGCAAGATCGTGGTGAGTGAGAGCACTATTGCATTCGGTCAGTAACAGCCATGGCTTCCTTACTCCTGGGATTTCACAAGCCTTAAGGAGCTATTTACTAAAAGGTGAATTACAGGTGAGATGAACATTTCATTTCACTGACTATACACTGTGTAGGGACAAACCTTGTGAGTTCTGGTTTTGCACAATGTATATGTATGTCCGTGAGAGGAAATGTTCATCTCACATCAGTTTTGTGAATAGCCCCCGTGATACTACAATTTTGATTACTGACTTTACTATATATATATATATATATATATATAAACAATGCTTTGCATAAAATAAATAACATAGAATTTAAAATTACCATGTAGAAAGTAAGTAACTATCTTGGAACAATCATTTTAAAACATGGGCCTTCATTTGGGTGGGATAAGGTGAGCAGGTGCATGCTGGGAAGTGCTCAGACATGGCACTTCCCTGCATGCACCTTGCAGTCATTGTGGAAAGGATCGGTGAGCTTACAATATCACCTGCACAAAGGAGAATCTTATTAAGCTATTAAAAAGGAGTCCTAACAGCATGTGCTCCCAAGAAAGGTCTTTAGTACTGACCGATTAAAACAGAAATACGTATTTAAATGAAATAAACCTTAATCAAACTCCTCTCCTCTATGTTTACATTTTTCCTCTCTGTCTCAGGCTGCAATTTAAAAAAAAAAGTTTCCTTACTTTCTCAAAGCCTTCTCCCCTTTTATTTCTTGGCATGTGCTATTTGCCCACCCCCCTGCTACCCCACTGAAATGTAGATATTTTGACATTGAACAGGTTCAGTTTTATGCCTGGCTCTGCAGTATGAAAACGAACATTCACTCACGCTGCCTGGGACTTGTTATGGTCAATTTGTAATGTTTAAAATATTTATTCTAAGTCTTTGTCTATGGAGGATCCTAATTACGTTTGATTAATGCACGCCTTAAGCTGGCTTGAGCTTCGGAGACTCATCCGTAGAGTTTTCAGCAATATATAGGACATAGGAATTGGGCTGCTACAGGCTGCTCGCTGTAGGCATCATTCATCTGGCTATGCTGAGAAAGTCTTGTAAAATAATATTAAAGCAAATAATGGTTTGTCTCAAGGCTATGGTAATAACACTTTGGTATCTGGTCATTGTAACATTCTCTGTTTACAGTAAAAGTCTTCCTGTCCCAAAATAAGGCTCAAAAATAAATGATTGAACCAAAATCGTTCTTACTTTAGTTATAACTATCCACATGCAGCTAACCAAAGGTCCTTAGTGGTGCCTAGCTTCCTATCCAAATGTCACCCACATTAATGTTATTTGCATTTGATATGGCTAGGCCTGAGGTTGCATACTGTGCAGTTTAGTGTACAAAGTGGTCGTCTTATGTATTCCTGTGTTAAATTAAATTTGCAAGAATTGTTAAGTCACGGCAAACCACTTTTTATTTTCTTTTGGAAGAACAAGGAAATTTTAGTAAGAAAAAAAAAAATAGTAGTGATCTAACTTTTGTTTTTAATGTAGATTCTGAGAGCTTTTTTTTTCTCCCAAGGAAGGGGAATTGTGTGTGTGTATATATATATATATATATATATATATATTATTTTTTTTCCCTTCAGTTCTTCACACTTCTGTTCAGGCTGTCAAAATCCTCCCACACAATATATTTACTGTTGTTCTCCTAGGACATGATTACTACTAAGTAATTTCATTACTCCTCATTAGATTGCTCTTCATTTATGGCAAATGCAGTTCATTCTTCTGCTATAAACACAACAAAAGTTAACACTTGCTTTACGTAAGTTTCTTTGTTTTAGGAGAAATATATATCATTTTGTATCATCAAAGATACGAAATCATGGACCTTGATTTTTGCCTCTCGTTTCTCCTTGGTAAAGTCTCATAAAAGTAGTTTTTCTTTAAATCACAGAGCACCGTGAGAACCTAGCTATTCAGGCAGGGATTGTATTTTTTTTTTTTTCTTCTTTCACTCCATTCAAGCTTTGTATGGTATACTTATTCTTGTTTCAGCCTTTTTGCTTTGCCAGCACATTGATAGGTTTTCTGAGTTAAGAAAAAAAGACTGCTCTTTGCTTTCTACCCCACCCTGCTTCTTTTTTTTTTGCATTTTTAGCAGTTTTATCTGTTGTGCTACTGTTTCTTTCTTCTATAACAGTAATAGCATTTCATTTTTGCCCCTCTGTATACACTCAGGTTATTCAAATCCATTTTGTATGTATAGAGGGTTGGGCTATTGTTTTGAATAAAATGCTGTCTTATAGAAAATGAGCAGTCTTAAGCTATGTTTATGGTGTTACACCCCCCATCTAGGAAGGAATTAAGCTATTATGAAAATACTCAAAGTCCTCTGAAAATGAAAAAAATGTATTTAAAAAAAATAGCCCCAGTGGGGCCCCTAAAATAATCATGGAGCGCCAGGGCAAGTTACCCTATCCCCCCACCATCACGCATATGGGGGGTCCGGGCAGGTAAGCTATAAAAAATAGAGTTAGGAGCCGGACGACTACTCCCAGCCCCATATAAAAGCGGCATGCATTCCTAAATCTTTCTTTTTTCGAAGCTTGTTGCTTGATTCCCTTTTTGTAACTTTTGCATTTTATGTCTAACTGATGAATTTATTTATGAGTGAGTTTCCATGTTAGCATTATCAGAATTTCCAGAATATTTCTGAGCTTAGTCAGCTTTGTCTACCTTATGAAACGTTAGAGGCAACATGTCTGTCTAAATTATGGGAGGGTTATACCTCCAAGTTTTAATGCTCTTTTAAAACAGACTTTATTGTGTGTTTCCTATTAATAT
Source organism: Pelodytes ibericus (assembly GCA_036172795.1). NCBI lineage: Eukaryota > Metazoa > Chordata > Amphibia > Anura > Pelodytidae > Pelodytes > Pelodytes ibericus. Next base: position 142,529,853 of record CM069857.1, on the reverse strand, counting down.
TGTTTATAAAATCCAAAAATAAGCCATTTTCCCTTTAGCATTTATTTGAAATAACAGACAGATAACAGGCAGAATTTTAAATATCTAAATAAATTCCTTAATATTCATAAAGGTCAGAAGTAAATTGTGCATATGGCTAAAAGTATCTTAAAAAATGAGAGTGCACAGAAAAGGGCACACACAGATTTTTTTGTGTAATTAGTATTCTAAATTGGTTTGATTATAGTTCTCCTTGTATGATGGTTCTGATCCAAGCACTGTGGCCAAACTCAGGAGAGCGTTCCAGGAGGGATAGTTTAATTATAGAGACCAACAAGCCTGAAAAAATCCTGGTATTAGCTCATCTGGAGGAGCCGCTTCAATAGCTCAGCAGCTTCAACCAGAGTTGATCTTGAGCCCAAGCAATACAGTCCTCTTCCCAAATATACCAATTGGAAAATTGCAAAATGCCCAGCTGGTGGAGGACTCAAGCCAACTTCTCTGTGTGAATGCGCAGACTTTAAACATGCTGTTTTGTTGAATGCTTTTATTCTTTTCGAGACTGTATGAAGAAGAAGAAAAAATGAATGCGGGGAATTGAAAGTCTTTTGTTGAAGTAGAGATATTCTCATCTCGACAAAAGGGACTCGGCAGCAGTTACTGTTCCTTTTTCTAAAACTTTGGAATCCTGGGAAATTGGTATTCAGCAGTGTTTATAGGCACAGCCAAACCAAACTTGTACTATACTTTTCAATGTTTGTGCTTAGCTTTCCTATATAATCTATTTCCAATGTTGGTCAAAGGTGCCCCTTCTGTTACCCTGATGCCAGTAGTAACATAAAGCATATTTCAGTTTCCTGTTATTTGGGAATAGATTTAAAGCACCTGGCGAATGATAGCTTCGGGGAGGAATCTGTCAAACTGGTTATTTATCATTTAGGTATTGTCAGTTGGGTGCATTTGTTCATCATTTAGAAATTGCCATTTATGACCAAGAGCACTTAAAGTAGGCTGCGTTTTCTTTTGATTCAGACTAGATAAAAGATAAATACATGACATATGAATAACAAGCACAAACTTTCCTATAGTTATCCTGCCATTAGTATACATAGTTACAGTGTTAATGTTTTGATTTACGTAACCTATGATTTGTGCTATCTGTCCGTGATGCTTAAAAAACACTAACAGCCAGCAGATATACCGGTATATGGCTTTGTATTCTTTTTTTTTACATTACAAAGCATAAAAGGGAATAACAGACTGACTTATGGTATTATAGACAAACAGACACAGATCAATACATGAGGAAAAGCTCAAGTTTACAATCTAGAGTCCCAAGCAATGTGTTTTATTATAATACTGCTGAAATAAGAAAATTGGAAATAAATTCTGGTTTTGCTGTAGTGAGAGCTATGTGTATATAGCTGTGTTTAAATGCATTATAACAGCTACCATGTTTTATGCTGTATTGATGGTATTCGTAGATTTTTTTTTCTATGATCAAGTCTACTTCAAAATGTTAATGTCCAGGGAGAGACAAGATCTATAATATCTGCATCCATACCAGCATGTGAGTGTTTTGCCAGTACAACATACTCACACATTCCAAATCCATTGACATATAACACTGTGTTAGGAGTGGAGGTTTCTGGGATTTGTGCTTATACATTGCTTGAAATGATACAGTTAATTACCATAATAAAAACTTTTTTTTTTTTTAATCATCCTGTTTGTTTAATGATCTGTTAGTTGTAAAATGCACTATAGTTCTACTACACTACAATTTTGAGAAACTAATTCCCTCCAAAAATCTGAATGAATTTTAAATTAAGATTGTTGTTCTCTTTCTCTTTTAGGTTGAAGATGCGATGCTAATGTTTGACAAAACTACAAACCGACATCGAGGTAAGATTACTTTGACCTTTTCTGAGGTTTTTTTTTGTAATAAAGCAGTGTCCCGATAAACTTGCATACATTTAATAAGAACAATAAGAATTGTGTAGTTGTACGTTCTGATTCTTTGTAATGCATATCATCTGCCTGTTTTGAAATGGTATCCTTAAAGAATGGACAAAAGATCTGGGGCTGTGTGGACTGGTTTTATATGTATAGGGTCTACTCAATAAGAAGAGAATTGTAGGGTATTGAGATGGGAATTTCAAACTTAGGCCAAAGTACCTGAGGTGGAAAATGTTCCCATTCAGCTGCACTGGATACTTTTTCCCATCTCAGTCCCTTGCAGTTCTCTCTTTATTAAGTAGACCCTTGTGTGTTTGTCCCAATCATTGCAACCTACATCTGCCATGTTTCTCTCAGTCTTTAAAAAAGTAATGAAGATGTACAAAATAATAAGCAATGCTTCTCTGCTGCCAGAAAACTAAACTGTCAGAGATACTTTGTTGATTTTAAATGAACTAGGGGAGAATACACTAAATTCAGAGCTGCCCCATGTAACTAGAATATCCCTTTTACTGGGCCTATAATAAGGAGAATTGTCCCCTTCAATAAGGATATAAATACATATATATATATATTAAACATTGCATATAAACACATACATATTGAAATAAAATATGCTAACACTTATGGAATAGAAAAAAATGTCAGACTAGTGCACAAAAAAATAGTAGACACAGGAATATACTGTATATATTTTTTTCAAATATAGTAATGAAAGCATAAACAGAAAAATACCAAAGGTTTGGCTTATGAATCCAGTCAGATATGCATGCCTGTCTCTGAAGGATGTGCCCATACATATTTATTCTCACTGCAACACTATGCAGAAATGATGTAATGTGGGAAATGAAGCAAATTCACAATTTCCTTCTGATTTACATTGAAAATGAAAAAAAGATGTGTTTTAACTGGATGTACAATACGAAAATACAAGCAGCGTTTCAGAACACTTAATGAAAGTCTTAGTGTTCAATCCATTTTATAATTAGTTTCCCAGTGTTTCTGAATGGGGTGTAAATGTGGGGATCGCTTGTAATGTTGCATACAACCTTTAAATTCAGCTGCACTAAGTCTGTGTTCCTAAGATGAAGTGTTCAGACGTAACAGGGGGAATATGATAGAAACATTTAAATACATAAAGGGAATCAACACAGTAAAGGAAGAGAGTATATTTAAAAGAAGAAAAACTACCACAACTAGAGGACATAGTCTTAAATTAGAGGGGCAACGATTTAAAAGTAATATCAGGAAGTATTACTTTACTGAGAGGGTAGTGGATGTATGGAATAGCCTTCCAGCAGAAGTGGTAGAGGTAAACACAGTCAAGGACTTTAAGCATGCGTGGGATAGACACAAGGCTATCCTAGCTATAAGACTGGGAACGGGGGACTAATAAAAGTACTCAAAAAAAATTTGGGCAGACTAGATGGACCGAATGGTTCTTATCTGCCGACACATTCTATGTTTCTATGTTTCTATTTAAAAGTAAAAAAAACAAACTCCCTAAATCTCGCTGTCCCTCTTTCCTCATCTGATGTCCCTATTTCCTAGAAGCTCAGAATTTAAGATGTTTGAATAACAAAGAACTCCCCCCCCCCCCATGAAAAAACAAATCATATAGAGAGGCATGTACTATAAAGACGCAAATATATTTTATGTGCAAAACTATTTTTGCGCTTTGCTCCTATTGCAATGTACTAAACATTTAACACTCCAATAGTAAATACGAGCAAATTGCGAATAAAAACAGGCTTTATTGAGAATTAAAACAGACAATTTTGCAAATATTTTTTCTACCTCTTTTGATAGCACTTGCTAATAGCTGATGCAATTTTCACACGCAAATAAGAATATTCGCCAAGCACTTTAGTATGCACGAATATAATCACAGTTTATTAGCGCAACCGGAAAAATGCACACTAAATAAAAATAAACAGAAGAGGCGCAAATCAGGAAAATAAGCGCAAAATGTTACAAATAGTCGCAAATTGCTCCTTACTCATGTTTTACGTACTTTTTTTACCCACTGCACTTGTTTAGTACATGCCCCCATAGTGTGTTTTAATGCACTAAATGTGTGTATGTATCAGTTTGTGCAATTAAAATGCATTTCCTTTTCTAGCTCTCACTTGTCCTTAAAGTCACCTAACACAGTATGCCACTTCCCAAGAAACCAAAAGTGTCCATCTTTGGAATATGTTAAACATTTTTGCTTAAAGGGACTTGCATACAATGTAACTGGATTGCCTGTGCATTTAAAACAAACACATGTATAAGATATATGCCACAATGCACACACACACACACACACACACACACACACACAAGTGGAAGTGTCCCTTTAATACAATTGACCAGTAAGGGGCCTTACAGTAAGATAGTACGGGTGCAGGCAACAAGTATTTGTTTTTGTTGAAATACACCACCCATGAATTTTAACCAGCATTTGACCCGTCACAGGTCAGCTGAAGAGAATGGGAGTTGTAGTTAAACAGCTAGAGGGCTGCATATTTGCTGCTCATCTCTAGCAGGCTCCTGTATTGTATCAAAGCCAAGATCTTTATTAACAATACATTCTATTATAATTTCCCTGAGCATTCCATAACTTGGACAGTCACACCTTATAATAAACATAACCAGTCCCCTGTATTCTTTTTTTATAAACACAGTTAGAAAGTCCCATGTTGCACTTGGTGTTGTCCGTTTAGTACTCTGGACAAATGGAATGGGAAACAGACTGATAGAGCAGTATAGTTTACAGAAATACACATTCTGACATTTAAAGTAAAGTTTAAAAAAGAAACACTAAAATGTACCATTTTGCAGTGATTGTTCCTAGAATTGGAAGAACAACGTGTGCTGTAATTTGCATAGGGAATTTTTTCCAGTCATATTTTCTTCACCTTGATTTATTTGTGCTCAACCCCTTCAATGCTGTGTACATTACTGGCAGTACAGGGGTCTCCCTTAAAGAAAGAAACCTATATTGAGATAGAAATATTTATATGTATGACATGTATATAACCGTACTTTCTTTTAGAAATTATAGCTCTGAAATGTTATTATATATGTATCATTATTTAGACCATATATATCGCTTGTATCTGTGTTAAAGAATAACTGTTCTATTAGTATAGTTTCACCATGCACCATGTTTATGTCCCTCAGCTATTCAGTGCCCATCCATTTTATCTGTATTTTAATGTTGCACCAAATGTTAGTATTTTTTACTTTCCACAAAATGTACCCATGGTATTGGGATTTCTCACTTATACAATTACTTGACGTCTGAGGCATTGATTTTCCCACTTCATTTCCAAGAATGAGCTGAATGAGGGGCCTAGTTATTGTAGGACAAGGATGTTCATGTATTGTTCATTTAGTACTTGTAATGTACATTATGGATCCCTTTCCAAATCTGGAAGGCTCTGCTCTGCACAGTCTAGGCTCAACTCATTTAGCTACCAGCTTCCAGCTGTAAAAATCTTTTATTTTTATTTTATTTTTAAATATATTTTGTGTGTTGTTTTATATCCCAAAATCTATAACTCTAATCCTGTACTGTATACACAGGCTGGGGCTATGAAAGTTGGTGTACTACTTAATGGCTGTAATAACACATTTCTAACTGATAAAATATTTTTTTCTAAGATACATTTATTTGTTTTAAATATACACAGTATTATGTATAATCTGATATATTTGTTTTGTATATACAGAGTATCATGTATAATCATGCCCTGTATAACTGTACATGGGAAAAAGTTAGTGTACATAATGGCCGCAGTCAGAGGTGGAGCATCCATTTGGGTTGCAAGATTGAGAGAGAAATTCATTTTGACAAAAATACATAAAATGGAGGCCACGTTTCCAGCTTCTAGACACATGGGGAGCTCCAGTGAACACTTTCATTGTAGTGTCGGTGATTCAAAGATTTTTTTTTTTGTTATATTAATATCACTTTTCTATTTCTCTACAAATTCTTAGAGCCATAGACAACATTACTCTCTTAAAGCTCAGCATTAGCTGTGATGTCAACAGGGGTCTGAACTTAGTTTAACTATCGATTTCCCACAGACCGCTTCTATCCAGCTCTGCATTTATGTGAAAGAGCAGTTATGTAGTAGTAACCTGCACCCCATTGTGGTAGAAATAGTTCAGCTCGGTGAGTGCTCATCTTAGTGCTTGGGCAGCTTCTATCTGCGATATATATTCTTCTTAATGGACACATTGGATGCACATAACACACAAGAGAGTTTGAAGCCTGTTATTACTCCTTTGCTCCTCTTCATCCATACTGATACGTATATCTTGCATTCAAGGGGTGACTAGAAACCGCAGACCGCATTACTTTTATATAATTACCGACTGCGAGGAAGGATAGAGTGCTAGCTGCATTCCTACAATGCAGAACGCCTGGCTGATGTTCAGAACATCACCCGTACGCATTTCTGACAATCATTGGCTTAGACATTTAGATTGTGCACACACTGCAAAATCCAGAGCTATCTGTAAATCCTGAGCTGTTCGCGTTTCTTTGAGAATGTGTTTGAAAATCTCTGCTGTGTGCTGAACCAGACACTGTCAGAGTCTGACTTTATTATACATCTGTGTTCATCAGAGGTTGAGTTGTAAGGAAATGACACCAAATATAAGATCTGTATGTACTTCTGTGTTCCCCATAATGTCTCCCTTCAGGTTTGAGGATTTTTGTGTGTGTGTGTTGGCTTCCCATCCTATTGATTATTTCACATTCCCACCAATGGAAATAATCCAGTATAACAATAACAGGAAAGTTATATTTTATAAGTAACGTTTAAAGAAAATGTTTATTCCGCTTCCGTCGCCTGTTTAACTCGTTTTAACCTTCGGTGTCTGAAAGCCGGTGAAAGTCATAACAATACGATCTTTGACAGATGGATATTTTTTACTTTTAATAAACTGTGTAATGTGTACTGTAGTCACTTGCATTGCTTGCCAATTTCCATACAAGACTGGGGGGGGGGGGGGGGGAGAGTTTAGTCAGTTAGTTTTATTTTTTTTTGCAAAAACCACCGTAGCTAATAGTTTTATATCTGTTCAGCTGTTTTATTTTAGTGTTACTCCATTTGTAGCCAACCTATATTCCCTATTATTTTTCTCTGGGTACAGGCATACACTGGAGATATTGCACGTTTGGCTCCAGACCACCACATTAAAGCCTAAATCGCAACAAATCAGGTGATTGGTTTCCCGGTTCATATAAAAGTTATGTTTACTCTTTAACCCCTTCCCGACGCTATGACGTTCTATGCCATGCTAATTTTAGTGGTCTTAAAAGACGCTAGGACGGCATAGGATGTCCTAGTGTTTAACAGCTCATCATGGCTCCCCTCGATGAGTATCACAATCTTTTGGCCATTGTGTTCCTGCTTACTGGTGGCCGAGAACTAAATGTGGCGTTTTGGTTCTTGCACCGTCTGGGATGCATCACAAAGGGGTTAATGTAGTCTATTAAGTGCACAATAGAATTATGTCTAAAATCACAATGTGCGTGCCTTACCAAAATGTGACACAGATGCACATCCTGTTGGGAAAATTACGCCAATAGACTAGCTCGATGCAGGATTGCCACAAACCTTCAATTTGTAAATAAATGCAATATTTGCAAAGCAGAATAAAACTAAGAGCAATAAAACAAGGTATGCCTGTATATATTGTATCAGTGAAATGCTGGGGACAGTTAACTCATGAGAATATCTCTGGTACCGATTGTTGACAGCAGAACACTTTGTTTGGTTTTTATATGTTTGGGTTCTAATCTAAGGAGGAGGCTAAAATGGCCAATTCCACTCACAGAAAGTAGTCTTAATTTGGCAAGTAAATGCAGATTAGTTTGGGTAGATTAAATTAATAGTTTAGCATTATTGATTTAATCTGATTTATGTCAAGACATTTTTCCAGGTAACATGTATATGTTTGCAGCTTCCTGCTCACACTTATGTTTAATATTTTTCCATACTTTTGTAGTGAAAATGCTGCCTTTGGTTTGATTTTGTTCATGCTAATATTACACTGTTCTTTGTTTGTTCTTTTCTTTGGTTTGTTTACCATTGACAAGGTAAACCAAAAAGTAGATTTATTAAATGTGAATGGCTACTGATATAGCCAATATCCCTTGCTATATAACTTATCATTAAAACCATACCACCCAACCATTTGCCCCCCTGGCGAATCGGGATGCTGAGGGGCGGAGTCTGGGGAGGGGATGGGGCATCATGGGCGGAGTATGGGGAGGGGGTGTCAGTGCTACCGCTCATTAAGCCAGGATTGCTACTGAGCATGTGCACAATGCTGCTAATGCCCAGTAAGCATTATCCGGTTTCTGGGACACCGGAAAATGTGATCAGGACCGTGGGATTGTGATCATGAGTCCTGCTGTCCCACTGAGCTCTATCTCTGTCCCAAAAAGCGGGACTGTCCTGTGCAAAGGGAGGTATGTTAAAACCTCTACTGTAATTACCATTCATGATCAAGTGACAACTGTTAATTTTACACATTACAAGCTTAATGATAAATAAAATATTACCGTGGCATGATTTACATTTAATAAATGTAGACTGACCTGAGATACTCTACTTTTCTAGTCGGATATTTTTTTAATTTCTGTGTTATTCACAGATGCAAATGCTATTAAAGTAGAAATCAGTGGATGACAAATACCTTTTCTAACAGTGCTTAGTGTGCTGGTGTCACATTACGGGAAGATATCATATTTTAGGGCCGTTATTTTCCCCAAATTTGCCCTGATATAAGTATGTGTGTAGATGTATACACACACACATACATCTACATAGCAAAGCAATCTGTGTGTGTGTGTGTGTGTGTGTGTGTATATATATATATATATATATATATATATATATATATATATATATATATATATATATAGCTAAATACATCATATCATTTTTACATCATAGGTGCACTTTAAGAGTCAGTGTTATAAATAAACCCCACCCACTCTATTTGTATTATAATGCAAAACTAAATAGTCAAGCTTGGTAGTTAGGTGGACAAAGTGGAAAACAAACTATCTTCTAATAAATATAATTAAATCAAAGCATGCCTGTATACACATTAGCCTAAAGTGTTCAGCCTTCTTTGTTGTGTGATAGCAGGCGTTCATTATTTGAGCAATACCATTTTAATTCTTTCTCTAGATGAGATGGAGACAGCAAGCAGAATTTTGTAATTGAGCTTCCCACAGTTGTTTTAGAAAGCCTCTCTGTCAGTATTGCCATTTAGGTAATTTTTTCCAGGCGAATTTCCATGCTTTTCTTTTAATGGTTAATCAGTTTAAAGTGCGTGAAGCGTTACTAGTACAATGTTTATTGAAGGTCACTTGCCTCTAGCTCTCACAAGCTGTGATCAGAACCTCCCCACTTTCCCAACTCACTCACACATAGTGTTTTGCTGCTGGTTGGATATTTCTGTGTTGCGAATATATTCCCGCGCATGTTGGCACTAGAAACTGTACACTGCCTCACAGAGGAACTTCAGACCAAGAATCCTTCATACAACTTCTATCCAAGAGTGCAAATAAACAAATGTCTATCCTATAGTAACCTTGACACCATTCTTGCTTCAAAATATATCTATTTTTTCTCTAGAACTCCCATTATTATTGGTTCACTATTCACAATTGCTTCTGTTCACTATAATCATAAAGATTCTTACTCTGAGAGGTCTATTTACTAAGTAGTGGACAACAAATTTACGTAATTGTGTGACATTAAGCTACAAATTTCAAAATCATAGAAACATAGAATGTGTCTGCAGATAAGAACCATTTGGTCCATCTAGTCTGCCCAATTTTCTAAATACTTTTATTAGTCCCCAGTTCCCTATCTTATAGCTAGGATAGCCTTGTGCTTATCCCACGCATGCTTAAAATCCTTGATTGTGTTTACCACTTCCTCGGGAATGCTATTCCATACATCCACTACCCTCTCAGTAAAGTAATGCTTCCTGATATTACCTTTAAATCGTTGCCCCTCTAATTTTAGACTATGTCCTCTAGTTGTGGTAGTTTTCTTCTTTTAAATATACTCTCTTCCTTTACTGTGTTGATTCCATGTATGTATTTAAATGTTTCTATCATATCCCCCCTGTTACGTCTTTCCTCCAAGCTATACATGTTAAGATGTTTTAACCTGGTAAGTTTTATCCCTCAACCCATGAACCAGTTTAGTTCACCATTGATGATGTAGATTAAGAACTATACTTAATGGAATGCATTGTGTGACTCTTCAATTCCTTTACAAACTGTGACATCGTTAAGGTTTTCACCCAACCAGTATGTTACTGGTGGGCCGGTAAAAATTGGCTTGAGGTCAATGTTAAGTCTATGGAGGCCAGTATTTTCTTAAAGAAAAGGTGACAGGTGATTTGTTTCTGGAAGTATATTCTAAACAAAGCAATAGTAGGATGTGAGGAGGTAATTGATTAAAACTTAAGGGTGAAATGCCTAGATGTACTCTGAAAGAGTATTACTTAACTGAAATGGTGATAGATGACCAGGATGGTCATGCAGTAGAGGTTGGAGAAATTAAAAGGAGAATTTCAAAAGGCTTGGATAGACATAGGGGACACAAGGTTTTAAGTTTATAATAGAAAGAGCCCAGTCTGATATTTTCTATCTGCCATCAGATACTGTAGGGTCTACACAATATGCACCGATCCATTCTGAAATGAACTCATATCCGGCATAATAGCAAAATCAAAGGGATCTACCCCCCCACCCCACCCCCAGCCAGCGGGCTTGCGTTGTCCCCATAAATAAATAAAAAATCTGCACCCCAGCCAGTTTGGTCTCCAGGCCCCATTTTTTAAAAGGGGTAGCCCTGACCCCCCCCCCCCCCCATGTATTTTTGGGGGCTTAAAAAACATTTTTGGAGGAATTAGGCTATGTACATAATAGTTGAATTTGTCCCGAAATTCAGCCTTCGCTATGTCCCCGATGTACCCCGAATCTTGCCAAATCGGGCCCCAAGTTCCTTGTATCTGATATTTCCCCTCAATTTGGCAATCATTCCGAGTTAAATGCCTGGGAAGGAATTTTTCAATACACTCTCCTGTGTATTTATAGACAGAATTTCAGAAAATATCCTGTTTTCGTTTCCAAGATAATATTAGAATGTCTTGTTTTGAATGCATTTTCAAGTCATCTGTTCATTTTTATTTCTCTGTTTTAGAGTGGGATTGATAAGTAATTAGGCATCTCCTCAGCGATGCAAATTCTATCATCTTGTCATATGGTTGGAGCTCGAAGTAAGAGGCTCAGAGTACAGCACGCAGGAAAAAAGCGACTTGCTCTGTATTCCCTCTTCATGCTTGTTCGAGAAATAATAAGCTCTTGTGATGCTAGGTTTGGACGTTGTTCTTTTCGTGATCTAAGTATAGGATGGTTGTTAATGCAGAGTTACTGAATAAGTGACATTACATTAAAGATCCACTCAGCTCTATGTACTACAACAATCGTCTGTGCCGAGATGCTTTCTGTGACATGTATTAATTCTCACTGTAGTTTATTCTTTGGTGCTTCAGGAGGCAGCCTCTGACAGGATATATTAGGTTTTGTTTTTGCTTTGCTTTTCTTCAAAACTGTAGATGTATCTTGTGTGATGAAAAGTTCCATACCACAGTTGTACTGTATATAAATGTTACAAGGTTATTTAATCAAATAAAATGTTGTCCCATTCATATTTTTTCCCCCCCCCAGGTGCTGATTAATTGTAACTTGTATCCATGTGATACAATCCAAAAGATTTATTAGCGTGTAAAAAAAATAAACACACAATTAGTGAAAATGTAATTGCTTGTGAAGTGCCTTATCATAAACTCTATGCAGGGGAGGGGAATTGATGCAATATGCCCCTGTGGGTAAAGAAATATTACCAGATTTACTAGTTTGTTGAACATTCCTTGTTCAATTTTATTTAAACCACTGGATACCAATCTTTAGCACTGGAAAGCACAGGCATGTAGGCATGTAATTGTGCAAAAAAAAAAAGTCTGATGAGTGGTCAAACATACATTAGTTTAACTGTTTGATTGATTATTCGGTAGTCTTGATGTACCACAAGAATATTTTATTTTAAAGTGGCTGTTTATTTCTTGTATTTACAAATACAGTATTTGCTCGAATATAAGACAAGGTTTTTTTCAGAGCAAACAAAGAGGGGAGAGAGGCAACTTTGGGGGAGAGAGGCAATGTTGGAGGGGAGAAGCAACTTTGGGGGAAAGGGGAGAGAGGCAACGTTGGGGGGAGGGAGGGGGGAGAGAGGCAGCGTTGGGCAAGTCTGGGGGGGGGGAGCATTGGGCAAGTCTGGGGGGTAGAGGCAGCATTGGCATATCCAAGGTTTGGGGGGTCGTCTTATAGCTGAGCAAATACGGTACCCCTGTCAAAGAGGTATGTCTGAACATAATGATTATTGAGTTTGTTTGGTGACATAAAACCTTTCCGACAATTGAGGTGGTAGGCATATAACGCAAAAAACATGCAGTTAGTGACATCTGACGTGCCTAGCACATCAAGAGGTGAAACGAGCATAGGATTAGTGTTGTGGTAAAAAGGTCACTGTATTAGAGAATGGTTAGGAAAAAGCAATATGCTTCTTTCATTTATTGCCCTATATTTCTAAGCTCAGGGCAGTAATGAGAATCTATTTAACAGGTTTTTTTTCATAGCATGTGTAGATGTATAAAACATTTTTTATGTAAAAGTTAAATAAGTTAGCATTTTATTTATACAAATTATGCCTAAAGACACTTCAGTTTAAATACATAATAATATGAGTTTTACTGGTGCAGATCACAAGCGCGTAACACATTTTAACACCAGGGTTAGGAAAGAGAGACAGAGGGCAATCCCTCCAAGACAATCACTACATATTACGGTATGTATGTTATTATTTCACAAATTCTCAAGCAAAGCAAGGTGATGGAGTTTTTTTAAGGCAGTAGTTTCAGTGCACTATGGTGTGATGAATAGCTGCAGTGTAATTGTGTGTATCATTCTGACGCTGTGCCGTCACATGTTATTTTGCAAGTGGACACACCCTCATTAAAGCCCAGGTGCTGAGAATACATACATTCGGACACTACAGTCAAACTAATTCCTCTTGAGGATGAACATCCTAAATTGTAGGTTCAGCAAAGTCTTTTTCTGCCACGGGGAAATTGAAATAGACAAGATGGCACATTAGTCAGACTGAATCATGGTGAGCTGGACTTTATTTTTAACTGCAGTGTCTACAGAAAACCTACTATTATTTTTGAATAATAAAATTGGAAGAAGTATTACACACCTTAAGCATATGCTTATTCATTCCAGTGTGGTGTATGTTAAACTGTTTATATAAAAATGTATGATGGAAACAGAGTCAGAGAGACAGTACTCTAGTCCAATTATAGCTAGCCTTGGCACTACAGATGTCTGGGAACTTGTATCCCATGATGTTCTGTCGGCTTTATGGTTGACTGAGCATCAGGGATATGTCGTTTAAAAAAAAATCTGTGGTGTCAAGGTTAGCCATCACTGGTTTAGAGTAAGTAAAGCAACTGTATCACCTGCACATTGTTTTTACTGTGCATGTGGAGCATAAAAAATGATTGAAAATGACCTATACATTGTGTTTGAAAAATTGAAAGTAAATGCCTAAATTAATTGGAAACTGTGTTTTAAACGTGTCTGTGTAGTCACCTGTTAATGACATCACCTGTGGCATGGTATGCAAATGTACTGCTTGAGAATGGGACAATTCTAATTTGCATATCATGCCACAGATGAACTTTTTTTATGCTCTACATGCACGGTAAACACAGTGTTTAGGTAATACAGAGCCCTTTAACTATAATTAAAGTTAATATGGTATTATCATGTGCCTTGAGTTGGATGCCTACTTGTCTATGGTGCCTCTTTTTATGAAATTGCTTCAGTAAGCTTCAGCCCGGTGATGGCTACACTTGGCACTGCAAGTGTTACATATCTATATCTCCCATTTTCTGCCCCCATTGAACCGGGATGCCAGGGAGCAGAGCTTAGGAGGTCAAGTATCAGCACTATGGAACATAAATAATAGAACTGTCATATAAACTGGTCCCAGACACGGTAGAATGAAATCAGGACTGTCAGGTTGAAATCCCTCTATCCTACCAAGCTCCACCTTTGCCTCGAAAGCGAGGAAGTGGTAGAGTTCAGCAAGACAAAGCCGCAAAACCTTGACTGTCACGTGTAAAGCAGGACAGCAGGGAAGCATGCATATCCTTTGATGCTCAGTCAGACTTCAGGCTAGCTTAAGCATCATGGGATATGTAGTTTCCAAACAACTGCAGTGCCACGGTTAGCCATAACTGATTAAGCCAATGATTAACCTGTGTTTGCGCCATAGAAGGTATTGTTAAAAATGTGTATGATAGTCTAGAAAATAATAAGTGTGCTAAAAAAAGAAATTAGCTTAGAAAATTAGTTAACCTACATTTTCTACTTGGAAATTCTGTTAAAACATCCTATATGTGTTGTGATCTAGATTTAGCTGAAAATCCACTTAATTGTTGAAGCTTTGATAATTATTTGAGCTTCTCAAAGGTTAACTGTAATATCTGCAAGTCGCAGATAGATATCGTTTTAGATTTATAGTTACTACTGTGCTGTTAACAGTTTATTCACAGAAATCTATACCATTTGAAGAAATGATTGGGTGCTATTGTTGGGCAGTGCAATGAATGATGAAATGTATGGATAACAAATGTGTTTGATGTCCCTTTTGGCAGACATTACAGTAATCAAATTGTGGTTTGGAATGCAAGGTTAGGATATAAATCTGTGCAATTGACTTACTCCATTACTTACAATCACATTCACTCACTAGCACAGTGCCAGCAGAATTCAAGAACGTGTGTTTGATCCCACTGTATACAGAACAAGAAGAATGTGAAAGTGTTAAGGCTTTTGGAATTATGGGTCAGCAGTTTATGGTGTACCGATGCGTGAGTTTGAGCGGGTTACCATGTAGTTTCAATGCAGTTAACTTCAAATTATTTTTTTGTGACTCTTGTCGATTACATTTTTCATTATGACCAAAAAGTGACTGGAGTTTTGCACTATGCAAGGGGTCAGTAAAAACTGTAATGTACCAAGTCTTGTGACTTTAATGGTCCATTTCTAGAGCTGACACCCACCTGGCATCTTACTGGCAGGACAGTAAAAAAGATTGGCCTGAGGGCAATGTTAAGACTTTGGAGGAAATACCATGCCTGATTTGGTATTTTTTTTGGGAAAAGAAGGTGGCAACCTTAGGCGTATAGTGTTAAAAAAAAATATTTTTTAATAGTACAGTATCATTTAAAATAAAGAACATTCGGTTTTAGATTTATTGTTGTTGCCATAGCAAGAGTCCACCTGTCTTCCCAAACCCCCCTTTATGTGTCTTATTTCCTATAACTGGCTTAAACCATAACCCCAAGTACTTGAAACTGCCGAGTTTGACAGAGAGGTTGATTTTACAGTAGTAACAAATGAGAGCAGTTTCTCAGGGGGGAGCATGACAACCGCTGCACAGGAAACCGGACTGCTTCCTCCGCACTCCCGCTCCCAAATGTCACTGAATTTAGACACCTCTGTGAAATGATTACAATACGTGTGTATTTTGCATTACATTTAGGCCGCGGTTCTATATCTACCAAGATTAGTTGTAAACCTGAAGTTTTTGCATGCCCAGTTTACCCAAACTTATTGCTTATCTTCATATAGTCTTATAAAAAGTATTCTAGAAATAAAGTGAGATCAACGTCTCCATTTTCACATGTTGTGATGTTTACATAACCAGCGTTTACAGGAAAGTGTCATGGTGTCCTTGACCTTAAAGGGTTACTATGGAGACTGCTGCCCACAGCAAGTTTAAACAATGGTGGGAATAGCTGAGTGAGGAAACTGACACTTTACCCACTCTTTCAGGTAACAAAGCACTTCTTAGGAGGTTTTTAATTAGGTTGATTAATTATGAACCATGGTGGGGCGAAGTCCTGATTCAGCCAATGTATTTATATGTGAACCAATCTGAGGAGGAGACTAGAAGCCACCTGGCACCTGCAGTTCAACAGGATGACATTGGGTCCTCTTGAGATATATTATGAGAACATTTCTAAATAAAGACTTTCTGAATACGGCTGTTCATTTCATTATACCTGTCTGTGTATATTTATAGAAGATGTGTTTTGCTGACTTACTGTATATGCAATGTTATCTCGTTCTTTAATAGTTGCTTCTAAGCACTTAACAGGAAGTCATTTTGATAGTATCTAATCATAAACTGTAGTTGCAATTTATATGGGGCAATAAAGATTTCAGTACTCTCCACTTGCAGAGCTGCAAGATAGAGGGGCTGGTACGTCTGTAAACCCTAACAAAAGCTATGTGCTTTACAAAATGCAGTTTAACACAATTACAAACAGATGAATGTTATTTTTAAATAACCAATGTCAGCTGTAATTGCCATGTGATTGTATGACTGCCTCGTCATGTGTAGGTGGTCACTGAGAAAGTTGAACTGACAATTGAACTGCACAAATCAGACAATGTTAGACAATTTTCAACTCAGCTAATAATAGCAGTTCAGTTTTATTAAATACACAACAACGTTTTTCTTTTAAGCTGCTGCCAGCAGCCAGTCAGAGCTTCAAATGATTTCCTAAACTGAGGTGACTTCTACCAGTCCCATGAAAATTGGGAAATCATTCCAAGAGTAAATGACAGGAAAAAGGGTTGTTAAAAATGTCTTTCATATATCTTCCACACAAAACCAAGTAACCATTTTGGTAGAACATCTCGTTTTTGGCAGTTTGATGGGCGAGTTTGGGTTCGGATGATGTCAGGAGAACGTTACATGCCTGACTGCACTGTGCCAACTGTAAAGTTTGGTGGAGGAGGAGAGCTGTTTTTCAGGAGCTGGGCTAGGCCCCTTACTTCCAGTTGGAGGCAAATCTTTCAGTATTCCAAGATATTTTGAACAATGGTATCGTTCCAACTTTGTGAGGTATGAAGAAGGCCATTTTCTATTGCAGCATAACTGTGACCCATTGCTTAAAACATGGTCCATAAAGACATGGTTGGATGAGTTTGATCCACACAGAGCCCTGACCTCAACTCCACTGAACACCCTTGGGATAACCTGGAACAGAGATTGTGAGCCATTCTTTCTCGTCCAACATGTGCCTGACCTCACAAATGCTCTACTGAATGAATGGACAAAAATTCCCACATAAGCACTTCAAAATCTTGTAGAAACCCTTCCCAGAAGAGTGGAAGCTTTTATAGCTTTGAAGAGGTGACCAACTACATATTAATGTCTAAGTTAATATGGTTAATGTCTAGGTTAATATAGGTTTTGTCCATATAGTGTACATATAAAATACTCGGATATAGGTTAGCAAACCATCTGTAGCTTATTATTCTTTAAACTCAAGTTTATTGCATTTTTTTCCCTAAGACATGGAGAAACACATAAACAAAAGTACAGGAGGATATAGAAGCAGTAAATGAGGCAAAGGGCCATCTGCAGTAAGCTGAGAGGTGACAGACATGCGGACAGGGCAAGGCAGTTTCTCTCGAACCCCATTGCCTCTCTTTGATATCAATGTTACCCTAACCTGAGGAATATTGGAAGGAATTTGAGCTAGCAGTACATATTTAGTAATAAGGGTTAGCTATTCAAGTCCTGTAGTTTGGCTAGGAGTAACTCTTTCCAATTGAGACTTGTCAAGCTATAGCTTTAGCTACCTGTCAATTGGTACTTACCTCTCATAACTAAATGTTGTCATTACAATTTTTACTTATTTACTCTTAATCATATATATGATTTTCCATCTATAATACATGATATATGCCTCAAAATACTTGTTATCATTATAAGATTCAGGTTTAGAGTGTAGTTCTTTATTATCATCTTGTCAACAGGTAAAAGACACACAGTTGACATCATATAGCTGTGTGTATGCTATACTTTCTAAAGTGGAAAACAAATGTAAACATTTTATATCAAATCTACTTTACCATCTACCTTTCCTAGCCCAGGGAAATATAAAACATCCCCAAAGAATCAGTTTTGTTATCTTAATAAATAAAATGTATCTAAATATGTATGTACATCTATGTCTTCTTTTTATAAACACAAGGAATAGCCAACACTCTTTACATTTACATTTAAGTAAGAGACAGGCTGTCTCCAAAAAATATTTCTGACTAAACTATATTTCAAATATGGCAAGCTGAGTGGACGAAATGGAGTGTAATCAAGGAACTTGATGATATTGGAATATTATTTTCAAATCTGCATGTTAATATATGTGGGTTTTTTCCTGTTTGTCCTTGCGCTTGAACTAAAAGACAAAGAAATGTTAGAATATTTTAGTAGTAGGGGTTTAATCTTACAGTAGTTACTCACGAAGTTGTAAACAGCCACATCTAATTTAATGATCCACACAATGCTTTCACTATCCTTTTCTATTTTGACGCACCATTTCCATTTGCTTTTTTATTTGTTTTTACTACTTATTCCATTTAAATCTGTTGTCAATGTTTACCCATCTTAAAGGGACTGTATCACCTAAACATTGATTGAAAATGAGTTCTACATTGTATTAGCAAAATTGCTAGTAAATGTCTGAAATAGGAGAAAAATGTGTTTTGAATGTTTCTGTGGAGTCTCCAGTTTATGACCTCACTTGTGGCTTGAAATGAAGTGGTTTTCAAGGAGAAATGTGTAATTTGCATATCAAGCCACCTGTGAGGTCATAAACTGTAGACTCCAGACACATTTAAAACACATTTAGAGACCATAATTTAGGTTTTTACTTAAACATTAATTTTCAGGTAGGAGTGGTACTTTAAGGTTTAGGTACAAAAGTTGAAGAGTATGAGGGAAGATGCTAAAAGACAATTCTTTGAGATTGCAGATGGCGGAGCGTCATCATCTTCCATTGGCTGTTTTTGACTGAAATTAACCTTTTATGATCAGTTTATATCTAACTGGAACACATTAAAGGTGCGTGATAATTGGGGACATAGTATGGCTCCGTGCAAAATAAATAAAGATGTAAACGTATTTAAATGTATTTGCTGTTATTTTGTTCCAGATGCCTCAGAGGTAAAGTTGTGTGCCTCCTTATGTTTAAAAGCCTCTTGGGAGCCAGAAACTAATGTTCTCAAGTCCTTTGCTAATAGAGACTGAAAAGGCTGTTTGTCACACGCAGTCCTTTGGGAATACCTGGATTTCACTACTTAAGAATTAAGCCACATGAGAAATACCTTTTGTCTTTAATGTGTTTTGTTTTTCATTTAAACTATATTTTAACAAATATTGTTGTAGCACTACAGGTTCGAAATCATGCTGTTTTTATAGCAGTTTCTCTTTATTCAGTACGTTGCCCCCTGAGTTCCTTCAGTTTTGCTTTGATAAATATGACTTTTAAATATCTACAAATAAAAAAGCAACAACTATGCCTTGGGCAGTATTTGTCTTAAATGCTGTATGCTGTACAAGCATTCCACAACCTTTAAGTCTACTCAATAAAGAGAGTATTGCAGTTGAATGGGAGGATTTTTTCAACTCTGCTACATTGGCCTACAGTTCAAAATTCCCATCGCAATTCCTACACTATTCTCCCTTTATTGAGTCGACTCTTAACTCTTATAATTTGATGCAACAAAGCAGAAACTGTTAGTCACCTTTTTTTGTGTTGGTGATGGCTCTATACAGTTTTTTTGTTTGTCTGTCCATCTGTCTACCTTTCTATGCATCTGTAGCATTATTTATTTTATTTAAAAATTTACCAGGAAGAATACATTGAAATCTCTCTTGTTTCAAGCAGATTCTGAAGAGTACATGTATATTTTCTCTCATTACATGTTCCATAATCATATTTTATTCACATAAAATTCAAATTCAAACCTTAGTGCCTTGTTCTGACTATTACAGTAATTTCTAAAAGTATAGTGCTGTTCCATATGTTATCTAAACACATACCTGCCAATATCCCTGAGCATGGGTGGAGCCAAAAGGGGGAAGGGTCATGCAGTGTCACATGAATCCAGCCTATCGAGTGCAGGTACTGTACTCGGTCTCTGAGAGACATACATAATTTAAACGGGCATGCTTGGACAATCCCAAATTTGACGAGAAGGGACGTCCCGACAAAATCGACTGTTGTATGAAACCTGGGTCTGTTGGAAACTGTGCTGAACATTAGCAGTACTCTTACCTCAAATGGTTTGTGCAGGATGCAGGCTAGATAGATAATGTCTTTTCACAGAGGATAATCCTGAATGTTACATTGGAACAGGCAGCTGTGATGCCAGGGAGGAAGTCATTCCGAAAAGGATTGGTTTGATAAATAATAAAATGGTGTATTAACAGCAGATGCTTACAAGGTCACACTATGTTGATTAAAATCATAAAAATGGAATGCATAGAGTGTATGTTTGATATGGAAATGCAGATCCAAAGACTGCGTGTTTCCCTGTATCAAACACATTATAAACAACTTCTATTAACAAAACAACCATTTTCATGTACATAACATTTTGGAACATAGTTTATTTTTGATAGCCAGTTTATTTTGATAGCAGTCTTCATTAGTACATTTGTAGTCGCCATTACTTCACTGCAGTTGGTTTCAATAGCAGAATATTATCATATAATATTATGCTGTGATAAACTGATAAATCCACAACTATAAAAGAATAAACATGTACTAATGTCCCAGAGCTGTGGTGACTGCAAAATAAATATCACAAAATGGCTGCAACAAAATGAATTGATACGGAGCTTTACTACTGCATTTTGCTCAAAGCTTGGCCAAAATAAAGCTAGCTTATATTTTTACACATATATATATATATATATATATTGAAAGAATAATATCTCCTCAGCGACTGGCTCTTTCTGGTAGTGCAGAGAGAGAGACCCTTGTTTTTGCATGGGCTCAGTAGGTGGGACCTTAAAGGGACTGTCTAGTGCCCAAAATGCATCTTCAAAATATTAATCCATATTAATGTGATTTCAAAGTACCATATTTGCTCGAATATAAGACGACGGATATTCCTTTAGGGAAAAAAAAACAAAAAGCCTGAATATAAGACTACCCACTACTATGTAAATTGCTTTTTCATTTTTAATAAAAACATTTTTTTGCCCATCTTCCCCCGAGACGTAGCCAATGCATCGCCCCCACAGCCATTAACCCACCAGACTTAGCCAATACTGCCCCTAACCCTCAGACTCAACCAGTTTTGCCTCCCCCTTCCTCCCCCAATGCTGCCTCCCCAAGACTTGCCCAATGCTACCTCCCCCTCCCTCCCCCAGACTTGCCCAATGCTGCCGCTCCCAATTCCCTCCCCCAGACTTGCCCAATGCCTCCTCCCCCAGACTTGCCCAAAACTGTCCCTTTAACTAGGTCCCCTCTGCTTACCCCAAACAATAAACAGTTTATATTATTCACCTCTGAGTCAAGCAGAAAAATAGAACTTTGTCCATGTGCTAATAAAAAGGTGAACTATACCACAGTTAAACAGGGATACACTCAAGTGTATGTTTGAACAAATATGTGTGGCAAGATGTCTCCTTTATGGAAGTATTTATAAAAAAGAAGAAGCATTATTGCAGCACTGTGGTGGTTGGGTGTGTATTTTTTTGTGAACTTAGAATTCTGGTCATATTATGTAAGCACCAAGGTAATGTAATTCTTACTTGTCAGGGGCATTTGCTAGCACTTTAAAAATGTTATGTCATCTCGCAGTGGACTGCTTTATTAGCAGTGGTAAAACCTTGCTTGTAGCGAAATAAGTAGGATATTCCATGTCAGGACAAATTCGATATAATGATTGTACTGTTATAACAGCATAGACAGTCGTTGGTCCTTAGAGGCTTAATAAACAGCACCTAAGTGTAGGGCATTCATGATGGAGAGCTCTTGTAGAGACAAAGTGAATGTATGCTGGTATTCCTAATCAATACAATGTAGAAAGATCAAACCTTAGACTTGCTCTTGCCACGAGCTCTGTGACACTGCAATATTTTTAAAGAAATGAAGTCATAAGTAAAATGCCTGATAGATTTTCTTGAGAACATATCGCTACTTGTTAATTATTAATCAATAGCCACCACTAACAGTAATTCCCCAGCACAATGATATACCCTATCCCTGTCATGGCTAGTATTTAGCACTCCAGCCATTTGTAGGCTACATTTCCCATGATACTTAGCTGGCTGGATCTGCACCATAATGATCATAGACTGCATGGCCACATTGTGGGGATCAGTGTATTAAACCCCATCTATGTTTTCTTTTAGCACTTGAGGAATGATTCTCTGTGGAAGAGAAAACAAAAAAAAAAGCTTAATGATTTTGAATTAGTGACCCAATCATTATTCTTCTAAAACCCTACATCTCACTAGAGAATACAGAGCAACTAAATTAAATTACAAATGATTTATACAATGCACAATAAAATGTAAGGAGAAATTCATCTGCACTTTTGAAACCTTACAACTGTACTTCACTGACAAATTGGTCTAGGGAATGCCCTGTCATAATGAAGACAGAGCCAACCTTTCCGAACCTTGCAGCAGCACAAGGGTTAAGTGGAGTCTGTAATTGAAGCATTTTTCCATTTTCCATGTCTGTCCTCTGCGACTGGGGCATTTAATTTATCAGCAAAAGGTATCAGCACAGGGAATATGAGTAAATAGAACTGTCGAAAATGGCAGGTCATTTTTATTTGACTACGGTGGGTTTAATGAAGTCTTGTCTTTATAATTCATTATACCGAGAGAATATATTCTGGTTTTCTCGCCTAATGACGCTAGTTAACTTGTTCTCACTCCAGAGCTCTGTATGATGGAAAATACAAAGGCACTTTGAATCACAATAACATCATTTCCAACCATAAGAGTTTATATAATGAATGATACCTTTCTTTTTCTCTTAATGTCATATTGAGCCGTCTGAACGACTCTTTGATAGCCCAGCTTGTATTTACAGTCGTTTAAAGGCGTGCACCAATTTGTTGAATCTGATTTATAGTTGAAGCAATTTGTGATTCATTGCCGAGGCATATCTTGGTCGGTCTTTTTTGTGTGTGCTAGAGATCGGTCCAAGGGGGCCGCTGTGTGAACTGTAGAAGGACACATTTGGTCATTTATTTTTAATGTGAAAATATGTTGTGTATGCCTAGCCAGCATCTGTTTTATCTTTGCTGGATTGGCTCTGTTATCAAAATATGAGGCAATGACCTCACAAAACAGACCCCTGTCTGAATATTGAGTGATAATATGCTGTAAATGAGATACACTTGTACATAGCAAATATGTGTAAAGAGTGGGTTTTGATATCAGAGTAATTACTATACATTCTATCATTTGTGTAATAAGCATTCAGAAGAAATAAGTCCCCTTTAATTATAAGATCATGGCTGTCTACACATCGATGGGAGGATAAAATTCAGTCAGATTAGATGATGTCTGTATCAAAGCAACTAGTGCAGGAGACACTTATCCTAAAAACACAAGTTTATTGCATTCCACAGCTTCTTTCTCAAAAACAGGTATGTAGCTGTGTGTTATGTACTTTTGAATTCTGGGAAATAAGGTGATTACTGTTCTTTAATTAAAACATGAAACCGGACGGTAAAATTATGTCACTATTTCCCTCAGAAAATGATTTACATTGTAAACTTTACTCTGGTTTTAAGCGGTTTGTATAGCTAATTCAGTGTGTTTGTGTGATTATCTGGAAAGTATTTGGGTCAAGCAGTCACATATTCAGGAATACAGGTCCATGACCACATCCTTCGTGTCCTACATTGATTTCATGATACTTAGTTAGGTCTCCTCTGTTGATGACATATTAAAACGAGGGCCTCCCGTGGTGCTAACAACAAGACATAGCCGCGATCGGATCAGCCTGCATTATCGAACAATAAAACAACGTGCATCTTAAAAAGTACATGCTATTTTATGCTTGTGCTAGGGTCATTCTATTGTCCATTTCATGCAAATCTTAAACACAGGTGACTTGGTTGGAAATATTTTGAAGCTCTACGAAATTTATGAGATGTAGTTTAATAAATGCGAGCACCACTTTACTGTATGGAAAGTCATCAAAATCATAACTTAAAGTAAGCTGAAATATGATTTTTGACAATTCACTGTTAGTAGGGAATGGATAGTGCAGGTAAGTAAAATATTTTACCTGGCTTCATGTAGACACTCTGACAGTCTCACTCCCCATATTGTTTTTATACAGAGAAGCCACATTAAAGGCCCACAAATCCCTACTCGAAGAACCAGGGTAAAAAGTAAAACATCTAAGCTCTCTTTGGGCCTAATTGCAAGTTCTCCTTAATCATATTTATATGACACTGACTGTCCACTGTTTATGAAGACACAGTATTCGACCTCAGCAAGATTAATAACCTTTAACATGGGAGGTGCTCTAAAGAGCAGTCCTGCCCTGGCAGTGCACACATCGCCATGAAGCAAATAAACACTTTTCTCATGTCTTCTTCTGTTAAACATATTAAAAATTGTATGAATTCACATGTGATTTTCCCTGGTGTGTCTGCCTATATGTAAACACAATCTTGTTTTGAAAGGAATACCACCATGACCTTTTTTTTCATTATTCAATGTTAAACACAATGTAAATTATAGTAATCACATTTTTCAAGGTCATTTAAATGTCTGAATTTTATAACATTAAAACATTTAAAAAAAAAAATAATTGGGAGTTAAATATGTGACTTTCGTACAGCTCTGTTTTTTTTTTTATATATATTTTTTCCTTTGCACTCCCTCAATTATTATCTGGCTGGTTTCTGTAAACAAAAACGCCTACAGCAAGATTTCTTTTGATACGTTGGTTGAATAAGTCAACCCTCTTCTGTGAAAGCCACACATTCTTGGTTTTATAAATGGGTAACAAGCTCAACAAAAACATTTTTTTTAGTACACTTGTATGCAACATCTATTTATCAAATTTGACAATATACTGTGTCTAATGTTGAATAGGATGAAGCAAATATATATATTATAGGACTGATCATTAATTAAAAGTCTGGTGATCTAATTACAGCTCATCAGCATTTCCAGTGTACTAACTGCTGTTATGTCAATGCAGTGTACTAGATTATATTCCATAGATTCTCTGCTGCGAACATATTTTTCACAGCGTAATCCATTCAGAAGAAAGAATCAGGTCACTGTAGTCATATATAACATATAGATTAATAAAGCTGCAGAGGCGAGTCAAAGACAAAGCTGTGTGTGTTTCCACTAGAATGTGATGTCAAGTGTTTAAAAAAAGCTGGAAGGAACATTTTATTTATTTTAAATTAAAATTACACCCATATTATATCATGTTGAGAATATATACTGCTTGTTATCACGGCTAAACTTTTAATAGAGATGGAAATTCTCATCTCTCGAGTCTCAGGATCCTTTATCTAATGGGAATATTCCCAAGGTCATACAGTCTGGGAATTGACCTCTTTATTTTCTATACTGATCTGTTATACCGTGTGAATTTCTTCACTCGGGTGTCTTTCATAGTTGACATAGATACTGGCCTGGTGACGGGGAGTGTCCATGTGTAAATGTCTGCCATATGTAGAATTCATCCTCCTCCAGTATCCCAGCGATAGTGGTCCTGAATTTAGGATTGGCTGACTTATAGCAGGATAGTTTAGGGGTATATGGTAATATCAACGATCCTTACTGCAAATGTCTTGTTACCTCTGATTTCAAGAAGGGGAAATATTAGTATATGGGTGAGAATTGTTGCTGGGTCATATTTGCCTATGTAGATGGCTAGACTGGGCGCATCTAAACTGAAGGGTTCTTAGGATATTCTCTTCCAAAAAAGCTCCAGGCTTTTTTTTTTTTAGGTACACTAACCTGCTGATTGTATCATTTCACATTTAGAATCATATTGTATTTGAACTTTAGTTACTAGAACAGATGAAAAGTCAATACCATCTAGTGATATAAAACCCAGAGCTGCTGCCGTTGTGTTAGTTTTCAGACTAATTTATTTTATAAAATGTTACACTGTGATGCAGAGGATTTTGCAGGCAGTGGTTTTGCCAACATCAGCATATCTATTGGCTTTAAAGGATTAAATAAGCAAAAAGCTGGTATTTGAGAAGAGGCTTTGCAGGCGGTGATGCCTTTTAGTTAATCGACATGACAGATTGCTTAAGATGATATTTTGCAAGAAAGGCCTCAATATTTCACAGGACTTGTTTCTCAGTTGTAGTGACAGTCAGATCATCTGTTGAACTTCCAAAAAACTGGAGGGTGAGCAGGGGATATGCAACCTCAGGAACTTCATGTCCTGTAAACTACTTTTGTAATGCTTATCCAGCCACATAGCTTTCCATAGAAGCTTGAGTTCTGACACTTTGGAAGCAATAGTCCACAAGTGGAGTGCCAGCATCTTCACTCTCTGTATATCAATGCTGAAGAAGCCAGAGTTGTAACCTCTTGGCTAGCTGTGAACTATGGAAGCAATAGTCCACAAAGGGACTGCCAGTGTCTTAACTCTCTGTATATCAGTGCTAGAGAAGCCAGAGTTGCAACCTCTTGGTTAGCTGTGAATATGGAAGCAATAGTCCACAAGGGGAGTGCCAGCATCGTTACTGTCTAAGCATCAGTAGAGTGCTATCCTTCTCACTATTTCACAAACAATTTTTCTTCTATGATGCTGAGCCGGTAAACTCCATTTTGTCCAGCAATTGGTAGTGTTCACTGTTGTTTTTGAACTACTTTCTGCACCTTACTCATAAGGACATCTATCACGCCAGTAAAAATATGATCAAAATGACTTGCTTGAGGAAGTGCCTTGTCTGCTTTGTATTGGGACTGGAGACAACCAGACAAGCTTCAATGGAAACGAATAAAGGAACATTACTTTGTGAACACAATCTTCTGTTAGCAGTCACTTCTCAACAGACGTTCAATCAAAATGCTAATAGCAGCAGCAACAAGGGAGCGAGGTTATTGTAATATTAATTGATAGGATAGAGGATGTGTTTTGATAAGTGCTGCTGAAGATATATTTCTGAAATACGATTCTTGTTAATTACAAAAGACACTAAAAGTAAAGAACAAATGACTCAATTGGTTTTGCCTGGGAATCCATTTTGGAGATTGTGCTCAAGTTTCAAAACCATAGTTTTGGAAAACTGCTTTAAAATGAAACATTACATATGTCGGTACTCTGTTATCTCCACTTCCGTTCCTGCTTTGCATCAAAATTAGAATTGTCACATCCTAAGCATTCTGGGAAAAAAATACACAGTCATTATTTTCATATGCCGCTACATAAACTCATCATGCAAAAACTACCTTGCTTCTTTCACATAAATGTTGTCTCTCGCTGCAAGCCATTCCGTCAATTATTTGTTCTTAGTTGAGGAAGAAAAGCACCAAGCACATGTTAACATTATCGCACAAGTAATGTCATCACTAAGGGCTTTATTCAGGAAAGGGGATTGGAAAGGGAATTGAAAACTTAAGGCCAAAGTAAACGAGTTTGAAAAATGCAGCCATACTTTTCTATTTAGGCCTTTATGTTGCACTTCCCTCCTTAAGTCCCTGCAATTTCCGCTTTCATGGAAAAAAAGCCCCATATATCATTGTTTGCAAGACTATCCTTCATAGAGGAAGCCTACAATTTAGACTATTGATTTGGATTTATGAATTGGTTAACACAAACTAATGTATTCCTTTGAACGAGACTAAAATGTCCAAAAAACTTTTAATCAGACAGAAGTTTGCTTGTCTCTTAGGGAGCAACACCGAAAGCAGTTTAAAGGACAGTTGTCACAAAAAAAGCTATTTTAATTAGACTGACTTTAATGAAAGAATATAAACAAAGTATCTGATTGAGCTCTCTTTGCTTATATAGTTCTATCAGGAGGCTGACATCTTGGGTTAGCTGGTTCAGTTATTCCTTCATCTGACCCAAAATTCGAAGCAACATGTACGCCTCCAATAGATCTAGAGGTCACAACAAGATATTTTATTGGTATTCTTTCATCAAAGAATTTAAAATGTCTGCCCGCACTTGTTAATTCATGAAACAATTATTGCAAATGTCTTGCAGTATCCCCATTGCTCACAGAGTTAAAGGTTGACTCAATAGAGACCAGAGCAAGTTGCCGTAGCCTCCCTAATGATAATCAGGGCTTGGAGCCAGCCAAATGGGGCCGTTGCTACTTGCCAGGCTCAAATAATTTGGTTTTATATTTACGTCATCTGAAACTTTCCCATAAATTAGATTTAAAACAGTGTTACCAGCAAATTAATGTTTTCATTTAACCAGACTGATATAAGTGATGTAATAAGCTCCTGTAGAAAAATGATATGAATTCCGGCTTGTTATTTTATCTTTTAATCAATTTTACATATATATAAAAAAAAAATGCAAAAAAAAAAATTCTGAACAGATTAAAGAATTATCAGTACCAGGTATGGCAGTTTGAAAAGTGCTGTATGATGAGGCAAATAACATTTGTGATGACAGGTCCACTTTAAGGCAAAAGTATAGTTTGATGCAGGCCTGCTGTGTGTGTTTTAGTTGGGATGATGCTGATTAGGGGAGGGTAAGCTATCCTTCCTTTCAATTTGTCAAGCTTTCTCTGAAAGACCTGCCAGAGAAGAAAGGGCAATTAATAGTCTTGCAGTCATTTCCTATGTGTCAGTATTTCTGCCTTGCTTCCAAGTGATAATGTTCACTGGCTTCAGGCCTCACGGGAGCCTTCCATCTTATTAACTTGTCTAGGAGAAACAGTGAGTGGGGACAGTGTGGGCCAGTGGGTGACAGGGAGAGCTGCAAACACCACTGTGAGCTGAGAGAAAAGTTAAAGGCACTACAGGATATATAGAAAGAAATTGCTCAATAAACCTGTGGGCCTGTTAACACACTACATCTATTTTTTTTTTTTTTTTTTTTTTACAGAAGTACATGCAGACTTGTCAGAGAACATTGGAACTTATATAAATGTATATATAATTATATCATTTCTTTGTGTTGATATAACTAGGATTGCCAGCTCGGCCATTTGTTTTACCAGAAACACACAATTTTTACATGCAACTCTGTATGTGGAAGTCATATGTGAACAGAAGGAAATCATATAATGTAATTGTGTGGGATCTTCACACTATCAGAACAAAAGGGGGCATGTATAAACATGTGTTTGGTGCAATCTGCGTGTGCGCCAATGTATAAAGCAGGCTCACAGGAGTCTGCGTTATCTACGCCTAATGCATAGATTTAAGTTGTGTCTGCACTTATTGTGCCGGCGCAGCCTATGTATATACATAAAAAAATCAGATGGTGAAAAGTGCCTGATTTTTGTCGGGAAACCTCCCTCTCTCCATTACGGTAAAGTGTTGGTAGTTGTAAAAAAAAATAATAATATATAACAAACAGCGATTGCACAGCTTTGCAGTGTGGGAGCTTGTATACATGTCCCCCATTGTGTTTAGTCAGACTAACTTTTTTTAACAATCAAAGCATTGGACAGCAAAGTAGCATTAGCATCTTATTGTGTCTGCTTATGAAAGTTCGGAAAATTGGGGTATTGTCACTGGACATAGCCACCTTGGTTAGTAACTGGACGAAAGTCATTATATTAAATATTGTCACATTTTTATTCGTAATATAAATGTAATCCATGTTCACTTTGTAAATGCTGAAAAGTAATTCTATAGCTAGATCTAATATTTTCTACAGGCCCGATTTGTATAGGTTCAGTCATGTGACACAAGAAATGAGCACTAATAAGTTGAAAAGCTTTATTGCCATAGAGGGAGAGAAGGCCAGCTAGCATTAGCTTTCTTTCATTTTTTTTCTAAAGATATTTTGTTGCACAAAGCTGTTTTATATTCAAATAACGAAATAAAACAAATGACATGAATTAGAGTCATTTGGTGCTGCTCCTTGGAGGATCTGTTCTTTGACATCTTAACACAAACACTTGGTGCAGGAAACCTGTGCATTGCATCTGTGTCATCCCAGCCAAGCTTCCTCCTAGCTGAAACGTATTCCCGTCACAGCCACATAGATTGCTGCTGTTGATTTGAGCAAAGAGGCATTTACTCCAGTCAAACCTGAGCGCATCTGTTCTTCTAGGCTGGCATTTAAATTCTTTTGAACTGTGTCATATGTTCCCATCATGATTCATGACACAGGGCTGCGATTTGGTGGTGCAGGAGTGCTTCATGCCACTTGGTTGTCCTTCATGCGCTTTGGCTCTGGAGAGCTGCATCAGAAGAGCAGCTGCGTGAGCTCAATTGGCAGCACATTTTTAGCTTTCACTATAATTTCCTACTTTATTTTCCTTTTTGTTTTTCACAGTATGTTTAGTTTAGGCACAGAATACAGGTAGAAATTGGATTGGTGCTTTGAGGTGTGATGGCATTTAACCATTGTGTGCTAGAAATTAGAACCTCTTAACCTTTTATCTGTCCTTTTGTTTTGTTTACATTCAATTCCTGATTTCTATATTATGAAAGACTATACTATGGAGCTTGTTTCCTATTTCCATAGACATTCTTGAATTTACAGGAAATGCATCATAAAACTTGTTCTGAGTAACTTAGCATGCCCTGGATTCTATTACCTACTTTTTTAAACTGGTACTATGTACCATAGAGCTGGATAATTGGTCCCAGGTTCTGTGTGTCCCTAAAACTGAAGAAAAGCATTCTGGGAGTTGTTTGTTAACCCCTTAAGGACAGAGCCTTTGAAACATTTTTGTCCTTTCTGGACAATGCCTATTTTAACATTTCTGTGCTGTTTGTGTTTAGCAGTAATTTTCTTCTTTGTCATTTGCTGTACCCACACATATTATATATTGTTTTTATCGGGACAAGAAGGGCTTTCTATGGATGCCATCTTTTTGATCATATCTTATCATATTATTAAAAAAAATAATAAAATATGGTTAAAAAAAAAAAAAATACACAGATTTCTTTGTTTTTATTTGAAACAACTTCTCCTAATCGACAATAGCGAACGAAAAAACATGCTAAATAGATTCTACTATTTCTCCTGAGTACATGGATACCACCCATGCATAGGTTTGTTGGGTTGTTTGGGAGCTAAAATGCCAAATTTATGAGGTGCAGTTTTTTGTTTTCCAACTTGAAATTTTTACATGCAGACAGCCTGCACCCATGTCCCATTTGGACAGCTAGTGTATTTTACCCCATCAACCCATATATTTTTTAAAAGAAGACACCTTAGGCTATCTCAAATGGTGGTATTTTTACACTTTCCATGCACTAATTCTACCACCAGCCTTTGTCAAACTTTGTGGTAGTAATTTTTTTGTGTTTTTTTTTCACAAACCTTGTACTTCAGACATGAATTCACAGATTTTGGTATGTGTCACTGCCAAATAACACCCCAATAAGTGTTCAGCAACATCTCTTGAGTACAGGGATACCACCCATGCATAGGTTTGTTGGGTTGTTTGGGGAGTAAAAGGCCAAATTTGGTAGGTGCAGTTTTTGGTTTTCCAAATTAAAATTTTGACATGCAGACCGCCTGCACTCATGTCCCATTTGGGACATATTTGAAACCAGCCAGTGTATTTTACCCCATCAACCCATATAATTTTTAAAAGTAGACACCCTACGCTATTTCAAATGGTGGTATTTTAACACTTTCCATGCACTAATTCTACCACCAGCCTTTGTCAAAGTTTGTGGTAGTAATTTTTGTGTGGTTTTTTTTCACAAATATTGTATTTTAGACATAAATTCACAGATTTTGGTATGTGTCACTGCCAAACAATAACCCAATATGTGTTCAACAACATATCCTGAGTACAGGGATACCACCCATGCATAGGTTTGTTGGGTTGTTTGGGGGCTAAAGGGCCACATTGTGAAGGTGCGCATTTTCAACTTGGAATATTGACGTGTAGTCAGCCTGAGCCCATCTTTCATTTGGGACTTTTTTTTAAGTAGGACAGTGTATTTTACCCCAAAAAGTATATATTTTGTAAAAGTAGACACCCTAGGCTATTTTAAATGGTGTTATTTTAACACTTTCCATGCACCAATTCTACCACCAGCCTTTGTCAAAGTTTGTGGTAGTCATTTTATTGTGTATTTTTTCCCACATACATTGCACTTTAGACACAAATTCACATATTTCGGTATGTGTCACCGACAAACAATACCACAATATATGTTCAGCAACATCTCCCGAGCACAGGGATACCACCCATGCATAGCTTTGTCAGCTTTGTTAGGGGTTGAAAGGCTACATTTGAGAGGTGCGCTTTTTGATTTTCAAACTTGGAATTTGAACATGTAGAGCAAAGAAGGGGTTAATAGCTCTTATAAGAGCCTTTGTAGTACTGTACAAAAAAATTAACCCCTAAAAATGCACAGACAAGAAAAAAATTTCTGCTGTGCAGTGATCAGTGGCAGGGAAGGAGTTAATACACTACACTATACAAAAGGTATGGCTTTTATAAAAGCCCTTGAGACTCACAATTTATTAACATTTTATTTAATTTATTACAATTTAAAAATTATGTTATACAGATCTGTCTCTTTCCCTCACTAAAACTCAAGTGAGGAGAGGGAGGCAGATCCATATGGGTCAGAAAAATATTTACGAACCAGACGAATGGTGATGCTCATCTGAGAAATCACCAAACCACCTTTGCCATTGATCGGCTGTTACTGATCGCTATACACGCGTTCAGACAGCTTCAAAAGGAATACACGTAATCCCCTAGTGGGTATAATTAACCCCTAGTGAGTCTGACAAAAAAAATGCTGATAGCAAAAAAAAATCCTTCGGCGACTAGATTGCCCCATATGCGCTGCTTAGGCAGTGACCATATGCACTGCTTAGGCAGTGACCATATGTGCTGCTTAGGAAGTGATATACGGCAAGGAAGGGGTTAATAGCTCTTAAAAGAGCCTTTGATATACTG
The DNA here is from genome assembly GCA_036172795.1 of Pelodytes ibericus. Lineage (NCBI taxonomy): Eukaryota > Metazoa > Chordata > Amphibia > Anura > Pelodytidae > Pelodytes > Pelodytes ibericus. The sequence continues at coordinate 142,496,849 of CM069857.1, read as the reverse complement.
TAATCAATCGATCAGCGATCAATTGCAGGGAAGGGGTTAAATACTGGAAACGGCTTTTATAAAAACCTTTGGGTCTCAATTCTATTAAATATATTATAATTAAAAATTTACATTATACAGCTCTGTCTCCCTCACTAAAACTCAAGTGAGAGGGAGGCAGATCTACACGGGTCAGATCAAATATTTACACATATTGATCTAACCAGACGAATGGTGATGCTCATCTGAGCAAACGCCAACCCGCCATTGTCACTTATCAGCTGTTACTGATCGCTATACATGCGCTCAGACAGCTAAAAAAATTTTTTTTACGTTAAACGTAGTCCCCTAGCGGGTATAATTAACACGTGACGGGTGTAATAAAAAAGTTTTAAAAAAATTAAAAATGCTTCTGCAGCAAGATTGCTGCATTTGCATCAGATCGCTGATTAGGCAGTGATCTACGGCAAGAAAGGGGTTAATCTCTCTTAAAAGAGCCTTTTTTTACACTGTAATGAATTACAGTAAAAAAAAATAACCCCTAAAAAATGCACAGACAGCAAAAAATGTGCTGCTGTGTATGATCACTGCGTACACAGCGATCAATGGCAGGGAAGGGGTTAAATGGCTTTTATAAAAGCCCTTGGTGTTTAAAATTTTATTAAATATTTTTTTTATTATTTTATTTTTTTACTTGATCTGATCTGTCTCTCTCCCTTACTAAAAGTAGTAAGTTGAGGGAGGCAGATCAATACTTGTCAAAGGCAATATTTAGTAATATTGCCTTTGACAGTATGGTAAGTGCTCATCAGAGCTCTTACCATACATGCCTGCACACAGATCACATAGATCTGCTGTGCCGGCATCGATTGGCTCCCCCTAGAGCATCGGAAGTGAAATACTTTCACTTCCGATGCTCTTGCCATTAGAAGGGAAACGCTGCCTGTACAGGCAGCGTTCCCTTCTACTGAGCCGGTGGGGTCGCTCAGGAGAGCGACCACCATCGGCTCTGGGGAGCATCATGGTGTTGTTAAGTGCCTCGCTGGCGAGGCACTTTAACAACACCGGAGAGGCTTAGAAAGCGAACGATCGTTCGCTTTCTAAGCACATGTGTGCAACGGGCGCAGCCATTTTTAAATGGCTGCTACGATCACTCCGTGGAGTGATCGTAGCGCGCCCCTGCACATTTGGGGGGTGTTGCACAATGCCTCTACCTAGAGGCATTGTAGCAACACCGTTAGAGTAAAGAAAGCGACCGCTGGTCGCTTTCTTTACTCCATTTAGTGCATGACGTGCCAGGCACGTCACCTGTCGGCAAGTCCTCGATTTGCCGTGACGTGCCTGGCACGTCACCTGTCGTTAAGGGGTTAAGGGAATTCCTATTTGATTACATTGGTTCATATTTGTCATGACCTATTTGTCTCTTCGCACCAACTTTAAAAGCTACAAACCTACCGGGGCATGACCACACAATTGTAAAGTGTGACCTTTTCAATAGAAATGTGTCCACACAAATGTGGGCATCTCCACCAATTCTGTTCTATTGCATGCTTTGGCATCCCAGAAAAACATAAGATAGGAAAAAGAGCCTGGGACAGCAATCGGTCCTGGGTGCCTTGCGTTAGACTGATAATTGATTATAAAACAAAATATTACACACGTTATGAAAGGGGATTCTTATGATATAAATGGTTACATTGCAAGCTCTGGTCTGCTTAATCTTTGTATACCAGTATGTACATATATCCATATACCAGTGTATACCAGCAGTGCTGTAATGTGTAGTCTGTTGGATTCCCCCCAAATCCCCCCCCCCCCTTTATTCTTTCAGTTTATTTCTTCTTTTGTCTGACATTCATATCCTCCATCCATAACATGATCATGAAATGTATGGTTTGATCCATGATCTGTTTTGATGAGGTGGCATGGGATAGGCTCTAGAGCAGACCAGCAAAAGCCTCAAAATCCAAGTAATCCCTTCAGTGTCACTGAGCGTCTGTTCCATTGAGTGGAACAAAATTAGAAACTCGTTCCTTGCGTTTATCCAGAATGCTGAACATGAGCTCCTTGAGTGACATTGATTATAATTGATGAATTTTGACCTTCATGAAAGACGCGTGCTTAATATAGATCTTTTTTCAACTCCCCTTCCTTTGTAAGAATATAGCTTATATATATATATCTTATATTTGTCTGTTTAGAACATAGTAAGAAATCCACACATGCCCAAAACTATTAAAAGTGTTAAAATATTTATTAGACTTGTGCAAAAACCGCAAGCACCTGAACAGGTTGTGAGATGATATGCCAGCTATCCTTTATTACACTGGTCTTAATAAAGTTATGTAGGTGGCCCAGGTACAGTCTATGTAATGGACATAATTCATTTGTTACGTTCACTTTTTCTATGACGCGGTTGAGGATATTGTGCATAACTCCAACAATATTTGATATATCCTTTGGTATACAGAATGGAACTTTCCTCGTGGGCCTTTCAGCCGCAAACAGTTCCGCACGGCTGATTCGTGTCAGTGCGCTGAGAATAGAGTTAGGGGTTTGTTTTAAGATCTAACTGGCGTCTGTCAGTGGATCACAGCATATGCTTTTATAGCATACTTTAACAATCCATTATGTCCCATTTAACGAGTGGCACTCTTAAAGAACCAGTATGCACATCTTCCTGGGTACCACCAATTTTAATGTACATCATCATAAACATCATCTTCATCTGCCTCAATGGAAACCCTATAAAGCAATATTATTTTTGGAGTATATATACATTTGTGATTACAAGCACTTTGCTTGTGTGTGTCTTTTTTATTTGTGCAGTATATTTTGCTATATATAATTGAGTGCGTTCTTCCTGTATTTTCTTTCCCTTCTATATGTCATATAGAAACATGCATGTTTTTTAGTACCTTTTTACAGGGCTGTCTCTTGTGAAAGTGCTCAACCACATAGACAAAGGAGGTATTTGTAAGTCTGTAGTATTCACATACGCCATAACTTTCCCTCTGGCAACAAGGGACACTGGGAGGGCATTGTTGGGAGGGGGATTGCCAGTGTTACTGTGAAAGCCATAAAAGGAGAGATTCAGTTTTGGCTATAGGAATCTCCATCACTAGGGAAAATAATCCACAGGCCAACCCAAATTATTTTTTTATTGAAAAAAAATTGGCATAGACAGGGGAAGAGAAAAAAAAAAAAAAAGGCCAGTACTACTGTGCCCAATCCAGCGGTCCCGAGTCGGGATTGTACCGCTTGAAGTGTGACAGTTAGACGGTATGAATACTCACTGATTTGACGGGCGTCCTTGCATCATTCTAGTGACTTTTTTTTAGACAGAAATATGTGTTTTTTTTCCCCTTGTTATTATTCAGGTACATTAAATTATATGTATAAATGCAAAATATTACTTCTGCTTATTTTGTCAAGTCTTCCTGTGGAAATATAAAGGATTATGTTGCAATAATAGCACATTTATTTCCTGGCTGAAGTACAAATATTATGCAGTTACGATATAACAGAATTTCTTTCACACTTTATTTGAATTTTATGATGCAGAGAACAGACATTTAGAATGTCCAAATACCTAACTGTTTGTATCGAGGGGACAGTATCCATCTCGCTATCGATTAAACACGAGCCCGGAGCAGGGTGCAATTTAAACTGAAACAAATAATTTTGTGTTATGGAGTGAATGAGCAGTGATCATAACCATATAAACTGGATTGCAATGATCCACAAATGAGCAGTGTTTATTCTGTGGGGCACATTGTAACTGTAGGATTGTTGCCAATATATTTCATTTCTGTACCAGAGTAGCATGCTGCTCTATCGGAGACTCTCAGGGGAGACAGACCTCAGTTAGAAGGAGGGACCAAATCAATGTTACAAGCCTGTTGTGAGCCATTGGCACCTCTAAACCCTTATTTACTTATCATATGAAGTTGTAGATTTGAATTTGCTGGAGAGGAACATGATGTGCATTTACACCTGTAAAGGGATGTTTAATTTTTTTTTCTTCTTTCTTTCTTCTTCATCTTTACATAACTCTTTGAGTGCCAAAGAGGGGAGCAGTGGCATGCATTGAGTGCAGATGTTGTTAACTCTTTAAGTGTCTGTTTTTTTTTTTATTTTTGGCAAGATCTGAAACAAATCACTTTGGCAATTATTTTTTTTTTTCCATACTGAGGCTTTGCTCTGTTTCGTTATGTAATAAACATGTGGGGGCTAACGCTAGCGCAGAATTACAGTCATTTACACTCTCCAGTAATAAGTTATGAGAAGGAAAGACGCAGGCGTTGAAACTAATTCATGTTTATCCTTATTAATCACTACAAATGAAATGGCATCCTATAATCGAACGAGCTACCCAAACTTCTTTCTTTTCCTGTATGTTCTCAAAGGCAGATTCAATTCAAGGAATTACGTGAGAAACATCAGGAATAGAGACACTATATCTTTTAGATTTTTAACATGCTCATACCATTTCCTAGAGGTAAATGGGGGGCAAATGCGATCTGTATGAAATTATGAGAAAGTCTCATTATATGAGGATGGAATTTAGTAGCAGAAGTTTGCCTTTCTGTCTGGAGCTATATTCTTTATTCTTCTAGCTAATTGCCTGCTGATTAGTTGAGAGACAGGAACTGCTAATGTTGGCCTTGAGGATGAAATTATCTGCTAAGTCTGATGTCATCTCACAGGTGGGGAGAATGGGGGAGCCTAGGCGTTGGGGAGAGGAATGATTGTTTTTGTTCATGTATTATTATTATGTTTTTATATAAATGAATAAAGGCAAAGCATTTCACATAAGCCGATGACGGGATCTGTTATTATACTGGATTCCCCCCCCCCCCCCCCCCCTTGTACTGATTGCCTAGCTGGTGAGCGCAGGTGTTGAGGTTAATAGGAATGAATTTCCCAGTTGGCAGGTTGCTGGAGGCTTGCCTGGGTGTAGACTGTGTAGGTAGAGGAGATTTCAAGTCTGGACGAAAGAAAACACAAACATCACTCTATCTTTTTATAACCAAGCAGTCGTTTGTGTTAATGTTACACAATAGCAAATCCAAAGCTTCATTTGAATGATTTCAGTTCTTTCTGATTGATTCATGGGTGGAGGGGGGGGGGGGGGGGGGGGAGTCCTGCAACTTGGGGTTTGTTCCCTGAAACCAGTTTGGAGCCCTGAGTCTTAAGAGAGGGCCTTTGCATTTAACCGGTGCTGTTCACATGGACAGCACAGTGCAGACAAATGTTCTGCTTCTGGTCCAATGAAAAGGCGCTTGGGGATGATGTTTAATTAGGGTTGCCAAACGTCCTCTCTTCCCCGGGTTGTTCTCTTTTTGAGGACTTAAATGTCTGCCCGGGTGGGTTTTTTAAATTTGACCGAATGTATGGGTTTGTGGGTAGTATTTTTTGGATTTAAATATTAACATGCAGCAGCATTAATCGTTAATCATGCGGTATGTTAATCTTTACAAAATCCGCTACCCACAAACCAACAGGGCCGGCGCCAGCCTTCTTTTTGAGAATGGCAGGCAGCCAATGTCTGTGCATACTCTTAGGTTGCCTCTCACTCTCCTCACGTCAGAGCCACGTGAACCCCGTACTCTCAGACTACTCAGAGGTGCAGTGAACACAGGACAATTGCCAGGTGCTGGGGACAGGCCCAGTAAATCAGCATGCTGGAGGTAAGTCCTTGGTGCAATCTGTGTTTTGGAATTAAGTCCTTTTGTGTAATGTGGGTGCTGGGGTTAAGTCATTGGTGCATTGTGGGTGCTGGGGGTAAGTCCTGTGAGTGCAATGGGTGCTGGGGAAAGTCCTGTGGGTGCTGGGGAAAGTCCTGTGAGTGCAGTGGGTGTGGGGCCAGTTATATGTTCCTGTGGGTGCAATGGTAAGGGAATGCAAGAGTGTCTCCTCTCTTCTAGCCACCAGGATTTGGTAACCCTATGTTTATATTGTATGATGATTATACCTTGGGGAGAAAAGGGGGTGTGTGCTTTTAATATTACGAATCCAACAGATGCCAGTATCACAGCGAATCTTGTGCCTTCAAGAGTAAAGACACAAGGGTGTTGCAGATTAATGACATTCATTTGCAATAGGTGTAGACTCAGTTCAGCTGCTGATTTAGCTCTGTAATATTTCATATAAAATACATTGTTACAGCATGCACAGTACACCAACATAGAGTCAGAGATGGGGACAGACGTGTACATAAAGTAGCATTATTTAGAGTTGACTAACTTGTAAGTTTTTTTTATATTGCTGATAATCCATGAAATGTAATGTGTTTTGGTGCTTTAAATAATAACTGCAATTTTAGATGTATAAATTGGATCCACTAGCATTGCTGTGCTGCATTTAAAAGGTTTTACACTGTGTTGCTTCATGATGATAAAAGTACTGGAAAATTGTGATTATTATTAGTTACTTGGGTGAAAATAATGCTCGGTCTGCACTCGCCATGTAAGTGCAGGAAAGATTTATAATCCAAAAGAAAATTAAGTGAAGAGTTGAAACTTTGCCTGTATTTGAATTAACATTCATGATGGGTGCATCTGGATCTCTTCTGGATTATTAGTTACAAGGTCTGTCAACATCTACGCTTTGTACTACACAGCACCATGTCTAACACTATATGCGGTGCCTCCTCCATCCAATCTGCGTGGCCCATGGGGGCACACGACAATTCTCCTACCCAACTGGCAGAGGCAAAGTGTTTTTTATTGCACTTACGCTGTAATTGTTGCATTGAGGTGAACACAGTGGAGCTCAATTGGTATCAAGGGTGCCACCCCCATTGGTACACCACTGATGTAGTATATTGTGCTATTTACGCCATCTCCGTTTAATGAGTTAATAAAACAGTGTACATTCTTCTAAACCTATTGACTATTGTCAGAAGTTTTTATTCACAAATAATGAGAGGTTTGAAGAGATTTAATAATAGATTGGTTCGGCCAGTATGAAAGCTGGTTTGTTAATCCTCAGCTATGCATTGTATAACCACTGCAGACCTATTTAAATCTTTGCAGGATACAGATTTTTCCTATTAATTGTATATTTAATCCTCAGTGATTTCAGACATACACCTCGGTAAGGGTTATTGCTTTAAACTTACATAACCTGTATTTCCCTATTAATTATCACTTTAAATTTCCCAGGATAATTGTAATTGTTTGTTGTGCAATTTATCTGCAATGCTTATTTGAACAACTTTGTCCTTGTGTCCGTAGAGAACATGGTTAACCCCTATAAAGTTAGTTGTTTCTGTTCTTTCCTCACATATCATCCCAGTTGAGAAGCACTGGTTTAAAATGTTTGTGCTTAAAGGACAACTGTAGCAAAAACATTACTAATGTTTATTTGATTTCATCATGTGTGGATAGTTTTCTTAGAAATGCTTTAATGAAAGAATATAAATGATGTACCTTATTGAGCCGTCTTTGCTCTGTTTAGATCTAACAGGAGGCAGACATGTTGTTTAGAATCGTGGGTCAGATTGGTCAGAGTTTCCTTCATCTGAACCAAGGTCAATTAAGTACTGATCTAAGATTCTAAACAACATGTCTGCCCCCTATTAGAGCAAAGAGGGCTCAATAAAGTCCATCATTTAAATTCTTTCATTAAAGCAGTTCTATTTAAAATGTATACTCTCTTTCAATTAAACATGACATATGTTTTTGCTACAGTTGTCCGTTAACATCATGTCCTCATCCCAAGAATCCTCTTGGGGTGAGTAGGGTTTACTCTATTGCTGTAAGTGAAGTATAATCTGCACAATGAAGGTTGCTATGTAGTGTTGCATGGATTTTCTGCCACATCCATTATTCTTTGCACACAAAAACTTGCCAACCTACTGTTTGGGGCTTTGTGATTCTCAGTTTGATTTTGGAACTTGTTTATATCTATGTAACCTAAGAAAATAATAATTAATGTATGTTAATAGAGTAATCATAAGCAGACTTTGAAAAAGGCATTGTCTTGGGTTTAACTCTTTATTATTTTTAATTTAAAAACTAGCAGTTTTTGTATGAAGGGAATGAGCAAGAGTTATCCGGAATAAATACGGTCCATAAAAGAGACAGGATGAAAGGAAGCAGGAGTAAATTTCAGATGGAAGACAAAAAGGGGGTATAGAGGGGGTGTAGCTGGAATGGTGTGTTTGGGCCACAGAGAGTAGTAAATGGGTTTTAAATTCTATTTACTTGGTTTATATAAAGTAGTGAATATAGAAATATGACCTTTATTTTGATGGAATATTTCTTGTATTTTTAGGCACAAGTATGAAGATGGATTTAACTTGAGTATTTTAATCTGCTTTTTGCAAAACATAGTACAAAAGCTTCATATAAGACTTTCTCAGGGTGTATTTTTTTTTTATTATTTTTTTTACATTTCTCCTTTTAAACTTTTATCTGTGTTTCTGATCTATTAAAGGTTTCCATTATTGAGCATTGGGAAATAAAGTGTTTGTCCTCCTCCCCCGCACATATCTCCCCATTTTGCTCCCAGGCACAAAGAAATATCATTTATTTCCTCATAAAAGTCCTATATTTATCAGAAGTATGCAGTCTGGCTAGAGTGCTTTGGTGAGACTGGGGCCGTAGGCTATACTTGCTGGACTAAATTTACATCTAAACGTCTTCCTCCCTCATGCTAGAGCAGATGAAAGCAGCGGGCTATGCTTCTGCTTACAAAGACTGCAGCCTTAGCAAGATGGGTCGTAGGAGGGGATGTTGTAGTAATTTAACGTCAGATTTAAACATCATTAAGCACCCAACATGGTCCATAAACATGTTCACATCTCTTTTTGTTGGTGTTGTTTCCTAATAATAAAGGAGTTCCCCCTTGAAGATTAAAGGGATTAGTAATCCTTAAACCCTCGTCTCTCCCCTGTGTCTGTGATATGGGTGCTAATAAAGATGTGCTGGACTCTCGGGGCACATTGAGTGCTCTGCTGCCATCATGACAACCTGGGGAACAAGAGCTATGTGGAGTATTACTAATGAGGGGCCTTATTATCAAGAGTTTGAGGAAAGGTTCTGGGAAATGCAGGAAGACATGGCACGGTAATTACACTCTGCTCACTGAGCAAGTTTTGCTGCTCAACGAAGCATTAGGAGTGCGTCAAGTTTGGCTACTTTAAAAGACATAAACTTTAATGGCTCCTGTGGAGGTTTAATGCATGGGTAGGGGCAACATAAGGTTTTTGGATGTGTATATACACTTCACATAATGCAGTCAATGTTTGTATATACTGTACAGAAAATTCATTTGTTTAAGCAGTTGGTCATGGGAATCACATTATTTGGACTATAAAGCAAAATGGCTTGATGCACCTCATTTTGAAAGTAATATGATCGTAGTGGTTCCTATGGAGCGTGCAAATCATAAAACGTTTATCATATAGCACTTAAATTGGGGGGGGGGGGGAATATTTAGGATATACAATTTAAAACGGAAGAGACAAATCAAAATAAAGTCATATTTAAAATTCAGGTTTTTTTTTATTTCTTTTTTATAAGCCCAGCAAATAGAATTTACCGTATTTGCTCGAATATAAGATGACCCTGATTATAAGACGACCCCCCAAACTTTGGATATTCCTTTTAGGAAAAAAATGAAAAGCCAGAATATACGACAAATTGGGATAAAAAAAAATGTCTTGTTTTTATTTGCCAATCTGCCCACCAGACTTATGCAAAGCTGCCCCTACCCCCTCCAGACCTGCCCAATGCTGCCTCTCCCCCCCTCCCCCAGGCTTGCCCAATGCTGCATCTCCCCTCACCCTCAGACTTGTCCAATGCTGCCCCCCCAGACTTGCCCAATTCTTCCTCTCCCCCCTCCTTCCCCAGACTTGCCCAATACTGTATCTCCCCCTTCCCCCCTCAGACTTGCCCAAATGCGGCCTTTCCCCCCCCCCACATTTGCCCAATGATGCCTCTCCCCCCCCACACATTTGCCCAATGCTGCCTCTCCCCCTTCCCCCAGATTTGCCCAATGCTGCCTCTCTTTTTATAGCATTTGCTATGAAAAAAATCTTGTCTTATGTTCGAGCAAATACAGTATTAACCAGAGAATAACAGTTTACTGCTAAGTCTTATGAGAAGCATAAATAACCCAGTGTTATCTAATATGAATATGTTTATGCCTTAAACAACATACAATATTGGCACCTCTGTTCCCCAAACACTCCAATCTAGCTACATCTCAGTTGCCTTTATATGATTTCAGCTGGCCTCTTATAATATCATCACTACACAATTTTGATCATGAACCAACTCATTTATTTGATATAAGTCTTGTCAGATAAGCACGAATGTCTATAACGTAGATTGTAAGTTCTGCAGACCTGTTAAAATCATTTACAAACTCTACACACTGCATGAAATGACATATATTGTTACAGGTCACGAGTATGCAGAAGTACTTCTTTTAGGTTTTTATCCTGCAAATGAGTGAGTCAGCCTGAAGGGGTCCTGCAGAACTCGGCAGCACTTAAGTATTCCTATATGAGTAAGTGTTAGAAATTGACATAATATTTAAATAAAAGCCTCAGGGGAAAAGGCATGCTTATATTACAAGGAGAAAGACTGCACAGTTGTGGTCTCAGTCTATTGAACTGGCATATAATTACCTCCACTCAGAGCTGCAGTTTGTCATCTAGCATCCATCAGTAGGAAGGCAGTGTTGAAAAATGACAGAGCGAGCAAGGACTTGAAAAAAAAAGTATTAATACTGCTAATGATCTCATTCTATAAATAGGGTTATCCTTATCAATGGTAAATGCACAATGGCGTAGCAACTTTTATTCTGACTGAACGTATGGTCCATCTGTGGACTGTAAAGCAGAAGGGGATATGTTGTCTAAATATGAATTATCAGTGTATGTGTACATATCATAGCTCTTTTCATGTACACAAAACATTTTTCATGTACAGTACATGTAACATTAGCTACAGGAGAGGCCTGACAACATTTGGTCCAGAGGGAAATAACAATTTAGTTGCCCAAAATGCAACTTCATACAGACCCCACAACAGTCCCACTGTGCGCGAGACAGTCCCGATTTGGGGGGAGGGAGGTTCTGTCCTACTGGCCGCCGAGCTCTACCTCTGTTGCACTTTCCTAACAGAGGTAGAGGTCGGCGGGATAGCAAGATTCAGGACTAATGCATGCTGGGCAATTGTGTTCTCTCAGCATAATAAACAGAACATGCAAATGTGTTGTAAAAATATCTAAACTGCTGAACCGTTTTAAAACATGTTATCCCCACCATGTACATAGTTATTTATGATTTGGTGATTAATGTAAAGTTTTTTTTCAGGTGACAGGGTGCGTTTTAAACTGGTACACAAGACGACTTCTTACTACACTACTTGCAACAAATTACCGACTAATGGTTTATTTAGTCACTGCCATTAATCAAATACATTGCAATCCACTAAGAGACTGTGGTAATGAACTGTGCTAATATTCAAATATTTAGTTACTGACCTGATTATGCTAATTTTCACCCACTATATTTCACGATTAACCAGTTCAGAAGATTTCTTTGTAGGTCTGAAAATTGGTTATATTGAGGGAAAACATTAAAATGTTCAAGATATTTTTCAGTGGGTGATGTATAAAGATTTTCTTTTTGATATAAACCGAGATTATATTAATGGACCACTACAGTGTAAATTATTAACTAATAAATGCGTAATAAACGTGATATTTTAAAAATAACACATTTATGAAGTTTAATTGTGTCTGTTGTTTTGTAATGCTTACTTAATTTTCTTTCTCTGCTTCTACTGAAAAGGGTGTCCAGGGATAAACCCCAACTTTGCACTGGGTCTGTGGTGGAAATTTTTTTGATGATCTATGGACTTTCACAAACTCTTCCACACTATTGTCCTTGTATGAATACTTTCATTTGTATATGAAACATACTTACAGCACAGGCAAGTCTGTTTACTATGATGTGTATGTATTTTAAGCAGCCTTAATGAAAACAATGGTTTTAGGAGTTTTTAAACTATTTATGGATATAACTACTTATAATCAACACTAGCCCCAGTGCTTCCCTCCTTGGAATGTGTGTGTGTGTGTGTGTGTGTATGTATGTATGTGTATATATATATATATATATATATATATATATATATATATAATTATTTTTTTTTTTCTGTAATTAAGCCTCTTGTAGGTTCAGATACAATATATACACACACCCACACACACACACACATATAGTGTATCATGTTTCATTTTTACTCTACAGCTAAGAATAAGATTTAGAGTTTTGTCTTTATTTTTTGCTTTGACTTTTTTATCTTACATAATAATTGTATATAAAAATTAAAACAAAATGTATCACAATTGCTACACTTTAACCACATCAACACATTTCCCTGAGCCCCCTGAAATATTTGGATTAAAGGTTACCTACAGCACCTTGATGAAATGGCCATTAAAACAATGCGTAGTTATTTGCATCTGATATTAAAAGTTACATTTCATAAAACCCTCTCAGTTATGAGGAATAGTCAATATCAGTGAACAGAATGAGTTGTATGTTTTTCATAGATCAACTTGCATTGTCTGTAGAGATGAGATATGCAGAAAGTATAAATACGGAGTAATGTGAAAACCCTACCTTTCACATTGTCTTATTTCTTTATTCACATTGAGGGGAAGTGACATTTCTATTGCCTGAAGTGATTGAAAAAAAGAGTGTTGGTGTTTTTGACACACAATTTTGTCTTATTGTGTAAATTGGAATAGACAAATTATTCAGAAGTTAATATCGAGCCGAATACCTGTGATTGTGTTCCTAATAATTGTCTTTTTCATTTGACTTATTTATTTTATTTCTGACTGCTGTCTCTCTTGGATATAGCTCTCATACATTCAGTCAGTGATCATATTCAGTTTTGCAAGCCCTTAGTAAATCCACCTATAGATACATGATGCACAGTATTAAAGACACAGCCATCTGCATTTCACTACTTAAAAAGCTACAGTTTTGGGACTTAAACATTTACTTGCATTGTTAAATGGAAAGAAAACTCAAGTCGAAGCTCACTAGATGGTATTATAAAATCAACACAGCATATATACAGTTGTGGTAAAATAAATGTTTTGAATCTGTCGGCCAGTGCTGTATCTATGACATGCACCGGATTTTTTAGACTATATGACAACCTTAATTATAATACAACCCCCTAAACTTTGGATATTAATTTAGGAACAAAAGGAAACAGCCTAAATATAAGACTACCCCATAGGAAAAAAGTTTTACTAATAAATATTCACATGTAAACTTTTTTTGGTATTGCCAATGCATCACCAGACTTGCCAATTCGCCCCTCATACTTGCCAATTTGCCTCCCAGGGCTGCCAAGGCACCCATAGATTTCTCTGATGTCTAGTGGGGGCAGCAGCTAGATGTCTGTGCACTCCTTGGTGAGCACAGAAATCCTCCTTGAACAAAATCCCTCTGGCCACGTAGTCACCCTAGGAGACTAGTAGGGGAATCTTGAATACACCATATATCCAGTTCTCTATGACTTTTCAGTCAGCAGCACAACAGTCTCTTGTTGTGATGCTCACAGATTTTTCATCTTCTCTATGGCAGCCAACTTCAGTGCATATGGATCCTCACAAGGCTAATCCTTAGCTAGCCAACACATTTTTGTTGTAGGAGACGGAATCTTCTCTGAGGCAGAGCCGTACGTGAAGAATCTCCATTTGGATTTGAACAATAGAAATGCCTTTGTTCTATAACTATTTGGACTGATCTGTTTGCAGCTATGTATTAACCAGAAACGCAACTGAAATAAAAAAATGTCAGTCATAGACTGTAAATCAAGGTCATGCTACATACTGAGTGGTTCGGCGGGCCATAATTCTAATACTGACAAATCCCAGGGGCCAGGTAGCCAGAGCACCTAACTTTTGGTGCAGTTTTATATGGATCTCTAGGGATGTATTCGTTCCAGCTCTTAAGAACTGCAAGCTGACTCTTAAATGTGTCCAGACCTGCTTAACTTGTATATATCTCCCTGTATTTTTTACATTTTGCACACATTTTCTTGTTAGCGTTTTTCATCTTTAGATGTCTTCTCGTTTGGTTGCTTATAGTAGCTGTGATAATAACATGAAAGCCCTATTCTCACAACCCTGTTTTAATCATTCAGTTTACCGGTAGTTAAGAGCAGCATGGTCTCTTACGACATCTAGAGACCTTGTCTTCCAAAAATCTACTAAGCAAAATAATAACGAATAAACAACTGGCAGCATTCAGCCATCCATCAGATTGTCATAATGGGGTCTGAGAACTGAAAAGCACCTTCAACAGTCAGTCACTTCTTGCTTAGTTGACCTATCCCTTAACCTTGATGTACATTTGTAGTCTACAAATCTTAATGCTGAAATGACTCCACAGAGCTTTGGAACAATGATCAGCAAGGCTGCTGTTTTTGAACTCTAACGCCAACTATGCTCAGGAGCCCATTTATTTTAATATGTCTGTAAGGTGTAGTTGATGTGGTCACAGTTATTTGACACATTCAGTACCTTAATTTCGTCGACTCCTCTCTCATAATTTGGTGGATTGTTTATTTTGCATAATGCCTCCTTTCTTGAGGCATACATCGCGCATTGCTGGGGGAAGATATTGGGAGGCATGGGCATGGTAATGAACATTAGCTGCCCTGCCACGACCAAAGAAAGAGGACCTGTGTTTTTGAGGAGAATGAATGGATCACATAAGAGTGGCGTCTAATACCTTACTGTTAAATACTGTATTTGTATAAAGGTCTTTCCAATAGTTTTACGGTTTGATCGTGCCTTACACAAAATGTGCCATATGCCATTAAAAAGTAACTCTGTAAACTGAGGCACTACAAGCAAATATATTGGTTTCCATGGCGATTGATCAATGCCCATGGTAGTGTAAACAATAAATATTGCAGAAATAATACCCAATATATCTAAAATGTATTTTTGACTGCTTTTTTAAATTGCAGATCTTATTTGCTATCACAGTTAATTTTCATAAGTGAATCTCCCGCTAAAACTTGAGAAACTTGTCTTCAAACATCTTCAGTACCTTTTGTCATTTGCCAAACACTTTAAAAAAATATACAGTTCTAAATGTATTTATAGAGACAAATATGTTTAGTCACAAGTTGCTCTGAGATTGTGTAAAACCCACTTGGTGATTGCTTTTAATGTTCATTAATTTAGATCCTAGATGGCCACCAGCTTTAACAACCCTAATAATTCGCCTAATCTCCCATGAAGGAGACTGATCATCTCCCCTAAATAATGGTGGTCCTGACTTTATCCCTGGTATTCCACTACAGCAAATGATCAGAGGGGAGGGGAAGAGACTGTAAACACTGCGTGCAATCCCCCAATGCCTCGGGACCACCCACCTATCCCTAAAGTGTCTCATGCCCCACAGAAGTCCAAGGGCAGACACTATCCTGGGACTTTGCAATCTCCTGGAATAGTGATGCCCCGAGTATTGAGAAACACATGATCATCCTTATTATGAGACTTGTGGTTCATCAGCAGTTAGAGGGCCACATTTGGATACCTAAGAGCTGCATAATATGACTAGAAACCCAGACTTTCAGGAGCCATTTTACTGGCTTGGCATCATAGAACAGCTCCCTGGCAACCATTAATAAGGCAATGATTTCTTCCACCCTCCTCCACATGCTGAGAATTGGCAGTCCACCACCCCCAAACAAGACACAGAGAGATGCTTTAGCTTTGAGCCAGATAGAATAATGAAATGTCTCTCCTCATGATCACTGACAGCTGTTGTGGAATTGTACCTTTACACAACCCGTTTGCACTTTAATATATATTAACAGTGCCTTTGGGACAAATCCAATCAGCTCATCTACAAGCTATTATCTGGCTGTCATTGCAGATGACAGAAATGAGTTTTTAGAACAGTGTTTATGTAGTTGACATTTTTCATAGTTATGTCCTCTGTATATATCCATCTAAGAAAGTGATTACTTTAATGCCATCCATCATTTTGCTTTAACCACACAAAGTAATTGTCTTCTTTTTTTCCCCCCTCCCTTCTATCATTTACATTCGGATCTCTCTGTGCTCTGGAATACAGAAGAATATTTTAACATTGTGTTCTATGCAGTGTCTGTACCCTGTTTCCAAATCCCCACTACTTTTCAATTGCACCTTTTTATTCCGCCCCCCCCCCCCCCCCCCATCAATCTGTTGCTTTGTCTTTTTTTCTTTTCCTGTCCTTTTTTCATCCTTCCACACTTTCATCCTGGTTTCTTTTGATAAGCATGTTTTCTCTGTAGAAACTGATCTTATCTCTAACCTTGCCTGTGGTCTTGAACAAAGAACTGTTGCCATCATATTTTTTAAAGCAAAACGAGGATATTAGGTCTCTCTTTTTCCCATCCCAAGTCTCGCTCTTTATTAACCCATTCATTCCTTGGGCATTCTCTCAACCACTTCAGAAATATGCATGTGGTTTTGTTTCTTCTTTTTAATGAACCTTGCAGTAGTAAGTTACAGATATTTGATATGTTCAGGGATAAGTAGGAAGACCCTGTGGGATTTAAAGCACGGTCAACTTTAAATCGGTATTTGATTCATTGTTTCCTATGATTGTATTTAGTGTTAACTACAGACAGTGTTTTGTATTTGTTTATGTATTAGGCTGTAAAGTGAATGACAGCGTAATAACATATTGTTATAAAGCATTCACTGTTGACATCTAAAATACCTCCTACGTTTACTTGTTTTCGTATGCCATAAAGCTCATGGGGAGTAATCACAAAAAAAAGAAGAAAATCTCTTTGGTTTCCAGTAAACCGTAGCTGTACTTTGAGCATCTAGACTGGAGTGTTCACCTTGTACCCTAACGTCAACAGGAAGCTATAGACGGCCACTTCTACTTCAAAATCTATCAAACAGATTGGAGAGGCGCTTTAGTGAATCTATATAGAAAGTCGACAATTTCTTATACAAAATATAGCACAGTCATAATTACATTGCAGTCCCAAAAAAGGGATATCCGTAACAAAATGTGACAAGAAAACAAACAAAAGCTCCAATAAAAGACAATGAGAACAGGGTTCCAATAGTAAATAAAAAACGGCTCAGATAAGGCATCTACTCAATAAAGAGAGAATTGCAGGGAATTGAGATCAGGCCACAGAAGCTGTGTTAGACAAATTCTCCAATGCAGCTGAATGGGAGAATTTTTCCAACTCAGCTACTTTGGCATTAAGTTTGAAATTCCCTGCAATTCTTTCTTTATTGAGTAGATGTTAATGTCACTGATTTAAATCAAACACATACGGTGTCACAACGGGGAGTCATGAAAGGAGATGAAATGGTATCAGTGGATGGCAATGATAATTCCACAAATGACAATAAATAGACAATCAAAGCTGGATGACGTAATGAAAGATGCTAAATTGCCACAATATTGGGCAACTTGGAATCCAGTAGGTTTATGAAATAATCTCTTTGATGGACCTTGATTCTTCTTGTAAGGTGTACACCTCAGTGATGAGAGAGAGGCACGTTTTTTTATTATATGCTCTATACCAAGCGCTACCTAAATCGTTTACACTTTACAAATAAATGTTAATGTAATATACAGGGAGTGCAGAATTATTAGGCAAGTTGTATTGTTGAGGATTAATTTTATTATTGAACAACAACCATGTTCTCAATGAACCCAAAAAACTCATTAATATCAAAGCTGAATATTTTTGGAAGTAGTTTTTGGTTTGTTTTTAGTTTTAGCTATTTTAGGGGGATATCTGTGTGTGCAGGTGACTATTACTGTGCATAATTATTAGGCACCTTAACAAAAAACAAATATATACCCATTTCAATTATTTATTTTTACCAGTGAAACCAATATAACATCTCAACATTCACAAATATACATTTCTGACATTCAAAAACAAAAACAAATCAGTGACCAATATAGCCACCTTTCTTTGCAAGGACACTCAAAAGCCTGCCATCCATTGATTCTGTCAGTGTTTTGATCTGTTCACCATCAACATTGCGTGCAGCAGCAACCACAGCCTCCCAGACACTGTTCAGAGAGGTGTACTGTTTTCCCTCCTTGTAAATCTCACATTTGATGATGGACCACAGGTTCTCAATGGGGTTCAGATCAGGTGAACAAGGAGGCCATGTCATTAGATTTTCTTCTTTTATACCCTTTCTTGCCAGCCACGCTGTGGAGTACTTGGACGCGTGTGATGGAGCATTGTCCTGCATGAAAATCATGTTTTTCTTGAAGGATGCAGACTTCTTCCTGTACCACTGCTTGAAGAAGGTGTCTTCCAGGAACTGGCAGTAGGACTGGGAGTTGAGCTTGACTCCATCCTCAACCCAAAAAGGCCCTACAAGCTCATCTTTGATGATACCAGCCCAAACCAGTACTCCACCTCCTTGCTGGCGTCTGAGTCGGACTGGAGCTCTCTGCCCTTTACCAATCCAGCCACGGGCCCATCCATCTGGCCCATCAAGACTCACTCTCATTTCATCAGTCCATAAAACCTTAGAAAAATCAGTCTTGAGATATTTCTTGGCCCAGTCTTGACGTTTCAGCTTGTGTGTCTTGTTCAGTGGTGGTCGTCTTTCAGCCTTTCTTACCTTGGCCATGTCTCTGAGTATTGCACACCTTGTGCTTTTGGGCACTCCAGTGATGTTGCAGCTCTGAAATATGGCCAAACTGGTGGCAAGTGGCATCGTGGCAGCTGCACGCTTGACTTTTCTCAGTTCATGGGCAGTTATTTTGTTCCTTGGTTTTTCCACCCTGCGACCCTGTTGACTATTTTGAATGAAACGCTTGATTGTTCGATGATCACGCTTCAGAAGCTTTGCAATTTTAAGAGTGCTGCATCCCTCTGCAAGATATCTCACTATTTTTGACTTTTCTGAGCCTGTCAAGTCCTTCTTTTGACCCATTTTGCCAAAGGAAAGGAAGTTGCCTAATAATTATGCACACCTGATATAGGGTGTTGATGTCATTAGAAAACACACCTTCTCATTACAGAGATGCACATCACCTAATATGCTTAATTGGTAGTAGGCTTTCGAGCCTATACAGCTTGGAGTAAGACAACATGCATAAAGAGGATGATGTGGTCAAAATACTCATTTGCCTAATAATTCTGCACTCCCTGTAAGACCATGGAAAGACTAAATCTGAGACATTCTGTTTGGAACTTGCAAACAATGCAATATTTGTGCAGTGAGGAAATAATGGAGGGAAAGTATGGTTGAAGACATCGCAAAGCATACTCTAACAAATAAGGTTTTTTATGCATTTTTAAGCATTAACAAGTATTATTATTCATCAAACATTTTTCTTCAAACTTACAGTAATTACAGTTTTGGTATTATTATTTATTCAGTATTTGATGGCTTTTTTTAAAGTTTTGTTAATAGCCACATCTTGTAAATTGTGTTGCTATCGATTTTCCCATTGCAGGAAGCTAATTGGCGGCCATATTTAATTGGCTCCCACATATTATTTTGCATTAAATGAATTTTTGGAGAGCTGAAAACGGCTGGAGGGCCTGACTGCCATACACCATGGAATTCCAAAGCTTTAAAAGGTGACCTCTACATTAGTTGAGTCCTAATGATGCCTCATCAAAGAACATCATTCCTGCTTATCCCTGCCCCAAAGTGTGTGCCTGCTTCAGATGTCAAATAGTTTTAGAAGCAATGGCCTGTAAATTGTCCCTCCTTTCATAGTGATTTAACACTTTGTATTGTATCATTAATTATCCTGCCTCCAGTAAGATTACAGGTCATTTCAAAGGTATTGCTCCAAAATATTGCTTTTCGTATTCGGATGTAGAAACTATAGTATAAACCAATGTGTAGATGTGTTAAAATAATTTAACTGAAGTACATGTAAGCACATTTGAAAGAATGCATGTAACAGGACTGTGTTTATAAACTTCATTTTTACTAATCTGAACTATAAAACTGAGCTTCCTTTAAATAAATCTAGTGGTGCCTCAACAACTCACTTTTTTTAGTAACTTAAATCTTATATTGATCATCAGATCTTTTATCCTTAAGTGTAGCAGACAAAGCAAAGGTATACCGTCTGTAGCCAGAACTATGGTGCCCAAAACACACACTACAGTCTGACCAGAGCTAACTTTTTGTGTAGTCCATGCAGCCTTTCAGTGATGATCGCGTTCAAACTCTGTTCTTGGTTTGACAGAAGTAGCCTTTGATTTCTCTAAACATACTGTTTTCTAATTCAAATGAATGGAATCATTGTACATATACAAAATAAAGTCACAGTGCAGCTCAGAGCATATTCTTTGGAGACTTACTATTGATAAAGGTGCTGTATTTTGCGTTTTGTTAAGAAACAGATCATGAATATATAGCAGTAGCTACAGGGTAATTTAAAACCCCCTTACTACCTTTACACCGATTATCTCTCTCTAACTGTCCCTATATGATGACAAGACCATAAATCACTAATACATTGCTTATGTGAATGCTTCTACATGACTGGTTTTCTCATAAAACTCTAAAGGATAGAAAGTTAAGTTCAATCTGAACTAACATATAGTGCAAAGTATATATTTCAAATCAAAATGCTACGTCTCCACATTCTCTTGCTGAATAGGTGAGCTACCAGAATTACTGAAAAAATCTGACCATTATTTTGTGCTGGTATTTTATATTGGTAATTCCGGATCCATCTACAACCAAACAGATAGTGTGCATACCGTACGGACTCTCTTGCCTTTGATTCAACATCTAAGGAAATACCTTTGATGTCACCCAATGTTTGCATGTCATCATGTGATGACAGATCATCTGATCATCTAATCCCATGGTGCTAACTAATTACCAAACTGTCACATGAGAGATGTCCACGTCATGACTTATAACATTTGGTGGCAGTGTACGTCCATTTACCATCCCACTCTCCTTACTTCATCTTTGATGGTTTCTCAACTACTTTAAAACACTTATGCCATTCGGCTGGAATGAAGACTTGGCATATCAGAGAGAATAATCTAATTACTATGAAGTCAGTTCAGCAGCTCCTTTTGTGTCCCATGATTAAATAAGTGGGAAAATGGCTTGAAAATTAGGTGCTAGAACGACCCAATTACATTCTGTAGCTTTTTGTATTCAATTTCATAAACAATTTTGCTCTTCGCTAGTTAATCAGCGAATGCCTTTTTCCCGTTTGAAAAGCACTTTTGAAATTATAATGCAATTAAATTGTGTGTGGATGTTCTGGCACAGTGAGTGTGAAAGCTGAGGGATTGGCAGGCCGCCATGTTGTACCTTGACAGTAATGAGTTCCTGAGCTGCCAGCTTGCAAGTGTCATTCATAATATTGTCCATGCTGGGTTACTATCAAGTTCAGTAGCATTAACCTTTTCTGCTCTCCCTGCTTCCCGTCTAAGCTCTTGTAGATGTAGAAACCACCTTTCTTTTATGGACCTGCGGCCTTTCCAAAGAGTGTACTTAAAACAAAGCATTCAATAAGGTTACTAAGCCACTTGACAAGCCTGCTCATGTTGTTCTCCATTCTCTGGCTGAGCTTTAAGGTGTTTGTACTTTGAACCCCATTCAGTTCCAAAGAACAGACAAAAAAAATTGAGATTGACAGACAGACAGTCAGTATCTGGTCGGGCTGGAAGGTATCTGTTTTGAGTGAGAGCACACAATTTTTATTGGCTTCTGTAGAATAATAGGATGCATTGTTTATTAGCCATTTTGGGTATTGTATTTAATGCTAACAAATCTACCAGGTACCTAGATTTCATTAACACTGTAGAATTATTTGGGCAGGGTTTCGATAGCTAGGTTCCGTCCCCCCCTTTCCTCCTCCCCCGTCTTGAGATATCTGTCTAGATATACAAGTGGGCCTGTGCGACTACGGTGGTTGTAGACCTTCAGTGGCGTCAGACATCTTCCTACAGAAGACACATAGCTGGGGAGTAAAGGGTCACACTATGCTCATTGTAAGACCAGACTCAGAACTTCTGAGTTGATTAAGACTCAGTACAACCATTAATATACACAATGGGTCCAAAGTTAGTATGTAAACTGAAAATGTACTTAGAATGCAGCACTACCTTTTTTCACTTATCAATGCATGTACTGCACAGCGCTCGTCCTATACAGACATAACTGTAATAATGCATTTATAGCTAATCGACGGTTCTTGTGAAGTGAGCAGGGAAATGGTTGTACTATATATATATATATTATGTAAAAACCTGCGAGTGTTCGTAAAATGAAGGTCCATATATAGATTAGTATGCCTCCCCCCCTCCCCCAGGGCAACAGATGTCATTGGTGCCCCTTCCCCTGTAGAGTCCTCATAACATTATCAAATTGCACAAAGCAGAGCAGAATTGAATTCATGCTCCATTAAAAAGGTCCTTAGCCATTGAACAGGTGCCCACCCTGTGTCTTACTTGTTTCATTCCAGTGATATTGCATTTATTGCGAATCCCATTGAGTGCTGGGGTGTAGACACAATAATGGGTGGTTTAGTGGGGTAAGTCAACAGGTAGGTGGAAGGCATTCCCCATCTGATTTACCTGTAAATGCTCCAAAAACCTAGAAGCCCTCCTGAATAAGGGGGCTATTCTCCTTGACCATACTTTCTTTTCATTTTCACTACATGCACCTCACATCAAACCATGCATCAGAGTCCACTGTGAATGCTGTATTCCTCTCTGTCCCTAAAACAATCTCCCTGTAATCCAGGCAACACTTGTAGCCTGTAGGTAATATTGTATGCCTGCATTCATTTAGTTGCTTCTCTGTAATGGGATGCTTTGTAACCCCAAACAAATCTGCTCTGACTTTGTGCCAGGAAAAACCTGAGCTTGGATCTTAGGAAGGAAACTTCAAAGAGAGCAGGAGACAGCAGTGCTTGAATGGCTTAGCAATATATCTGAAGAGGAAATTAACCCCCTGTAGTTGAAAGTGCATCTGTACACAGACAGGCTGTCAGGACAAGTTGCAGTCTTTCATGTTTACTGAAACCAACTTCCTCCTGCCCGTTTCCTTGGTTCCTTGAAGAATGTTAATGAACGCTCTTCTCCAAAGTGATCTCCTTCACACAAATATGCAGTGCCTTTTCCAGACAGGCTTTTGGGCCTTGCTTTATTGGTTTATGTGGATCAGAACTTACAAATCAAGACAGGACACAGGAAGGGCACATTTTAATAAAGTTAACAAAACAATACATTTTGTACTTTACATGTTACACAAATGTCTTTCCAGTTGGCAAAATTGGGCTTCATTTTTTGGGGGGTTCCCACGTGTGTACATTGTAATCAAATGGCTAGCATATTATGTTTTGAGTGATAAAGAGATAGTGTATCACCAAAACAGTTAAATAAATACCCTGATTAGACAAGCACTGCCACTCTTAGCACTCCTCAACGTGCTATATATATATATATATATATATATAATCGTTTTTGAAAGAATTGAGGGTGCATGATGTCACACAAGGAACATAGAAGAAAGAAAATATATAGTGCAGTAAAACTCAGATAACAATGTGTTGAGTTACATTTAGGTAGAACGCACTCACAAACATCTAAAATAATGAGCCTCAAGCTTCCTCAGGAGACTGCTGCAACTCCTGAGGAAGCCGGGACTTGTAATACCCAGGAGAAACATATTGAGAGTGGGCTTTATTCATATGCCACATTGGAACTTCACCATCTACCTCAACCTCATTGTGGACTACCTACTATTGATATATACCCATTTTACCTGTAGAGTCTGTAAGTTTTAATTCACATGCAGGCCAGCTTTTAAGTGATTATACTGCTCTATGTTTGCTTTTATGTTGTTATTTTAAAGTAAATGAGTAACCAGATCTTTTTCATGGAACTTCACCGTTCTTGAGGCTCATTATTTTGGATGTTTGTTCTACCTAAATATCACTCAACACATTATCTGAGTTTTATTGCACTAAATATTTTTCTTTCTTCTATGTTCCCTGTGTGACACCCTGCACCCTCGATTTTTACGTACAGGTATTTATGGCCAGATACCCTATGTGCTCCCTAAAACAATAAAGCAGAATACCGGTAGTGATCTGCAAATGTTTGGCTTTAGTAACACTAAGATATGACTTTATCACCTTAAGATTCGATTGGCCAGCTACGTCACTGCAGGGAAAAAAGCTCATGTTCATCTTTACACGTAGATTTGGCTTGCTGAAGTGTACTCATAGTGTTATGTTTATTGGAACAACAGCCCTGCCGTGTTTCTATGGAACATATATTGCACATGCAAGGAAATGATATAATGTTTTGACCGTGCGGCCAGTATTATTTTAATCTTCTGCTCCCAGTGTGGCCTGCAATGCATTATGGAACACTGTGCAACTGGCATCTTTAGCAGCCAAGGGGCTAATTGAAGGTCTCTCTATCTTTTTTCTAAACACACATCTGTCAAGATAACTGGGAAGGCAAAATACTTTTTGTTCTCCTCTGAATGACTGTGTAAAGTGTCACCTATTGTGTCCTTGAGATCTTGGTTGTTTCTCTTGTGCAGTGATAGATTCAAACAAAAGATCCGTTGGATAATTTTGCTTTTTTATTATGTAGCATGGATTTTTCTCCTTTTGTTTTTTGTTTTTTTTTTTTACCCCAAATTGGGCAGTTAGAAGTATTCTTTAAAATATTTTGCATGTCAAATACAGCCATTCTTGTTGATCCTGTAATGGTCTTCAGCATTTTTGTTGATAAATCACTGTTTCACTTTTCCTCATTGAGAAAAAAAAGAAAATTTCAATTATTATATGAAAGTCAAACAATCAAATACAAGTACAAAATGTTTTGTTTTATTAAACATTAGTATTAAGAATACTTTTTTTTTTACTTTCTAAATGTTGCTGCTCCATAGAGGTGTGCATGTGACCAGGACTATCCATATCTGTAAAATATTTTGGCCATCTCATTCTGTTGTACATGGGAATCTGTACGATCTCAAAAGACTTCTTTAATAACAGAGATTAGAATATTGAACTTATTGAAATTTTCTGATATTTTTCCTTGCTGAGAACTACCCTTTAATGGTCAAATACACGTCACTGTACAACATTATCCACATGTTAATCGAGAATAAAAGTTGGAAGGAAATATGAGGAAAGGAGTAAAATTCCCAATAAATGGGTTCTCTCTTAACCTTTTAAAGGAACAAGGGTTAAACAAAACATATCCCAGGACATTTAAGTAAACCCAACGTGTATCTTAATAGATACACGCGGGTTTACTAACTGCTGTGTCTCACGTGGGAGACACAGCAGTTCCTGGTTGTCGCGTGCTGACAAACGTCAGCATGTGCACAGCCAATCAGAGCAGGGGCTCGCCCAGCTCTGACAGCTGAATGTGAGGGTCTAGTGAAGGTCCCCATGCTGATCCCATGCAAAAACGAGGGTCTCGCTCTGTGCTAGCAGAGAGAGACAGTAGCCGATCAGGCGGCTGCCTGCTTCCTATGGCAGCTGTTGGTCAGAGGACAAACTGGCGTGTACTATCAAAAGTACACGCCAGTTCATCCTCATACTAGGGACAACTAACTTTTCACTTGTGCTTCTATATTAGAAGCACAAGTGAACAAAAAACGTTTAGTGTCCCTTTAATTGGGAAGTGCTTCTCTTGTAGAGCATTGGGCAAACCTTACATTGTAATATATGGCTTTACACACCATAGGGCCTAATAAATAAAGCCAATGGAGATGGTAATTTCAAACTTTAGGCCAATGCAGCTGATTTGGAAACATTTTCCTATGTAGCTGATTGGGAGAATTTTCCAACTCCGCTACTTTGGCCTTAAGTTTAAAATTCCCATCTCGATTCCCTGCACTTCCCTCTTTACATAGACCCTCATATGTCTACTACAACATGTACTATGTAGGTATTTAAAATGAGTGCTTTGCTTCTTGGATTTTTGCGCATGACAACAGGACTCACAGACTTTTTAGCATGAGGGACATGTCAAATCCTTGTTGTATACTATAAAGCCGTATCATATAATACACCACATGTAATCAGTTGTCACTAGGTTTCTAGTGCCACCTGCTGGTGAATAACGAATGTAGACCTTCTGCAGTGGAACCAGTGGCCAGTGTTATTGATTCCTGGGCATAGAGCCACTGCTCTGAAGAACTGTGCCTGGTATGTAGGTAGTGTGGATAGGTGAAGTCATAAGCTTATAAAATAATGTAATCATACAAATCCAATAATGCTTGTGGCAGTGACCTTCTTTACTGTCATTCAACTGCCATGCTTGGTATAGCATGTGCTAATGTCTAAGCTATACTGTAAATGGTAATTGAAAAAAAACAATAAACCAGCAAGCGAATAGTGAACACGTCTAAATCTGTTGAACCTGTATGTAAGTATAGCTCTGATTGCCAAACTCCCATACTATTGCACTTTAGTGGTTCTCTATTATTCATTAATCTTTTATAATGTGATATATTGAAATTATCCCTGTATGATTAATTGTGATATGAATTTATTTCAACACAAGTTACTGTTGATATGATGGGTTGTTTGTCGCAACAACTGTAGTATGTAACTCCAACCTGTATAGTGTGACTACGTCTGTGTGGATGGTATAGGTCTGATCCACATCACAAGCCTTATAATAACCTTGGTCTCCCAGTTAGGATTGCCACCTGCCGGTAAAAAAATAGGCTTGAGGCCAATGTTAAGTCTAGGGAGGAAGTAGCATGGCTGGTATTTTTTTGTAGAAAAGGTGGCAACCCTACTCCTAGGTGATATCTTCATGGATGTTTCATGAGACTCCCCAATATCTTTCCAAACCTCCCTTTAAGACTGTGATCCATGGTTTTCCATTGAAATGCATGCAACTCTCCAGATAACAGTAGTTTAGCATGTTTACATTCTACTAGGTAGATAAATATTTCAGCCACCCTTATCTTGTACCTCTGGAGCAGGTGCATCCAATAGTTTTGCTGTCACTTAGCTGTCATTATATTTTGTAATCGCAGAGCCCAGATTCAATTCCAACTCCTCCTAGAGGAAAATAGTCAAGGCTTTTTTCCATAGATATGATCACCTGTACTGGCACTTCTTTTATAATGGTGGCGACTAGAAAGACAAATTCTTATTGAAGCTGAAACTTTAAACATAAATATGGATTTAGTAATTCCAGTTTATTTTTTGTTTCAGCAATTCTTTTCTTGAAAGTGTACTTTTTGCAAGATTTCCATCATGTCACTTCATCTGCTTACAAAGTGGGTGTATCCGGCAACTCCTAGGTGCCAATCAGAGAGAGAGATGCTTAGGGCTACCTACTGCACATATGCAGGATATTAGTGGTCATCAGTTACACAACTGCCCTTCACTGCTGTAAGGGAGGGGGACAGTGACCAGCTTTGATAAACTAGTCTGCACATGCTAAAAGGTTTCCTGCCCTAGCTCTCCCCCAGCCCTTGTTTTTTCAGACAACCTCTCTTCCTGAAATGTAAACAACAGGAGGGGAACTTTGAGAAGACATTCCTAATGAATACCTAATGAATTTCTCTTTTGCATTTGCATGCAAAAACCATATGCATGTTTGATTTTAGTTTGATGTCTGTCGTTTAAAAAAAAAATATATATATATATATAACGTATGGGAGACTGCCAGAACCCTTCCCATTTCTCCAAATAAAGCACTGAAAACTGTAACCAAAACAGAGGCTTAATTACCTTTAATAAATGGTATTTCTGCAGCAATTCTATTTGATGTTAGCAGAAGAATGCTGTACATTGTAGTAAAAGTAACCCTAACTAAAATCCTTCTGCCTCCTGCCAGCTTATTGTTCATTTTATATGAGATCATTTTCCCTGACTAGGTTCTTTGGTATACAAGCCTCCATTAAGAATGCTCTCCCAGATCACACATTTACTGAAGGCAGCGTATCTCTGAGGCATGAGGAGCAGTCTTTCTAACTGCTTTAAGGAGTGAAAACTGATTGCCTACCTGTGCTTTTTCTCAATCAGTTTAGCCTTTTTAGCAGTGTATTGCATGTTGCTCAGGGACTCCATATTAACTGTCTGTACTTATTCATTTTTATATTGTCTGAATGTGTTTCTAATCAATGCGTGGGAGTTGATAACCGCACTGTTATACTGATAAAAGGAGAGTGCTCCTTGAAAAATGTGGTTGAGGACCCCCCGCATGCAATATAATGCTTATAGATACATATGCTTCTTCTCCACATTACATTTTTATACCCATGTTCAGGGCTGCCACAAGGAATTTAAGGGCCCCTTACTGAACAAATGTCCTGCCCCCCCCCCCCCAGCCCCCGACAATATATCCCACTCGCCCCACCTACCCTCACAAGCATGTTATCCCGGTCTAGTGTAATATGGAGGGTGGTTGGGATCAGTTGGTCAATATGCCAGTAATATTTTGCCACTCAATATGCCAGTAATATTTTGCCACTCAGTATGCCAGTATTTAGCCATTGAGTATGCCATTCTTTTGCCATTTAATATACCAGTATTTTGCCCCTCAATATGCCATTCTTTTGCCATTTAATATGCCAGTATTTTGCTCCTCAATATGCCATTCTTTTGCCATTTAATATGCCAGTATTTTGCCACTCAAGATGTCAGCGTTATGCTCGTTATTTGCAACCTCCCCTTCCCCAGTACTTACCTCCTTGCTGCCCTGTCACCCGGTGCTCTGCTCTGTTTAGCCGGTCCGCGGCTGTGAGGGAAGCGTTCTGCACTCCCCTCCAGCAGCGCAGCTTTAATAAAGTTTGTTTGAAAAAATATGTGACAGGAGTTTCCCTTCTCCACAAACTTTATTGAAGCCATGCGGCTGGAGGGGAGCGCAGAACGCTTCCCTCACAGCCGTGGACTGGCTAAACAGAGGGGATTTTTTTTTTTTTTCTGGAGTGACCTGGGCGTAACAAATAAATTGCTCCTGTTCTACATTCTCTATCATGTTTTGAACAAGATCACGGAAAAGTGTTGAAGAAGCCAAGCAGTAGGAGACTTAGTCCTTCTACCAAATGCTTGTTGGAAAGGTCTGATGAAGTACTTCACTATGGGTCGGTCAGAATATGTTCGCTGTGCTCCATTAACAAGGGATTGGCTGACAGACCAATAGGGGGCATCTGGCCCAAATTCCTAGAAGAAGATTCACAACTGATGATGTATTTTAAACAAACATGATGAGAAAATACTTTAGAGAGACTGATTTTAAATACGTATTTTCTCTCCAAAGTGCATGCTGTTATTGTTATGCCAAGTATATAACACATTGCCATTAAATTACACATTAATCCACAATACAAGGCAGGTCAACTACTACTGAATCACAGTTATGATTTGTGTGTTTGTGTGTATATGTTCTCTTTTCAAAAAGGATTATATTACTAATGCAGTAAGTGCTTTTACGTGTTCCATTGGAAATAGAATTAATTCTTTGACTGTCGTGCATTACATTCTCCTTTAGTGGAAAGGAGGTCAAATGTGTGTTTAGGAGCTTAGCTGCCATGCTTTGCTTAGCAAAACAAATCCCCCACTATGGCAACATCTCCCTTCCACAGGCACATTCTAATGAACCGGACGTGTGCATTTGTATCTGTCTGTTTTCTCTTTGTAAGCTCATTGCATTTGGTAAGTAGGCTGATTTAGCCTTTTGAAAGAATACACACAGTTGGTTGCAAGCTACCATGACTGGCGGGCAGAGGTAGGCTTGTCAGTTGCTCATCACTGGTGGTAAATCCTGCATGCTTCCAGTCTCCGTGTTTGTATACTGAGATGATTCTTCCGACTCGGATCCCCCCACCCATTCCTTTCATGGACAGAGGGTAAATTGACATTGACGTTGAGTGAAATGACTCTCCCTCCTGACTGGAAAGGGTTAAATGTTTCATTTTTCTGTGGATGTGATCACTGAGGATAACAAATGTTCAAGCTAAGTTTATGATGCACACACTTGGTTACAAGTCTGAAACCATTGGCTTTTACACGTATTCTGACCGTGTATGTTGGCAGATAATTTGCATCAATGGGAAAATGCACTTTGTACATTAATGCTCTGGTGTCACTGATACTTATAATGGTCCCATCACTCCTTATCAAGTGAGTCCACCAATTACAGGTTGAGTATCCGTTATACAAAATGCTTGTAACCTGAAGTATTTTTGGATAACGGATGATTTTGAATAGCGGATCATTTACTACAATGGATCATTTACACTAACAGCATTTATTAAAGCCTCTCGGCACTCATGAAATACACTAGTATCAATTCAAATAACTCCCTTTTACTGAGCTGTGATGTGAGGCATCGCTGGGAATACTCAACCTATATTAACATTTCATGAAACAAAGTTGTTTTCCTGTCTTAACTATAAACTTGGGAGAGTATTGTGATCATTTCAGATGTATACCCACAAGCCACCTCAGGTGTGTTCTCCTTGAAGGAAGATGGCTGCTCCACTCTTTTTTTTTCTCAACTGGTAAAACCTTATCACAAAAGTTGCAACCAGTGGATGTTTTATAAAGAAAATTATGCTTAAGTAATTTATTTATACAATCTCAAGTCGCAGCCTCTCTCCATTCCAGTGTACATATCTGATCTTCATTTGACCTGTAAAAAGATATTTAGCTGTTGCTAGAACATAACCCGTTGCTAAGGTTTTTGCAAGTTTTTAATGATGAGTTGCACAATAGAAAAACATGTCCTCTGTTTCTCAGTCAAAGCTTGCGCCAAGTTGTTGCATGCTGGATCAGGGTGTGTCCATGTAGTATTGTATCGCACATTTTGGTCCTATTTAGCCTGTACTTGACATGCTTGATCCTAGAGAGAAAGCCACAAGCGGCAGAGACCTGCAGCTCTATTACATGCAAGCACGACAGTCTAGTTGGATAGTTATCACTGCTGCTACACCTCAATTGTGTGTACATGCGGCAAGTTATCCAGCTCAGATCTGCTTCTATAAGGGCTGCCACATCAGCTGATCGGTTTATGATAATTTAGAAGTCTAAAAATTGGTATTTCTTAATGTATGTTATTAGATCCTGTCTGGCATTACAGTCAATACAATAAAGATTCATTTCCGCATTCTACAGTGTTAACATTTGAATGATGTTACGTAATACCCTCAACAGGACAGCCGCATTTAACCTGAAGTGTTGTGTTAGAAATCTAGACTATTTACACCAATGTCATTTCAACAGCTGAAGTATTATTTTGTGAAGCAGAGTTCCAAAGTAGTTTGGCAGTGGCTGAATACCAAGTCAGTGTGGTGTACCTATGTTGGCATAAAAAAGGGGGAGGATTGACTCTGGAAGATAACTTTACGGAGAATAGATTTCCATTAATGGCCCCACTTAGTTAAAGGAACAGTGAAGCCTGACCTTTTGTCTTGAATGGCTGCTGATTTTGATTCATGTCAGTGTACCATTTGCCTGACTGACTCCTCTCCTGCATATGACATAGGCACTGCAGCCTGTTTAACAGCCTTTTGTGCATGAATGAGCTGCAGCAATTGTTAATTTTTTATATCACGATCTGCCTCTGTGAGACCAGCAAAAAGAATCAGACTTTACTCGTTCTTTAAATCATCTAGTATAAATCTAGAGACAATGTAATCCAATGAAGAACTCATAACTCGCTTATTATTAATCTTCGGACATCAAACAAAAACTGTTATGTCTCCCGGTAGAAGATTAATACACAAAGACTGCACCAGCAGCAATAGGCCAATTTCTGGACTCTTTCATTAGGCCCTTGGGGAGTTGGTTAGCAGATAAACCAAGGTGATGTCAGGCCTGGAAAATCACAAAGCTGGAGAGCTGTGATACTTTTAATTTAACAAACTGAACCCTAGCCGGTCTGTGCCCAGATCATTATATTTAAAATAAATAAATAAAAACTGTCAACACAAATTCTTTTCAAAACATAGCAGCATATGGTATGTGATTACCCGTATTGTCAAACACAATAAAGTGGAATTTGACATGATGGAATAATGTAATATTTTAGAAGTTTTAGTTACGGAGCTGCAATAGACCTGACAGCAATAATTCTCCATGGTCGGTACAGCAGTAAATATGCACAGCAAATCCTGTCACGGAGTAGCAGTGACCATAGATCTGACAAAGCAGAAACTGTGATATCAAGAAGAAAGATGTCTCTATATCTTCTGTCTAACTGCTGCCATGAGTAAGCGACTGCACCAATATTGGGCCTCCAGTCTCAGACTCTATAACATTTTGAACTGGTTGATATATATTTCACCATTATCAGTGATTCAAAGACGTACACTCACTGTTAGGGTTGCCACATTTTCTTCAAAACAATACCGGCCATGCTACTGCCTCCATAGACCTAAGTTTGGCATGAAGCCAATTTTTTTATCGGCCTGGTGGCTATCCCATCATGTCTTGTCGGTACGATGTAAGAAAATAAAAGTTTTCAATGGGATTGTTTCGTGGCAAGATATCTTCATTTTAGGCACAAATCTGTTATTGTGTGAAGCCAATTACAAATAAATATACAATAATATGGCATAAGAAATTATCTTGGGCCTCATATTTGTCGCACAAAAGAAGAAAAACCACAAAGGTGCAACACACCACAATTCTGCTTAAATATGTGTATGGGAAATAATCAGATTTAAACATACATTAAGCTAACTATACCATCAATCTAGTAGCTCTGATGACAGCATTGGCTTAGAAATATGTGTAAAAAACAAAAAGCTGAAAATTAGATGATGTCAGAAAAAAGGTGTTAGGTAATGTGCCGATTAATGGTGTGTATATATGATATGTTAATAGAGAGACTCCCCTTATGTTATAATAATTGGAAAGAATGAATGTAGTAATGAGTTGAATGGATTATAAGATAGACAAACCATTGTCCTGTAGTGTCTCTGACACATTCACCTACTGCCATGTTAACCACTCTAATATAATGTGAAATGGGTTCTCATTTTTTTCCCTCCATTTCAAGATCTCAGGTGCTATATCTTGGTTAACAATTTTCCACTGTTTTCCCTATTCTGCTGCCGGAAAATGAAAGCATTAGAATGCAAAAGGCTTCAGGTTTACTATGAAATGAAGTTGTGGCTGAAATATATATATATATATATATATATATATATATATATATATATATATATATATAAAAAAGCGGGATTACATGATTTGGTAATTCAGACCTTAAGCCATGCATAGTCACTTTTGCTTTGCCTTTGCTTTATTGAAGTGGAATAGTGTTTAGGGAATGGGGACATGCGCCACAGCCACAGCTCCAATAGAAAGGTCATCTTTCTTTTTTTGGACTCTGTAGAAAATCGCATTCGCTTTATGGTCTATATTCCATTGAAGTGGAATATGGTTCTTAAAATTCGTGTTTGTCTTCTCTTTTCTCCAGAGCTTTGAAGCCAAAGTTACTAGATTTAAATTAAATAACTAAGTTAAAAGACAAAATCAAAGATTTTTTTGGTAACATTTGCAGAAAATAAAATGATTCATAGCCTTACAGAACCCAAGATACGTGTTTTGTTTTTATTTTTTGGGCATATTGGAGGAAACTATTTTTTGTTGCTCTCTTAAAGGCACTCTGATACCAATAGTGTTTGTAGTGTGACAATAGAGCAAAACAGTGAATTATCAGAATTATTGATTATTGATTGCTTACACCTGGGGTGCAAGATAGGCGGGGCTTGGGAGATCAAGTATCAACGCTACTACGCATGCACGGTAATGCTGTCACTTTCCTGGGGAATGAATATTTAGGGACATGCATAAATTGTTTATATTGTGAATACATAGATCAAAAAATCTGTAAAAAAAAAAAATTGTGTTAGCAGAATTGCAACTTGATATGCAAATGAACTACTTTCAGGTGAAGCCACAAGGAGATATCGCAGACGCATTTGAAATATAATATTTTCTTGCACTTTCACTAACACAGTGTATAGCTCATGCTCTCCAATCCCGGGATAAACAGTATTTAGGTGACAGAGTCCCTTTTAGGCTGGCTTCAAAAACCCTTTTAATTTCTGAGTGATAATAATTCTATAAACTTGTCACAACAACAACCTTGTGTTGAGAAACGTCCAGAGGAAATGGGATTCATGGAAAATAGCAGATTTGTGTTTGTCGTTTTACAAAAACCAGGTTTTTCGCTCAAATAACACAGAACCTTCTCACGGCTTTTATTTCCTTATTTAACTACCCAGCGTTTTAAATGAAGCTGAAGTCAGACTGTTAACATGCGTTTTATAACTCTGCAAGTTTCCTTTTTCTCGACGATGACAGGCTTGTCTCAGGTGCTATGGCACAGGCTTATTAAGTAACTTCCCCTCTGACTATGGGAGAAGGGGGATGTGCAAAGAATCCCAGACCACATTGATTCACACCAATCTATTCATACGCTGTACGAGAGCCGCTCACAATTCCCAGTTGCTTCAGCGAAAGCTTAACAGCAGAAGAAGAGATATGACCAGGCAAGTTGAGAAAATAAATTAAGCCAGTGTCAACTTTTCTTGTTTCTCCATTCGTTATTAATGGAGGGAATGGGGCTCATTTATCAAGAGGAAGAAAAATTAATTGACACGGGTTTTAATATTATTATGCTTGGCTTGTCTGGTCACATTTCTTCATTTTTCCGAAAGGCATTTTATTACAGTTTACGGGAGCCAGCTGCCAAAGCATCGGAGTAAACAAAAAGCAGGTGCATAAATAGCACACCTCTGGAAGGAGAAGATTTGTGCTGTTGTAGGCAAAGAAATCCGCCTTTATCATACGTTTCTGGAGGTTTGTGTCTAATGCCATCTTATTATTAACAATTTATTGACTTAACGGTCCGTGTGTATGTTCAGATGATGTAGGAATGTGATAAATGAAAGTAATACGCAAGGTATATCCATGTCGTGTGTTTGTATCTGTTGGAAATACCTGAAACTTGACCTATAAAACATCCCTCCCCCTGTCATGCAAGCACTGCCTCCGCTTTCCAAAGGAATCTAGATAACTACATTACTTGTCACCTGCCTTTAACTAAATTACATGTTTTGTTTTATTCCTCTATATTGATAGTTTTGAAGGAGCTCACATGTACATTTTTTAGTAGATAACCACTATGACACACAAAGAGTTCTAAGCTCCCAGGCCTCCTCTTCATCTCTACCTAGTCACACAATGAAACCCAGGTGGTATCCAAAGCTTTCCATACAATTTATATTTTATCTAGAAAGAACATTCATTGGTCTCCTACAAAGGTTTCCACCGGCAACAAAACTCCATTGACAAACATACTGAAGCATTGGAGAGCTTCCTCTCACTGAAAAGAACTATAATTGAGCATTACTAGAGATAAAAGTGTAATCATGGTTTAGCCTTTATCATGGTAAATATTATTATTTTTGGTGACCAGAAAGGGCAGCTGGATAATTAATATAGACAAAACGAGCCACATACTTAACTAGCTCTATAAAGTGGAATGAGACAGCCACTTATAATTATTTAGCCATCATATAATAAATATGCAGAGTAGTTCTGCATTCAAGTTTAAGGGAGTGTAATTCTGTCTTTCCTTTCTTGGAGTGAAGCCTTATGTTTACTAGTGAAAGTGACCCAAATCTGGGAGATCAGGAATGTGTGGGGAAGTTACATTACACATCTTCTAAAAAAGCATAGTTCATACCTCCCATAGTGTAAATAGGGATTCTGTTTAAGTGACCTGTTCGTATGTCTGTGAACCTGATGCTTCATATTTACAGCTGCTAATAACCTATCTTTTCTGGTTGAGAAGATATGTTTACCAGTCTGCTTCATTTCCTTTTTCGGTGGCCTATCCCACTATCACATGGCACAAACCGAAATCTTTCCAAAGCTCCACTGATTTCCAGTCCCACCACTACCGATTTTTGGGCTAGTTCACCTCCTGCCACATGAGATCGCCCTCTACTTTCAGTAATGGGAATTGGAGTAAGAGGAGACATCTGGTGCAGTGTCTCACCAATCAAGGGATCCCTGTTTATATTTATGTAATTAGATAATCCTATACGTGTCAACATTTTCCCCGGCAATGCAGGATGCCAGGGATCGTGGCTTCGAAGGTTGGGTCAGCAATACTACACATGTGTTGTAGAGCTATCACGCAAAGTGATTAGAGATAAATATTGAAAGGAAGGAAAAGGGAAGACATTTATATTGGAAGGATGGGTGGTAATACATGCCTTGATTTAGGAGGGAATAAAGATGGAGAGAGAATTGCCAACAGGTAGGAAAGGAAAGAACTAAGTATCCGGACAAAAGGTTGAAGCAGTTATTTATGACCATTGATACCCCTTCTGCTCTGTACTACAGCTCCCATGATGTTCATTCTTGCTAAACTGAAGTTGCAATCAGATGAGATGGTAAAGGTGTGAGAAATGTGCAGGGATAGACATAGTGTTGGTAAAAGGGCACCAGTATCTGTGGAAAGGTCCAAAGGACATCATCAGATTGGCCATCACAGTCCAGTAAATATCCACAATGAACAATGTGTGTCTACTCAGGTAAATGATGGCGGGGCCGTGATTGAACCCCAATCCCATATGTATTAACATGCTGCTATATGGTGACACTTATTGTTCACTCAGCATCATGGGAATTGTAGTATATAGCAGCTGGGATGTGAAAGCTTGTACAGTTCGCTAGCTGAGCATCATGAGTAATTTAAGGTGGTAGAAATGTCAAAAGTTTCCCAATGTCTACAGTTACAATGATGGTACAGCATTAGTGTGGATGGATTAGCATCCAATGAACTGTATACTAAATGTAGTACAAGTTTATAGCTCCCTCACCGCTAGTATAAACCCAGATCAATGCCATGATTCTTCTAGCCCAGACTATTAAAGCAGTGTGGGCTGTTGCATGGAGGAATGATGTTTTTTTTAAAAAACAAACAACATTGTGTGCTGACAATGAGAAAGGCACAGCCTCAGATGTCAATGACTGCTTTCCTGGCAAATTGCTGTCAGATAAAACAGCAAACTATATCTTTACTCTTTATCTCTTTACATAGCTCTTTGTCCCACTACATGTAACACTCTCTGTAATACTGTCTGGCATTTGGTATAAAAAGCTTTAAAATGTTATTGTGAAAATAAGAAAAACATATTGAAGATTGGGGTCCCTGTCAATTACTTTGCTTTTTTCCCCACACAGGTGCTATACTTGGGGGTGGCTGATGCTTTCAGTCATCCTGGGAAATTGCTTTAGCACCTTTTTAACTAATTTAAGTGTTTTCTGATTCATAGGTCAGACTACTTATTTGAAATCACTGATAATTATTGCATTTGTATGCACTTTTCCCTCCTCTTTGGCACTTGCATATCTATTATGTTATTTTGCAGACTGTGTCAGTCCTTCTGGACATTTTCCATGTGATCTGACCATTTAGAATATCATCTATTTTATACACAAAACACATTTATTTTGTTTGAATTTGGGAAGTTGATTATTCTATGTGCTTGGCCGTTTCATCTGGCTTCATGCCGTTTTTAGTAAACTGTACATATATATATGTTTTAATGCTTTATTTGTTTAAATATTGAGCAGTTGTTGATTTTCCAGAGGCAATAGATATGCCGAGCTGAAGAAGCCTTTCAATGTGGCTTTGTCTGGCAGATCCAGGACCTGGATGAGTAAATACACCACATAGCTGATGGGGGGAGGCAGCAGGCATCAAACAGCCTTTAACTGGGCAAAATCCATCTTCTGTTTGCTGCGGCGGTGAAGAGAGAGCTGAGCGTTCAGATCAGAAGTCTCCAACTTTAATAGCTTCTTAAAGGCCTCAGGATGTCCTGATGAGGTATTAGAGGAAGTAATTCAGGAAGAAAGGGACAAATAACTCTCTCCGGATGCTGGCTGACCCTTAGGGTTGACCGCATCAGGGTGTTCAAAGGCAAACGCAGACCTGAGCTGATTCAAGGAGCACTTCTTAATATTACACTCACTGCTTTCTTGCAATAATAAAGCCCTGTGCCCGTGTCTCCTGACCCTTATAAATAACAGACAAGTAAACTCCTTGTTTGCTTCTAGGCACTTGCAAACTGCTAAATGGTAGCGTGTTTGTTTGCTGAACCCATTTCCTTTTCCTCGTTAGTCCAGAAAGTCAGGAGGATTATTTTTTTGTCTCTGTGTTAGCATGACCGCGTGTTTTGGGTGAATCTGGCTGTTATTTGCCAGCCTTTATCTTTTTTATGTGTTCTGCTAACATGCTATTCAACGGAGTACATTTACATCAAGCATACTGTACAGATTTAATTTGTAATACAGGGTCAAGATCTTACTGTGGTGTCAGTTGTTCATTGAAGATAATGGAGTGAAACCTTATAAGATGTTTAGGAATTTTCAATAAATTATGTTTTATTGGATTATTAAAGGGATAATGCATTTTATGATTGAACATGATTATAACAGCAATCCATATGAAATGGTCTCATGCAGAATGATTTTAGCCACTGCCAAGGTTTATGGGATGTAAAAAAAAAAGAAAAGAAATATGAGGGGATATAAAAAGTTAAGAAGCAAAAAATGTGACCCTTTGAAATCCTTGTTCTGTATAATTTAATGGCTGATTTTTAAGAGTTAATTTGTCAAAGGAACACCACTGTTTTCAAAAACTCTGCATTTCAAATCATTCATTTAAAACATATCCATCAATTATTATCTTAAGGGGAAAAAAACATTACAGGATCCTCCCTCTCAGCTTCCGAGCTTTGTCAACCTTTCATTAAATGTGTGACAGAACTGTGATGCGGGTCAACCAAGTATTGGGTCATACAATGCCTCTTGACTATGTGCTCATGTCACAGGGTACATATGCATTAAGCTATTATATAGCTTACAATGTTAATTATTGTTTTGTATGTCTGCTGCACTATGCCCATGCAACAGCGGGCTTTCCTTGCACAAGTGTGTGACATCACAGGTGTGCACATTGTATATCTATGGTATCTCTTGGACCAGAAAATACACAGATGAAAGCAAATTAATAACAAATGTAGACTCCCTGAAGCTATTAAAGTAAAAATGCATGTTTAATTTTCTTTGTGTAACTTCTTACATCTATTATCAGATATAAACTGAACTTAAAATGATACATGATGGTCTCTTTAATAAACATTCTGTGTGCATTGTATTATAGGAGTGTCTGCCGAATATTCCGATAGTTTAATATCCGATGATACAAAACACTGTCATTATCTCATTACCTAAAGTCGTCCTGAATGTACTGACACATTAAGATGAAGAGCATATGCTGCTATTTCCTTTTAAATATACTGTCCCTGCTAATCATCACATAATTGGCACTCACACCTACAATCTAGTTGATTGCTAATTATAATCCATCTAGAAATGTTATCTCTTAAATAGTCCGTCATTTCTGGTCATAAATGGACCTTTTGTTAATGTGTGTGACTTGCCACTCCATAAACACAATCTACTTATTGCTCAAGAGCTGACCTATAGCTTCAAAAATCAGTAATCCATCATTATATATGGCTGTGACATGAAAAACACACTACACGGTTAAAATATGTATAAAAGGTTGGCTAGAGTGCTGCTATTTCTATTATTGCTGCAAAAAGTCCTGTATTTAAAAGAATGGCTGAAAAAAAATGTGGTGGGGAAAAAATCCTATATTTAAAGATATCATCTGAGATTTCTTTTAGATTTATATAAATGTAAACTTAAATGGTCTCATATACAATGTTATAAAGTTCCAACATCACTGTGTCTTTAAAAGTAAACCCAACCTGTTTACAGTACTGGATGAGCCACTGGCGAACCTAAATTTGTGATGTCCCTGTGACCCATCGCAAATTCAGATTTTGTACCTGTGTAGGGTATTTGGATTCTTAATCTGACTCTTTTTAATCTCAGGTAATCTTTTACATGTTACACACAGAAATACAAAACTATCCATGCCTTTCATGTCCCCACACCCCACACCCCCGGAAATAGAAACATAGAATGTGTCGGCAGATAGGAACCATTCCATCCATCTAGTCTGCCCAATTTTCTAAATACTTGTATTAGTCCCCAGTTCCCTATCTTATATCTAGGTTACCCTTGTGCCAATCCCACTCATGCTTAAACTCCTTTACTGTGTTTACCTCTACCACTTCCGCTTGAAGGCTATTCCATACATCCACTACCCTCTCAATAAAGTAATGCTTCCTGATAATACTTTTAAATCTTTGCCCCTCTAATTTAAGACTATGTCCTCTAGTTGTGGTAGTTTTTCTTCTTTTAAATATACTCTCTTCCTTTATGAGATACATTGTGCTTCTGAGTGACAGGTTTGCCAGCACACCTGTCACTCAGGGGCACGATACGCCCCTGCCCAAACATATACCTCTCAAGCCACCTATCTAGGATGCTTTACTTTAATGTTGTGTATCCATATATCTCTCCATATAGATGCACTGGGATATCCTGTACTTTCAACAATTACGTTGTGCTCACTGTTTATTGGATGTCTCTATGCAGCTCTAGAAGTGTCCATTGATTGGCTCTGAAAAGTTGTTGTGGGGCAAAAACCTACAATAGGCCACTTTTGTAAATATTTTGTATACAGCTCCAGAAAAAATGTATGGGGGGGGGGGGGGGGGGAGGGGGTATTCATTATTTAACAATGCTGTTGTCCTAAGTGAGTACATGTTGAAACATACTTTTTATTTTGTTTTTCTCCATGTGGTTTAGTCTTGACCTGTCTTGACTCTTGGTTTAATTCCAGAACGGCCTGTGGTGCTCTCCCCTAGTTCCCGGCACCCTCTAGCACTTAATCATTTACAATAATAAGTCTGCTCTTGCTATTCATTGTGAAATTTGTCATTCTTGCAGCTAACATTTTTTTATTGTTGTTGTTTGATGTTTTTTTGTTTGGTTTTTGATTATTCGTTGTTTGGTTTGAATTAACACAATATTTTCCTTTCAGGTTTTGGCTTTGTAACTTTTGAAAATGAAGACGTTGTGGAAAAAGTCTGTGAAATCCATTTCCATGAAATAAACAACAAAATGGTATGCTATTCATATTCTTTCTATTATTTGTGATTACTAGAAAAAATAATCCCATTTGGGCTGTTTTGGGTCAGTGCCACCTGTGCATTGTGCTGTGCGCCAGCGATCGTCTGTTAAAAACAAAGCATTTAAGCTATTGATTAAAGCATTAATTGCTTAAATAAGTATTTAAAGCAACTCCTCTTGCCTGGGAGGCAGAAGCATAATGTTGCATTTCCTGTGTCCTGTCTGTTATAGGCCACGCCCCCACCTTTTCCCAATACTATGTGAGGGAATGTTAGCAAGTGTTACATGAAGTGTGTATACTAAGAGGTGCATGTACTAAAAAAACGCAAATATATGTTATGTGCAAAACTATATTTGCGTTTTGCCCCTATTGCTATGTACTAAACATTTAACACTCAAATAGAACATTTGAGCAAATTGTGAATAAAAACAGGCAATTTTGCGAATATTTTTTGTATTTTGAGTGCTCTTTTGATAGCACTTGCTAAAAGCTGGTGTAATTTTAACACGCAAATAAGAATTATTTTTTCACAAAATATTCACAAAACTCTTTAGCATGTGCAAATCTAATCGGAATTTATTAGGGCAACCGGAAAAATGCACGCTAAATAAAAATAAACGTAAGAGTCGCAAATCAAAAAATGTTACAAATAGTCGCAAATTGCTCCTTACTCATGTTTTTTCCCACTGCACTTGTTTAGTACATGACCCCCTTAATTATTATTTTTATTGCATATTAGTTTTATAATAACATATTTAATTATTAGTAATGCATAAAGTGTTATATTGCAGGACTTGAGTCAAAGAGCCAATGGCTCCTGAAATCACTATTATTGTCTCCTAACTCCTATTGTTTTACATAGAATTTTGTGGACATACTATTTCACTGGTCCATAAATTGGTCTGCTTGGCCTTTCATGCTCTGTAATATAGTATACTCCAAGATGTATTCTTGTTTTCATTTTACTAGTGTGTATGTAAATTAGAGATCTATGGAGATTAGGAAGTATGGGTAGTATACTAGAAATCATATTTGCTGTTTTTGAATACTGCAAGTTATTAAATTGTTTGAGATTTGAGTCATTAATGTATTCTTGGGATGGCATAAACAACCAATGGAACCATTGATTGGAGCCTGATGTAGTATAATTTGTGTGCTATTATATATTATCATTGTGTGTGGTGGGCTGTCACTGCGGCTCTCCAACTAATTGTGTATTTAATAGTGTGGAGCACTATGCTATGCTCTAATGCAAAGACATTTCTGCCAGCAGTTTCAACACCTTTGGTTGGTCGGTTTAACAGATATATTTATTGACAGTGTTCTTGATAAAAACTTACACAGTTACGGGCAGCATTGAAGTGGGTAGCAATGAGATACAAAATAGTCTGTGGCAATAGTGTTCACAGCTTAAAATTGCAAAAGAGATTGCTTAATCACCTACAGCTAAATAAAAATAATGTGATTACAAGAAGATTGGCAGCGGCAAAAGAAATGTGTCCATCAAATAAAATGTAATTAAATTGTCCTAACAAATGAATGCTCCTTCGAATAAATAAACTGAAAGACTGATCTGTCTTTTCTAAAGCAAAATTACCTAGATATTGGGCATGTAGGTGCAGAATGCTTTGCTAAGTAATGAGATATATTTAATAACACTTCAGAAAAGTGATGCTTTTTAAATAAATCAATAGTATGTCTCACCAGGCCAGATCTTGCTCCCTTGTGATTGACCATACATGCATTATGACTGACAGCAGCAGGTATCTCCCGGTAGACGCAGAGACTCCTGCATTGGACAGTGTGGGCAGTCATATAGTTTCTGGCTCCCTGTTACTCTGGGCCGTGCTCTAATTTCGTAAATAAGTTTTCTTTTTATGTGTGGGTGGCCAGCAGCCTTAAAGATGCGGTAAAGTGTTTACTGGGGTCACCTGGGCCCCTAGAGTGGCAAGCTC
The DNA here is from genome assembly GCA_036172795.1 of Pelodytes ibericus. Classification (NCBI taxonomy): domain Eukaryota; kingdom Metazoa; phylum Chordata; class Amphibia; order Anura; family Pelodytidae; genus Pelodytes; species Pelodytes ibericus. Next base: position 142,453,789 of record CM069857.1, on the reverse strand, counting down.
AATTGCAATTACATCCCCTGTGACCATGATTGTTAAGCCCCTGCCAGGGAACCATCACACCTAAAATCCTTACTGCTGAGTTGGAAACCTTTTTGGTTGGTTTACATAGAACTCAATGGAAGTTCCATCTCCCTGCCTCCTAAAAAGTATTAGGAAAGCTTCTCATTTGGTCTGCTTGGCTCCTAAAGTTCACAAACATTTGTCAAGCTCTCTTACAATAGGCAGAAAATCAATTTCCCAAGATTAAGAGAAAGAGACACTGTCTGTTTTGTGTACCCTTATGTCCTTATGCTATTCTCAGATTCCAATTGCTACCCACAGATGTCTGAGGTATGAATTAGGAATGTGTAATTGAATTGTTTATGAACTTTGCCATATAAAAAAAACAGACTCCCACAAATGCTTTCCTAAACTCAGTTGATAGAGTTAATAACACTTGGCTTTTGTGCTGTATTTTTCATTCTCTTTACACCTATCTGCACACTTGGTATATAGCTAAACATTTTCCCTCCAAATGAGTGAGTTAGTATAGTTCATATGCACTCAGTTCCTGATGCTGCTTCATAATAACATAAAGCCAAACTTTTAATAAAGTGGTGCTGTTCTGCTAATTAATTAACTGTGGAAATTAAATTTATATCATATTTAGAAATCAAGCATGAAGAGTTTTTTTCCTGGTGTGGGAGTTAGTCGACTGACAGACAGTCCCCTCTTGGTCTGTCTGTGAGGATATACTTGTCTGACAGGCTGACAGACCAATAAGAGTACAACTGCACATACCGTGTCCATAACTACAGTTAAGTGCCCTACTGCTTGATTTCATCTTAATTAGCAATGACTATTAAACAAAAACATATAAGGAATATAACTTAAAGAGAGAATACGCAGCACAGCCAACCTAATTTTACTTTTTGCCAAAAATATCAGAACTAACTTGATTAGTTAGTGGCACTAAAGGCCATTTTTAACTTTTGCTTCACCAATAGAAGCAAACGTTTAAAATCTCGTGCCACTGTTCTGAAGTAATCCCGACCTGTAATCTTTTCAGATACCCATCGGTTTACTCTGAGCTCTGCCTCTCAGTTGAGGCAGAGCTCATCTAGATGCTGGCACTGTCAATCATGGCTACCAGTCCGAAGATAAACTGGCATGTATCTTAAAAAGTACATGCTAGTTTATCCTCATACTCATTGTTCATTTCGATATTAGAAGTGAACAAATTTAGTGGCTCTTTAAATAAATACTCTGCAAAGAGAGAGAACCCCACATGTTATTGAAGAAAAACCAAAGCAAAATAGACAAAATTGTAATATAGTAAATTGTAGTGGGAAGAAAACACTTCTGTGTGACAGATGATCTACATATGCTGGCCAGCTTAACAAACACACCTGTTTGCACACAGGTTTTATGTATTAGTATATTTCTAGAGCTTGGCTCTACATCTGGCTAATGGTTGTCCACAATGCAGGTTAATGTTCATTTAGTCCCAAAAAGGTTACTCTCCTGCAGCGAGAGACTTAAACAAAAGCCATAGCTTGGGCCTTCCTAACTTGATGTAGACGTGTATAAAGTACCATGTCACTGAGAGGACTTCACAGGCTAAAAAGACAGAAACCATGTATGAACAGGACATTTTATTTTAATTCACATATTTTGAATATATTTTAGCTGAAATTCTGTCTCCTGTCTTTGTCAAGCACTGTTTCTTGCTTGTAGTTATGTATGCATTGTATATTGGCCTTGTATGTGCTCACAGAGTATAAATTCAATAATGGAGCTTTTAGAGCGGATAAAATCAAAGCAATCTTCTTAGCATATGCTGGAGGCCTGACTCAATATTTGACTTGCTAATTCTTTCCTAGGGTGAGGAAATAATATTGTTAATTTTGTTCTTACTGTTATGTACAACAAGGACAAAAAATATTGCATAAACTCCGTTTAAATTCTTTTTTTTGCCCCCCAAAATGACAGAGTTGATATCTGTTTAAACAATTTGTTCAAATGGATTCTGGTCCATTAGTGATTTAAAGCACTGTCTACCTTCCCCGCATCCTTATGTTAACAGGACAATCTTTTGAATTTACAAGTGAAACATAAATTTGTGGAAATAGTAACAAAATATAAACATATAATTTTTTTTTTTCTACAATAGTTTATTAAAATATAAACATACAAATTATTTTATACATTTTTAGGATGTATCAGCGCAGCATAATTGCACCAATATAAAAATACAAGCTTAAAAAGTACTATAGCATAGCTGTCAACAATGGTAATAAAAATCCCTCACGGGCTAAATGGGCTACTACTTGCTGGCGGGGAAAATAAGATTACGGGCAGTTTCAAGCTTGTGGGTCTCTGGTGCGCAGAGCAGGCAGTTGACTGTGCTTGAATGCAAACCATAGAAATGAAGAATTCCGGCACTCAATGATCCAATTAAATCCAATATTTATAAAAATGTGCAAATAAAGCCAAATTCACAGACTGTGCGAGTTATGGGAAAAAAATGCAGACACTTCACAAGTCTTGCGTCTAGCGACGCTTAGTCAGAATGACTAAATTATGACAAAGCGTTGCAAGACGCAAAACGCGTGAAGTCTCTGTGTTTTTTTTCTCTCCATAAGTCGCACAGTCTGTGAATTTGCACATTGTTATCCACAATAAATATTGGATATAATTGGATCGTCGAGTGCCAGAATTTCTTCATTTCTATGGCATACCTTTCAACATCCTCAGACCCAGTTCTGGACATTGTGTGGTGCATCCAAAGGGGGGCATAGTTTTGTGATGTCATACAACATTGTGTGACCCTGTGACATAGAGCTCCAGTCTGTCTTGCACATTTAGACTACCAATGTCACACAAACATACATAGTTTAAATGCAATGCCACTTGTACACATAGGTGGCAGCCGTGCCAGATCCGGTACAAATTTGATGGGACAGGACCCCACAAAAGGGACTATCTCGACAAATCTAAAGTTTTAGAACTGATAACTTGTGTGAGTGCCCTCGATAGACCTGTCTGATTTTACTTCCATAAAAGAAGGAAACATTTATTTATTTAAAAAATTTGGAGTGTTAATTTAAAAAACACACACTTACTAAACATACTGTTTGTTTACTATGACCTTCTAAACATTTTCCGCCTGACACTTGATTCTCTAGCTCTCACCTAAATATGAACATGTTGGTTTGACCAGTTTACCATGATAATGATGGCATTTGATTAATGGCTCAGGAGCTGCTGATGAATCCTGACTGAAACCTTATGCAGCCTTTTATTGTTTCTTGTGTACTGTGAGCATAACAATGATGTCAGTGTGCAAGCCACCTCAGAGATCCTCATGTAAACAATGTGAGGTTTTCCTGTATTCAACAGTGTTCTTATAACATCTTTGTTGCAAACAGTACATTTACAATAATCCATAGCAAGCCGTGAAACTGCCTTCTGGTCCATGAAAGCATGCTCGCAACCTACAGCAAGCAGCTTAGTCGCTCAGTACGCTACACATTTTACATTATTTCTAGCTTGCATTTAAGCATTGTAGGAACTTGTGTCTTTTTATACCAAACTATTACAATTGTTTTTAATGCAAAGTGCCATTGATATTGTGTTACACGCAGCAATACTATAGTGACAATGTTGGCCACTGCTAAGGAAGGCTTAGTAGTCTCCTTTTGCTGTGCCTAAATTGCATCCTCTTAAATCATCCTGATGTTTTGCAGTTTTCATAGACCAGTGATGGCTGAACTTGGCACTACAGATATTTGAAAACTACAAATCCCCTGATGTCAGGCCAACCGTAAGGCTGACAAAGCATCATGGGATATGTAGTTCCCAACCATCTGCATTTCTGTGACTAGCCATCACTACATCACTATTTTATAAAGTAGAACAAAAATATAGCCCCGGATAAATGGTATAACATTTTGCATTGTAAAAAAAATAAACACAAATTCCCTTTATCCTGGAGGTGCACTGTTGCTAAATAGAAATCAATAGAATGTGAGCCTTAGGTTAGCGCAGGGCATGGGGGGGAGGGGATCCCAAAAACAATTTAGTTGCCCTTGGTGCCACTTCCTCAGCCCACCTGATGTCATCAGAGATAGACACATACGTGGAAGAACGGGCAACCTTTGGCCTGGCGGGCAAAAACTATTTAATGGATCATGGTGCAACTTCACCAGCCCATCTGTTACCATCAGTAATATATATAAATAGACAAATATGCTTACAGATGATACACAAAAAAGACAATGGTATAGAAACATAGAAAGTGCTGCACACTGGGGAATTTAGAAGTGCAAATGTGGGACCAGCCCATTGAATAGGCTAGAAAGCAGTCTTGGAGGGCAATTGTTGCTCTTCCCCACTTTCCAACCCTCCCCTGGACATGCAAGACAGATTTGCTGACAGATAAGGTACAGAGATAGGCAGACAAGACAATTTAGATATAAAGATCAAAGTCTTTCCAACTGGGGCATTTAAGAGTGAAAAGTGCTGTCGCCCCAGCCCATTGACAGATAATAGAGAACTGCCTGGGAGGCAATTGTCCTTCCCCCTTCCTTGCCTGCTTTTCTGCCCCCCCCCCCCAGTCCCCACCCCCCCCTTTCCAGCCCTCCTCCTCTGAATTCCCCACCACGCAATGTTTTAACGGTTATGCGCGAGAGCTGAAGTTACTGGACATTTTGTCAACTTTCATCTTTTTGTGTGTTAGATTTGGTCTTTTTTTTCTTTCTTTCTTCTTTTGTTGAATTGTTTTCACCCTTCTTTGGACGATTGACATTTTGCCTGCTTTCATCTTTCAGCTGGTTACAATTCAGAGTGTTGCTTTGCAGACACCTGTGGAATATAATAACTTGTTCTCCTGGTGGAGTTAGCACTGTCTTTGTGTTACTGGCGATCGACCAAGCGAGATATTGAAGTCGCAACAAGAGATAAAAGCTTTTGAAACTGATGTATGTGGTGGCACATTAAAGGGGGGTGTTAAACTGCAGCCACAATACATAGGCACATTAAACTATTCAAGGTTAAAGAAAGTCCAGGAAGAGGTAGAAGTGCAGTCAGATGTGATACACAATGAATAATGCTCCAAGTGAGCACTAAACTACAGCAGCTTAAGTTTCATTATTATTATTTTTTACAGTACCCTGATGAGTTTCACAGCAATTTCACCTGTAACTCGTGTTTGATGATTATTTACATTCATATACTGCGGTTTGTTGTGTAAATGTGCAAATGCTTTTCTTGTGACATGAAAGGTTACTGTGATAACCGGTGAATGTGTTTTTTTTAAAAACTACCCAATGAACCCGATATCCTCTAAATCACCTTCACTGAGGAGCCATGTTGTACACAGGTTTGCTGTTAAGTCATGCAGTGTGTTAAAGGCTTTAAATCGGTCACCCAATACATTCGGCAGTTAAGCGTGTCAGTACCCCTATCATTACATTCTTTTTAACCTTTTTTTTAGTCTTGTAATCTTCCAGATAGTGTTGCTAATGTAAACATTTATATAGCCTTGCTGGCAGCCATTTTATTTTCATGGATTTATTTTCTGCCCCCACTTCTGCACACATACAAACCATATTGTCTTGAATATAAGTTGACCCCCCAAATTTTGGATATTCTTTTAGAAACATAAAATAAATATTCATATGTAAACTGTTTTTTCATATTTAATAAAAATTGTGATATAAAAAAAATAGCATTTTTGGTTTTTATTTGACAGTCTGCCCCCAGACTTAGCCAATGGATCCACCACACAGTCATCTGCCCCCAAACTTCACCAGTCATGCCCCCCCAGACTTTGCCAATACAGCTCCCAGACTTTGCCAGTGTTGCCCCCGCTGCCCCCAGACTGTGCCAATGCTGCCCCCAGACTGTGCCAATGCCCCCCTGCTGCCCCCAGACTTTGCCAATGCCCCTCTCCCTGATTCAAATATCCCTGGTGGCTAGTGGGGGCAGCCGGCGGATGTCTGTGTGATGCGTGCAGACATCCTCCTATGCTGCCTGACACTTCCGTCTTCTATGACGGACAGCTGGAACGTATCGTGCAGACATCCACCGGCTGCCCTTATCTGCGTGGGGGCAGCTGGTGGATGTCTGCACGATACGTGCAAACATCCTCCCATGCCGCCCAACACTTACGTCTGACAGACCGCCGGAAGGTCACATGACATCCTCCGGCTGCTTGCAAGGGGGATCCAGGTCCCCTGCAGCTCTGCGAGGGACCTGGATCCCAGTCTTATAGTCAGACCTCGATTTTAGGTCTGATTATAAGACAAACTTCGAATATAAGACGAGGGGCATTTTTCTGGAAAAAACCTTGTCTTATATTCGAGCAAATACAGTATATGCACAGTCTCACACACACACACACACACACACACAATCTCATGCACATACACACAACCATGCACACACAGTTACATACATGCACAGTAACACAGTCACATAAACATTGTCACATATGCACATTCACAGACCCAAGCTAGCAGTTTGTTTAGACAAAATACAGTATTTATATCCGTATACGCCTCCCTCTGTGGTTTAATCTATTATGGTAGGAAGAGGGGATCCTGCTGTTTAGCGCGATCTTTGTTTCCATCTTTGTTACAGACCGCCTCAAGCTTGACTTCTGCTTCTAGCTGAGCACCGGGATGTCACAGGGCACAGGATGAGCAGGCAATCTGTACATATGAACAGGCCCTAATCCCTTGTGCTTCACTTCAAGCCTTGCATACAGTCCCATGGTGATGTGGGACCACATGTCCGGGACCCACCCGGACTCCATTACAGGGCCGGCTCTGACATTATCATCTTTATTTGAAACTAATTGTATTGATGAACCTAAGCAAAACTTTCTGCCCCTAAGCTTTAATGAGCTGTACAGTTCAGTGTAGTGAAATAAATCTGCAATGAACAAAACAAGGTATACAAAAGTGGTAAAGAGAAATAAAACTCTTACGTACGAATGTTGTGAATGATATCTTGGTTGAGAACATTTCAGTTTATCTGAGAAGGAGCCGCTGCTGTGTGATCATCTCATTTTGGTTTAATGCTCACAGTTGGTCAGGGGTTATATGTGCAGACTCGGTCCATTGCCATTTACTGTGTAACATTCCCTTTGAGCTGTGGTTTGTGTTTGTTTTACTAGGCCGTGTGTCCTAACGTGTAGTTTGCTTCAGCTGCCTTGTCAAGGCTGGTTAGTGTAGAAGGTCCTTTGGCTACCGTTAAAACCTGTCTCCAATACTATAATGTTCACCCAGTTATTGGCCTTTGTGACAGTGAGAAGATTATTAACCCTACGGCAGTGGCTGATTAGAAAAGAACTAACATATGCAACAACAAAAAACTGTCTCTAGAGGAGGACAATAACATGGATGATAAACAGTCTTATGTCCAATAATAATAGATAAAGAATGGCTTTGAGAAGCAGTAAAATCTGCTAGTAAAACCAGTGCTGCCGTTCATCTGTATTATAATGTACTAATGATCTAGGCCTCTCCAGTTTGCTGATTAATATTAGAATATATTATCTTAATGCTTGTTGTGGGTTACTATTGAGAGTATGAAGAATCTCTGTCCATGGTACTAAGATATTTGATATTTTCTCAGTGTGTTCAGTACCATGGACAGCAGATGCACAGTTAGTAGTCAGCACTAACAGATCTAATACACCAGGTTATACCAGTTAATGCTCAGTCACAGCTCCAACATTGATCTCTACTAATATTATTGTTGCCATAAATAATAAATGCTGAGATAAAATTTATAAACCATCAGGAAATCAACCAAAATGCTGTAAACTGCTTGTCCATCAATTTCACTCGGATTGTCTATCCCTAGTATGTAACTGTCAATGGACCCAGCCAATAATCTTTGAGTAAATCAATCATATTGTAGCATTTCCTTTCAAGTGTTATCGACACCATTTAATGTAGTACTATGGAAACTTAACATATCAGCTAGATAATGAAGCAAGTTTCCTTTATGCAACAAATATATACCTTTGTTATAAATTACATTTCATTACTATCAACATTACAGGATTTTGGTACTGTAAGAAAATACATCATATAAGTGTTCATCACATTTTATTAAATAGAAGCTGTTAAGAAAAAATGATCTACTTTTGAGTTATTGTAGTGTCATTTAGTGAAGTAAATTTCTCTTCATTCCCAAAAGAAACATTCCTGTAACATTGCCATGCAGTTTTCTGTATTTTGAAAAGAGTGAGTGTTTCTCATTTTTATTCCAAGAAATTGATCTCTTTGGCAATTAGTATTCCTCCTATGACAGATTGCATGTTATTATGAGAGTTACACGTTTGAAGTCAATAAGGCATTTAATCACTCTAACAGTTCCAGCCAAAAATAAATAAATAAAAGTATCATCACCTACAACAGCATGGCTTGACAAACTGAATTTAGTTTTAGGAGCCTGCAAAAAAAATGTAGGCGCCAGACAACAGCACATACACACAGTCATGCAAACAATCACATACACAGTCACACACACAAACTGACAGCCAGTCACAAACACACAAACCGCAGTCACATACACACAGGCCAATGGTCATTCGCAAATACACAGACGGATGGTTAGTCACTTACACACAGTCAGTTACGTACAGACACAGTCACATACACCCTCACAGACACACACACAGTCAATCACATGCATACATACACTAGAGGCAGGAAGGCATTTAGGGAGTTTTGTATAAAAAGTCCCACACTTCAAAGTGTCGGGAATTTTATAAAAAGGCGCAATCACCGTTAATTATCTTTGCGCTTTTTTGTAACTCCTGACAATTTGCAGCGCAAGGTAGGTTCCCCCGACACAAATCAGGCGCGTTTCAGCACTGAAATGTGCGCCATGTTTACACATGACCACCCCCCCATAGTGTGTTCCAAATTTTTGCAGCACATTTTCTTTCTACTACAAGTTCTACACTCTGTTTTCTATTGCTTCTGTTTTCTGTTGCTTCTATTAACATACTCTCTCACTGCCTAGTTTTTTTTAGTGACCCCTGCAGTGTTTTTAAACGGAAAATGTTACGTTGCTTTTCCTTCAAACTTCACAAGCTCCAGCAATGAGCTCCGAGAATGAGCTCCAAGAGCAAGGGAGCGTGTATGAAAAATTGATGTAAATGGCATGATTGCCTAGGACCATCAGCAAAGAGCATGGATTAACCTCTCAGCATGGTGTACAATGGCAATATGTCCCCAAATAGATTGCCGTTTTAAATTATTGTTTTATCATGCTTTGTTAAAGGATTAAAGTTCTTGTCAGGTAAAAAAAAAAAAACAGGCAATAGGAGATTTGCTTCCTTGTTTTTTTTTTGTAAATGGTCCATTTGGTGTGTGCATTACAGAGCAATGTCTGAATATAAAACATAACTGCTTATTGTCTTGTCTGTGAAAATAGTCAGCACATTAAATTGCTTGTTTTACAGGTCACATATACTTTCAGAATATTTCACATAGTTTTTCCTTCATATTCAAGCAGGATTTTATGAATCAAGTAGTAGCATTATTATTGATATATGATGTTTGACCAAATGTTCAGTACTATTGTAGGTGATATGGACCTATTGCTGCTTTTATGTAGTGCTCTGTATACCTACTCTGAGTTTGAGCCATACATTAGCTACATCTGTGTCAGTGAGGGACTTATTGTGTGACTTTCTGTTGACCTACAGGGAGTATTAGTGTGGCTGTTCTCGTCAGCACAATCACAGTTAATTAATAGTTTCCACTTTCTTGGTGCCATCACCTTGGCAAACCTTACCACAACCTCATATGAGGCGGGTTAGTGTCCATTCTCAAAGGTAATGATGTAGTGTGAGATGTATAGTGTTAATTACATTTCAGCATAGTAGAAAATGGTGATTAATGAATCTTAAACATGCATCATTACTTAGTCTGTCAAGTGAGATTTACCTAAATTCTCTCACTGTGCCCCTTCATTGTTGGTTTCTGTGTAAAAAAGAACATTTATATTTCTGTTTCTCGGTCCCTTAGATTAATATGTTCCAATAATAAAAGAGAACAGGAAGTAAATAATACATTTAGCTAAAGGTCATAGTCAAGGGGAAATAGATACACGGAGGTAAAATGATCCATATAATATCTACACATGAACCAAGCAGAACAGGTGTCAGCAGAGTCCCTAACCTTCTTGCATGCAGGTGTTATTGAGAGCATATGTTAATGTTCCTTTGGCTAAGGTGCTTTGTAATATATGAATACATATGGCTTTTTTTAGTCTTAAAAGAAGATTACTGCTATGAATAAGGAAACATATACTAAATAAACTATAAAAATTACTACCAACATATTTGTGTAGAAAATACATTTGAAATGATGCAAAATAATTAGGTGTATGATGAGTATGTTGGTTAAAATAAATGGTAATTTATTTTTTTAGAGTTTTTTTTATATATAGAATTTGCTTCCTGCAAAAAAAATATTTCATTAAAAAAAAAACATGTTTACACTGTCAGGGCCATAGTACCTAATCCGGCTGTTTCTTGACTACAACTACCAGAATTCTCTTCTGTTCATAATGGGGATTATGGGATACAACAGCCAAAGTTGGATGCCTGAGAAGAGTACTTTCTAAATCATTGAACCGTACTGATGCCAGATTTTTTTTATGTGGGAAGATTAGCTGGACTTAATGATGGCAGTAGTACTTTTAACAGCGTCCGGTATTTTTTAGTGCTGTAAATTAAGTTACAAATTTACCTGGGAAAAGTAAAGCCATTGCATTCCTCAAAATGCATATAACAGCTCAAAATTGGAACAATAAACCCTGTATATAGAACATGTGTACAACAACTGTGGACAGGGTTTTGTCATTAAAGGACAACTGTAGCAACACATTAACTTACGTTTAATTGAAATATTGCTTCAAGTGTAGATTATTTATGAGGAAATAATTTAATGAAATAATACAAAACATCTTATTGAACATTCTTTGCTTCATGTAGTGGGAATATTGTTTAGAATCTTGGGTCAGATCTTCCTAACAACATGTTCAGGAGGAATATTATGCACCAAGACTAAATCCACATCTGTGGAGTCCTTTATTCATTTTTCTCTAGAGATTATATTTGGCCATGCCCTTACACTTCAGTACGTGCTTGGTTTGTGTGCGTGAATTACTTATATTGCAGGTAAAATATCATTAATTGTATGTAACCCAAAGTGACTGTAATGTTACCAATTAATTATAAATATAAGTACAAGAAAGGATTTATTTGAATAATCCAGTGTTGTAGCAAGATGGCTATTTTGTGATACAGTGAAAAACACTCTATTTATATTTGTGTTTTCTTTCAGCCTGTAGCTCAATTGAACGGTTGTTTATTTTAATTGTTTTATTCTATTTCTCTGTTTTTACGTGTTTACCTGATAAAATTCATAAACCATTTCTCATCATAGCCAGTTGGACTGCCATTTGATGTTTTATGCAATTATTTTCACTTTCAGAAATAGGGGGAAAAGCAGGTATGTCAAAGTTCATCGCAAGCTGCAGGCTTTCCACACAGTGCTGCTGTGAAAATACTCTGACTTGTCTGATTAATCTCTCACAAGTGCTCTATGTACTGAGAACCCCATTATGTGCCACATAATAATATATAATAATGTGCTGCAAAACCCCATTTTTGTTTATATATACATCAAACATGCATTCTTTTTTTAATTTTTTTATTTCAAATGTGTAAAATTGATCATGCCAAAAACATAGCAAATGCCACCTCCTAGCTTAGGTTTTAAAATTAAATTTGGCGTGTACAGTCAAAAATGAGGTAACAGGATAAGCACTGGACAAGCTTAATGGGGAATTCATACAAATGGTAGATATGTGCGTCACATGTGGCAGTACATATATGCAAGGTGGATCTCTCTATGTCTCTCTATAGATATTAAATTCCCATTTGCATGGCATTGACATCGCAGATTTAGGCATACTTCTTTGTAGAAGACCACTGAAATGCTTGAGATACCCTAAAACAAAAAATAAACAATTTAATTTAGAATTGTTTTGAAGCATGAGGTTCATTATGCATTAAGTTAGAAAGTGTCATGTTGGAATTGTCTTTAAACTAAAGTTTTAATTTAGCTGTGTGCCCCCTCATTACTTTTTTTCTATGCTAGTAGCGTTGACTTTGTGATGTGTGCTTTGGATACTGTTTACTCACCTAGGCAATTTGTTATAGGGGCCTTAACGATTCTCACCCTGATAACATCAAGTACATTGGTTTGCAGCTTACGTCTGTCCTCTAAATTTAGCACACCCATTCTGCTGATGTGGCCATTTACAGTGCCAGATAACAATGTCAACCACATAGCAAGAATGAACCCATTCATTGCTTGAGTCAACTGTGTCCTAGAGGGAGACACATAGTCCAGTGGGTAATTAAAGATAAAAACTGACCTTTCAAGAGATCTCTGTGAAATGATAATCAGAAATTATGGGTAACATCCGTTTTTAAAACACACTCCACACATTTTGGTATATTCAAAGACCTGAGTTAATTTATCTTATGTTATTAATCCCATATAATGTAATAAAAAAAACGGTGAGTTAAAAAACAGTAATTAGTGCTGTTTTGAGTCATTGAATCAGGCCCATTAACTTGGCTGTGTTTTTATCAATGTTGGGTTGCTGTTTCCTCTTTGCTGTTTTGCATACAGATGGCCCGTGTTATAAAAGATGTTAGCGATCACTGCGTATACCTGTTGGCAAATGCCTTGATGGGCTGTCAGGTCCATTTGGCGCTTTTTCATTTAATAAAGGGATAGGCACAGAGATGCCAGCCCACTCTTGTCTAATGACATATTGAAAGGGAGTACCTGACACCCTCCAGATGTCTCACTCTGTGTATGAACGCCACAGGTATACATATTATATAAATGCATTTACTCTGCAAATGTATTTTTTTGTTTTTTACCTTAAAGAGACATTGTCTCTTAAAAAATGTTGTGCTGTAAATATCAAGAATAAAACATATTTTAAAATCTATACATTGTCCTAATTGAGTGACATGCAGATGAAAAAAAGATTTGCCTATCTAGCCAGTGATGTCATTAACAGGAGACACCACTGACCCATGTCAAACATATTTTTCTCTCTGTAATGAGAACAATATGGTAATATAGTGTTAATTGGAAAGTAAGAAAGATATACTTTGGCCTGTTTAGATATGATAATATGAAGGAGGCACTTGTAATCGTTTACTAACGCCAATGAAATGGAGCAGTAAGGTGCGTAAGGCATCCATTGTTGATATTTAAGTGTATATAGATGGTGAGACAAATCTAGCAAGGCAAATGTGCTATCAGTTTAGTGTCCCTGAGGGAAACGCAGGTTTAAAGCGCCCAAAGTCAAGAGAAACCTTTAGTTTGCACTTCCTGATGAAAGACAGGTCTTACGCAGTAGGACATGTAGACTCTGACAAGACAACAGTTTGTGAAGTTGCTTGTTTGGTGCTTGCACTAATTGCCACAAGAGGATTTGTGCTATTGCTGCTTTGGTGGCATTTAGTGTTACAGATCTTCATGGGAATCCAAGGCTATAAAGATATGTCACTTCCATATATCAGCACACAGTAGGATTGGCAATATGATGTTGGGCAGTCAGATAAAGTTACAAATGAGCTTATTAATTGAACGTGAGACAGAAGGTACTCTTTCAGTTCGGCATCCTCACGAATCAATCCAACAAGTTACTACTTTGCTGCTTCAATGCAAATATGAGAGAATATTATGTCTTATTTTCATATTGACATTAACAGGGATGTACCGTATTTATCGGCATATAACACGCACTTTTTTCTCCCTGAAAATAGGGGGCAAATCATGTGTGCGTGTTATATGCCGATCGGTGGCTGAAAAAATAAAAAAAATCTAAAACTTACCTCGTTCCTGCTCTGTCCCCCGGTGCTCTGAAGGTGCCTGGCTGTGAGGGAAGCGTTGTGAGCTCCCCTCCAGCCACGCGGTCAACAAAGTGTGTTTTTTTTAAACAAACTTTATTGTTCCGCGCGGCTGGAGGGAAGCTCACAACGCTTCCCTCACAGCCACGGACCTTCAGAGCACCGGGAGACGGAGCAGGAACGAGGTAAGTACTGGGGTCTGGGGAAGGTGGGGAGGAGGGTGGCATAACGAACATACTAAGGGGCAATATCCTGGCATATTAAATGGCATATTGGGGGCAATATCCTGGCATATTAAAATTGCATATTGGGGGCAATATCCTGGCATATTAAAATGGCATATTGGGGGCAATATCCTGGCATATTAAATGGCATATTGGGGGCAAAATCCTGGCATATTAAATGGCAAATTGGGGGCAAAATCTTGCATATTAAATGGCATATTGGGGGCAAAATCCTTGCATATTAAATGGCATATTGGGGGCAAAATCCTGGCATATTAAATGGCATATTGGGGGCAATATCCTGGCATATTAAATGGCATATTGGGGGCAATATCCTGGCATATTAAAATGGAATATTGGGCTTCAAAGTTCTTTTTTTGAAATTTAAGTTTTTTTCCCATGAAATTTCCTTCTTAAAATGAGGTGCGTGTTATACGCTGAATCAAAACTTTTCTAATAAACATGCCTGACGAGATGTTCATGTTAAAGGAAATCAGTGAAGCCATGTGTTTCATTTTTAACTGCGTAATGTCAATCTATAGTATTTGTGATTCTGTGATTTAGTTTGGAACACCATTCTTCATAAATGTTTTAACCCTGTTTCAATACAGGTGATACCTATTCCTGTAGGGCATGCCCAGTTCTAATGATCTCTGACGAGAGACAAAAGCGATGTCCACAGCAAGTGCATGTGGGCAATTTAATATTGATATATAGTTTTTCATCTTCACACTCTATTTTAATGTATTTATTAATATGTTCCCACTTGGCATTTAGCCAGATTTAATAGCACTTTATCCATTTAAGGTGTGGATTATGGCAACGTATAATCCGTGTATGTATATATATATATATATATATATATATATATATATATATATATATATATATATATATATATATATATATATATATATAAAATTTAGTGTTGGGTACTCAAAGGGTTAAAAAGCAGCATTTGCACAATCTTTGCTAATCAGACATTTGCAAATGCAGAACATGCAGATGGATTGGGAAATTAACAGCAACAAAAAAAGGAATTGGAATCATTAACTTTTCAGTTATTGATACTAGATAAGTGTCTTTCCCAGTGACGCAAACGATCTTAACTTTGTCGGTAAGGCACATTGGCTGCTTGTCAAAACAAATTAAAATGATATTCACAGTTCTCAGCACAGGTAATGAGCGTGGAAGTACCCGATAATGTGACATTCCAGAGTCTCCAGAGGATTTAGTAGTAACACTGCTCTATCCAATCCTGATGTTGGTTACAATCTTCAGTGCAGGTTTTCATTCGATTAAAAAGATTTTTCTGAACTTATATCTGTACCGTATAACAAACAATTTTAGCAGGAGGCCGGGGCTTAGCAAGAAATCACAAATCCCCTCCCCTTCCTGACTTCCATCAAGCAACTTGCTTGCAAAATATTTATTTTTCTGCATCACCATTCCCTAGCCATTGGGATTACTCTAAAGGACAACTTCTTTAATGAAAGCAAGGGTTAAAAAAAAAGTCTCCTTCTCTGAAATATCTTTAGAGATACATGCGGGTTTACCCTCGCTTCTGGTGTCTTGTATGAAGCATAAGTGAAAAAAAAATCTAATAGTCCTTTAATGTTTTTACTGTCAAGATTTCAGATTTATTCCTTAAAGAGCTTGATAGTATATTTGTCCAAGTGTCACAGGGCTCAAGACTAACGGCACAAGCCTCCACTCCATGCAGGAGCTTGTCTATAACCCTCGTTACCTCGTTCGTCTAAGAAAAAGCCGGAAGTAACCGACGCTTGGGCTATTTAAAGGGACACTAAACATTTTTTTCACTTGTGCCCCCAGTATGATAGTACACGCTAGTTTATCCTCTGACCGACAGCTTCCATGCTTCCATAGAAAGCATGATTTATGATTAAGCGTGCAAGTCACGTGAAACGCGTCAAGTCTTTTTCCCACTACCTTGCTGTATTTACTTTATATTATTTTTTCTGCCATTAAATTCGTTTTTCAGATTTATTCAGAGTGCCATTCCCATTTCCTTTTCATTCATCTTCCATAGAAAGCAGGCAGACGTCTAGTTGGCGACCGGCTTTCTCTGCTAGCCAGAGAGAGACCCTTGTTTTTTCATGGGATCAGCAGGGGGGATCTTAACTTTAACCCCTGGTAATCTCATGGAAAAACAAGGGTCTCTCTCTGTGCGCTAGCAGCGAGAGGCCCTCGCATTCGGCTGTCAGAGTTGGGCAAGCCTCTGCTGTGATTGGCTGGGAGTGTGCTGACAAACACGCGACAACTAGGAACTACTGTGTCTCGCAGATAGTAAACCCGTGTGTATCTATTAAGTTACACGTCGGGTTTACTTAAATGTCCCGGGACAGGTTTTGTTTAACCCTTTCTTCCTTCAAGGAAGCAAGGGTTAACCAATGTTTAATGCTCCTTTAAGATGGACTGAAATTCCGTAATGGCATCCAATTCAATTGTATTCTGAATCGGTTACCTGAAGCTGAACTGCTGGGAAGGATTGTGGAGACACTTCCAAACCAGATCTACTTGTCCTGGAATAGGCTGCTGGTTTTCCCTGTTGTGTTTTGGTGAATATTTTCTAATACCAAACCTGAAAGTACTGGTTCAAAGTACTTACCGTGCTTCTGTGCATTTAGCAAAACCTGCATAAGTACTTACCGTGCTTCTGTGATCACCTATACTGGATCACCTATACTGAACCTATAAGAACAGCGCAAAGTAGTTACCGTGCTTCTGTGTATTTACCCATAATCTGGATAAGTACACATCTTGCCTCTGGGATAGGGTTGCCACCGTTTCTACAAAAAACTACCGGCCATGCTACTGCCTCCATAGATATAACATTGGCCTCAAGCCAATTTTTTACCGGCCTGACGGTAAAATTCCGGCCATGTGGCAACCCTACTCTTGGATCACCTGTACTACTTTACAAGAACAATACAAAGTACAGTTCTTCTGTGCATGTATATCTATACCTTTATACTAAAATATGTTTACATTAATCTGTTCCTCTAGTCATCCATCTTTCATCTGTTCTTTCATTCAAAGAGTAAAAAACAAAGACTTTTGTCCTTAAAGCGAACTGGGAAGTGACAATAAAGACCGAACCTTAATGTTTATAACTCCTCCATAAAAATGGGTATGGATTTAATACCACAAACCTCTGATAGCATCAAAGATTGGATTCAATTCAAGACCTGCACAACTCACACCTACAGTTACAAATCCAAACGAACCTTTAGCATCCCAAGGAACCTGTAGAAGGAATTCTAATGCATGGGCATGAAAAAAAAACCTAATGTTGCTCTACAAAAAGATTTTCAGTAGATGGAAACAAATTCAGGGGTTTCATTAACTCTTGTAATCTGATTTTAGATCTAAAACCACCAATTTATTTTTCTGAACAAATAAAAGTTTGTACTGCTTACAGATGAAGCTATGGAGTGGACTTTCCAATGGAACACAATTATCCTTCATTAAACTCATTCCAAAATGTGATTCTGTTCCCATTTATATTATGATTCTAACCACATTTCCTCTGCATAAAGTCACAAGAGACACTAAGTCACTAAGACAAAGGGACTTGCTGAAGATCCAATGGTTGTGACTGGTTGGAATTTTGCCGCCTAGAAAAATCCATTCCACCTCAGTCTATCTGAATGTCTTAAAGATGAACTTGCAAGAACTGGGATACTAGAAACATTGGAAGACTTCTTCTCACTGATCCATTCAGTTAGACCAAAGAGTGAGAGAAAAGGAGATCTGAAAAAAGAAACCCCTTCTCTTTCTGAGAGAAGATCGAATCCTATATCCCAATCAGAAAATAATCTAAGATTCTGAGTCCATGGAGATCGATTTCAATGATTAAAGGCCCTCTCTCTAATGCTGACAATCTATGAAGAGTCGAGCTTTGCTTATATTGTGGGAAATCTGAACATTTCATCCCTACTTGTCTTGTTTGTCTGATACAGGGAATTCAAATAAAAAAAAAAATGCTATTTTCTTTACTCAATTCCTTAAAACAATGTCATATTGTTTTTCCTTGTCTGGTCCAGAGGAATGATAAAACAGTCAATTGTGATTTTATTCTGGATTCATTCCTCTACTGATATAACCTATTTTTTCCCTAACAATGGATTTCATCCTCATTCTTTACCCACTGATATTCCTTGTCCTCCAGTCCCTGAAGTCAAGAATCATTGAAATAAATAGAACTTAAATAAAAAATACTATGAAGAGCTCTCCATAAGTGTTGCTGACAAAGAATGGCTTCTTCTAGTTATCTTAAACTTGATTGTCCTTCAAAGAAATGTGCTCCCTGTTTTGCTGGTTCTTTTGAGATTTTTGAGAAAATCATTGAACCTGTATCATTTGAGCTCAAAAGTACCTCCATCAAATGAAATTCACCTGTATTCTATATTCCCCTTCTCAAACCCTTCATCATTGGATCTTCAAACCATTCCTCTCTTCCTCCTCCTCATTTAATTACAGATGATTTTGAAGAATTTGAAATGGAGTCTATGCTGGAAAGAAAATTGAGTATGTGGTATCATGGAAAGTTTATGGACCAAATTTCTTGAAAAAGCTTCCAGTTGGGCTCATGTTGGTAGTCTTTGAGGGGGATTATTGTCACAAGGTTCGCGCCATCAGAATCTTTTTAATGATAATGTTTCTCACTAAATGTGGAAAGGCACATCTTGACCATTTAACATTAAACATTTCTAAACCCAATAATGTTAAACTGCACAGGAAGAATAAAAGAATGACGTATTCAGGAAAGGAGGAATAAACAGAGTTTGAAGTATAGTTGAATTGGATAATTTTTCCAATTCTACCTTGGTCTTTTGTTTGCAATTCCCTGCTCCATTCCTTGTGGATCAATTCAGATAAGTGATACTCACCTTCCTGGCGTCCAGTAGTGAAGCTCCTTTGTTTCACCCTCCCGGGCGCCGTAAATAAAGAGCCAGCGCTCATGGGAAATGTAGTTCCCAGAGCAATGTGACGGGAGCAGCTCCACTGCTGAAAATGATCTACAATACCTAAGTTCAATGTGAGCAAGTTGCTCACATCTGAAATTCTGCGTACCCTACCATTTCGGATAAGGGATACTCAACCTGTATTAAACTTGGTTTGTTTAGACATTTCCAAAATAATTTAACCCTTCCTATCATTTATATTTAGTCTTTTGATTACTTCTATACAATATAACCCTAGTTACATGGTGAAGACACTAGAATTTATAGCTGACGCACTTCTCCTGTCATCATTGCACTTTAAATTGTGTGCAAGCTTTCAAAATATACTGTAGATGTATATCAGGTCTTAAACTCCAGGAGTCCGAGAGTCATGGCTCTCAAATTCCCTGCTGGCTCCTAACTTTTTTGCTTGGTTTTCAGAGAACCTAAAATCTGTGTTGCCATTAAATGTATTTACTGTATATTGAACTGCAGAGTATTAATTATTTCAGCTTTTTTTTAAAGGAAATTTGTCTTTGGGGTCCTGGTCCCCTCCATCTAAATGAGCGGTCAGTCTGCAGTATCTAATTATGTACATTCTAATTTCTCAGGGTAATCGTTATTTATGTAAATGAACAGTGTTTTCATTGCAGCTGTTTGCTCTGTTCCGACAATCCTCACTATTTAGAAAGCTGAAAAGACTCTTTAGAAAAAGAGTGTGATGATAGGGTATTATGAGGATTAATTCACTTAAGCTGTAGGGTAGTATGCAACAAAAATGCAGTGAGCACAGCGTTTAGATGTCTTGCAGAGTGCCTGTTTTCCACCATTATTCCCAGAGCCATTGTTTAGTTACCGTGAATGATATTTGTCCCAGCGGAAGTATAATTCTCTTTTCTTCAGTCACCACTCGCCTGCTGTTGGTAGACTAAAACAGTGTTTCCTAACACCATGCCCATTTTATGGCTCCTTGTCCCAAAAATAAACTGTTGTTAAGGGGACAGCAAGGTGTGTAGGTAAATTATTTGACCTAAATAGAATGTTTAGTAGTTTTAGCAAACGAGAAAGAGAAAATGTTTAAGTGAAAAATGACAGTGCAATCGCTAGTATTCTATGTACCAAAGCAGTTACCTCCCACCCCTCTCAATTTTTGTGATCATTATGTACATTTAACTGTGCCTCTTCACAGTTCTACACACTGTTTTGGTGGAAGCAAGCCGCAAGTGTTCTGCACCTGTTTCTTTATAGATCTATAAGGAGCAAGTGCAACCTGAATGAAAACTAGCATACATACCACTAACGTCTGTTATATATTAGCACAGGCAGCATTAGCCTATATTTGTTTCGCTGTTTCTTCATATGCCAGGTTTATACATAACCCGCTTTGTGTTTGAAATTTTTTTTTATCCCACACCCAAACCCTGATGTATGCCACAGATTGTTCTGGTGCTTTAACGTTAACTCTTGTAGCTTGTTCGTGCATTGCTGTCTTTCCCCACAATTAAACCCCTCTCCCTGTGCTTTATGCATCAGTCAGAACATTATAGCGCTCTTCTTGTTGATTCAGTAGGGATTGTGCTAGGATACCCGTACACCATGTAATTATTCTGCATTCCATTTCAGAGCCTAACTTTCTTTTCTCCGTTGACATGTGTCGTCTGTTTATAAATGTTTTGTGTCTGGTCTCGTATGCTGTGAAAATTCTAAACGGAGCTTGTCTTTCTGATATCAGCAGTCGCCTGCTATGTGGTTGCAGAAGCTAATTACCGGGTGACTGTTTCTGACAGAGCTAATCCAAACTGCATTTTCTTGTTAATTGTTGATCCAGCCAGAAGAGATTTGAATTATTATCCTGAACGTCTCGTAATGAAAGGATACGACAAGTGGAACACGTGACTTTTGCGACATTTAGAACAATGTTGTAAACAGGTTTGTGTACCCATATTCACGTATACCACTTTGAAATGATTCCGACATATACAAATTAAGGGCACAGTATTGCTAAAGGCCTCTGTAGAGCTTGTGTATTCCTTAGCATAGTTATGTCCATGAACATGGGGTCTGAAGGGGATATGGCAGTAGGGTGGCACTTGCCCCTCTACCCCATCTCCCCACAAGAAATTCAAACAGGCCCACTGGAGCAGTAATAATGGAGACAGAAGCAGTTGGCTATTTAGTGGAGTGTAGCAAAAAAAAGCTTTTATTTAAATCCATGCACCCCCATTGCTGTCAGTGTGGTTTGATCTGCTCTCTTCATCAAGCAGCCGCTATTCAAATACATTCCGTCTTTGCCTGGGTAGAGGAACAATGTAGTTTATTCACACATGTTTAGCAGCTAGAGTTCGTGTACGCCAGTTGTTGAGAATACATTTCCCATCTCTCTCAGACAGTATGGTATGTTAAGCATCTTGGGAAAGTTAGCACTAAACAACTAGTTTGCCATAGCTCCGCTATTATATTATTAAGTGTTCTTGCATAGCAAGACCACTTAATATTATCTCACATATATATTCTTATTCTTACTATAGCCAAATTTACCACCCTAACTCCTCCTGGAACGATTTGCCGAATGGTTCACGAAATATCGTCGTTTTTGTGGCGAAATTGGTCCCATAGGAATGAATGGCGGAATGTGCAAAACTGAGCTGACAAAAGCTAGAGTGTGAGCTGAAAAATCAGGACATGATTTGTAAACTGCCACCTCTCCCTCATTTTCAAGCCCACCTACACAAATCTTATATCAAAACGTTCAGCAATCCATGCTGCCACTAAACATGTCCACGGCTAAGCCATAGTCCTGATAGTTTTCACAATATGACCATTTGTTTGCAACTCAACCGCACTCCAACCTTTCCACAGTTACTCCAGCCACTCCAACCACACAACAGTTACTCAAGCCACTCCACCCAGTTACTCTGCCCACTCCAGTTGTAGACTACTGGTGGAGGCAAGAACACTTCACACAATTTCCCAAGAAATTGTAGCTTTTCTAGTATACCATATGCTTCTCCACAATCCCAAAGTGCATCTGGAATTAAAATCAATTGCATGTTCTTGGTGAGTAGGTCAAGCACGTACTTGCCAGCAAGTCGAGGACTTGACTCTGGAGAACAAGACTAAAGTGACCTTCAGAAGCGAAGTGCTCCCTTTCAAAATGGACTTTTATATGGTTTCAGGTACTAAGCTCAACAATACAGTGAATGAACCATTTACACTCAACTGCACTAAGACACTCCATAACTTAGTACAAATGGAAATAAGTGGCCCATTTACCTACCAGATCAAGTCTAAAATCATTATATAGGAGTGAGCAGGAAGAAGGGATTGAGAGTAGCTAGAGGAGCATTAACGTGGGTAAATTGGCACCATGCACTGACTTGTTAAATCCAGGACCATTATTGGTCAGATGTTTTATTAAAAGTGTCAGAGCAAAAATGATAATCTTTATTATCTTATTGTATTAATATAGAATGCTATATATTATAAAAGGAAAATTGTATGCATTTATGATGTACTGTTGTACTAAAATATCTTGGAAACTATGAAGCGCAGTAAAAGCAGTCCGCGTTGGCATCTGTACTGCTTTATTTCACGCCTTGTTCAGGTGTTCTCTTGAGGACTAATTTGGTACCTCTACCAAGTAGAGTTGCCACCTGGCCGGTATTTTACTAGCAGGCCGGTAAAAAAAATGGCTTGAGGCCAATATTAAGTCTATGCGGAAGTAGCATTGCTGGTAATTTTTCTGCACAAAAGGTCACTATTGCACAATACTGACTAACGAGTGAGATGAACATAAACTATTCCTTTTTTTAATCCTGCTATATGGACATTAATTACTCTAGCCTTCCAACAGATAACCATAATGTTGCAATGCCTTGTCTGGCGTATTTGAGCAAACTCAGTGTCTTGTTCACAGTTTGCGTTTTTACGGAACAATCCCAACATAGGATACAACATGTTATATTCTTTATTATTGCATGTGTATGTCTTTGTCGAAGGAGAAAAGCTCAGCACTTTTCTGTATGTTCTCAATAAACCTTTCCATCCATATTCTGGATTTAAAACATGCACAGATTTAAACTTTGATTACCGTATTTGCTCGATTATAAGACGAGGTTTTTTTCAGAGCAAATGCTCTGAAAAATCCCCCTCGTCTTATAATCGAGGTCTCTTATAATCTGACCTCAAATTGAGGTCAGATTATAAGACATGAATCCAGGTCCCCAGCAGAGCTGCAGGGGACCTGGATCCCCCTCTCTAGCAGCAGGGGATGTCTGCGCAACGAGCGCAGACTCCCCTGCTTCCGCCCGGCACGACCGCCGGGGCTTCTGTGAAGAAGCCGGGTACTTCCGCTTTCGTCACAGAAGTCCCGGCGAGCGTGCCGGGCAGCAGCAGGGGAGGTCTGCGCTCATCGCGCAGACTTCCTCTGCTGCCCCACTAGCCACCAGGGTAAATCGGGCAGCTGGGGGATGTCTGCACGATACGTGCAGATATCCTCCATGCTGCCCGACACGGCAGACTATTATGACGGACAGCTGTCCGTCATAATAGACTGCTGTGTCGGGCAGCATGGAGGATATCTGCACGTATCGTGCAGACATCCCCCGGCTGCCCCCACTAGCCACCAGGGATCAAGGTAAAGGGGAGGGAGGGAGGGGGTTAAGAAGAGACAGAGACATGGGGGCAAGGGAGGGGGAGGGGGTTAAGAAGAGACAGAGACATGGGGGCAAGGGAGGGAGGGGGTTAAGAAGAGACAGAGACAATATACAATGATATCATCATTTTTTATTAAAAAAGCAATTTACATGTGAATATATACAAGTTTAACTTTTTTCCTATAGGGTAGTCTTATATTCAGGCTTTTAGTTTTTTTCCTAAAGGAATATCCAAAGTTTGGGGGGTTGTCTTATAATCAGGGTCGTCTTATAATCGAGCAAATACGGTACTTTGATTGGTGTCATTATTCTAGGTGTCTGGGGGTTCTTTGGGGGCATATTTGGCTATTCCCCAGTTTGTATGGTATACAGTAAATGTAGATCCAGCTGATGCAGTTCTGTTTGCTTGTGTAGTGCCAGTGAACACCCCTACGCCACACTTTCTTTATTTCTTCACCTTTGATGGTGGGAAGTGTAGGAGGGGGGAGGAAAGTGAAGGTTTCTTAGCTTTATTTTCCTTCCCACATTCCTGTCAAAGGATGTCTGGCAGTCAGTAACAACATGACAAAGATTGTGAAATATGGAGGTGTTTTGAGAAATGTATCAAAGGAAATATTTCACACTTCAGGATGTGTGACAGTATAAAATGTTGTGGGTTTTTTTTATTTTTTTTTATCGCTCTCTCTGCTTTTGTGCTTTTGGGTATCATGTCTGAACAGTGGAAAGCGAATGGTAGGTGTGTTTGTTTTAAATCATCCCATTACAGTGAGTTAACCTCTGCTACCTAAATGAAAATTGTATAAACCTGAGATTTCTTTTGATGGAGTTGCTAAGTAACAGGCAGCAGGTATCCATAAGACAATGAATAGACTGTCACTGATAGGGATATTAGACAGCGAGATGTTTAGCCACTCTTTGCTACATCCCTTTATTTCTTTTTTCCTCATGTAATAATCAGTTAGCATTGTACAGAGCTCTGCTACATGACTGCTTCTCACAAGCAGAGTCTTTTTTGGAAGTACATTTTTTTGGCATACATCTCCTAGCATGGAGATTTGTAATAAACTTTAATGTTTAACTTGAGCTGCCTGAAGTTTCATGAGCTGTTGAAAATCAGATCTTAAAGTGTGCTCTTGTATTATAATGTAAAGGCTTAAAGGGAGTCTATAAGGACTGTTTTTTATTATTCTTCTTAAAATCTTTATGCTTAAATAGATTGTAGTTTAACGTAGCCAAGTGTTGTAATGCATTTAACTGCCAGTTTTATTGTAGATTTATTAACGAACAAGTCATGTTGTAGCGAGGGATACATTTCTTATGTGGAATTGGCGTGTTTCTACATATTCCTTATGAAAGTCCAGCCTCAAGATTTGGCAGAAATGTTGTTGGAACAATCATAGAGTAGAATTCCTGATAGAGAGTCTTTCAGAAATGCTACTTAATAACCAACATTATTTTTATTTGCCTAGCTAACTAATTATATAAACCAGACTATAGTCTCCAAACTACAGCCTCTGGGCAGTTTTAACCTGTGTCCCTCCCCCGAGCAATATTATTTTTATTTACCTTTCTCAGCGTGTAGGGGAGCCACGCAGCTTAAAAGTTGATGTTTTGTTTGTTTGGCTTGTACAATATGTATCAAATTTACAATGTGCCCGTCGTACTGATCTAAACATTTGTTTATTTGGTGCACAAAACCTACAGTTTTTTCTGATACTTCTTACGTCGACCACTACTGGGTCCTAACTGTATGAACCTGATTTTAGCCTTAAATACGAGAACGTATTCTGTAGATTCTAATACTGAATTATTCTTTTTTAGTGACACCCATATGTTTTGCTTGATAGCTTTATGTGTGTGCTACCATGGCCTTCACACAGGGGCGGGCTGGACCGGGGGGCAGGGAGGCAATTGCCCCCCAGGCCGCCCTAATGTTTGTAAAACACGGCCGCTGGGCCAGTGTTTAAAAAAAAAAAAAAAAACGCGCTTGCAGGCAGAGATGGAGGTGAGAAGGGATCGGAAGATCCCCTCTCACCTCCCCTTGCCTGCAAAACTGCACGGGGAGCCAAACAGGCAGCACAGAGAAACCTCCGTGCTGCCTGTTCGGCTCCCCGTGCAGTGTGACACGGAAGTGCCGACAGTCACGTGATCGGCGCTCTGACGTCAGGCGCGCGCCGATCACGTGACCTGTCGGTACAACCGCCGGGAGGCCGAACAGGCAGCATGGAGGGACCATCAGGGAAGTCCTCCTGCCACTAGCCACCAGGGAAAAAGGTAAGGGGGGGGGGGGGGCAAATAACACTGGCATAATATTGGGCAAATTGGCTGGGGAATATTACATGGCTAATAACACTGGCATATTATTGGGCAAATTGGCTGGGGAATATTACATGGCAAATAAGACTGGAATATTATTGGGCAAATTGGCTGGGGAATATTAAATGGCAATTAACACTGGCATATTGGGCAAATTAGCAGGGGCATATTAAATGGCAGATAACCTTGGAATATTATTGGGCAAATTGGCTGGGAAATATTAATGGCAAATAATATTGGAAATGTGTATGTAATAGGGTGATGGAGGCATGTAAATGTGGTGATGGGGCATGTCCTGGTGTGCAACGTGGGTTATGGGTCATGTCGTAGGTGTGCAACGTGGGTAGGGGGGGTGCCCCAATTTTGGGATATTGGGTGTCTAAATCCTGGCATATTGAGGGGCATAATCCTGGCATATTGAGGGGAAAATCCTGGCATATTGAGGGGGCATCATCTTGGCATATTGAGGGGAAAATCCTGGCATATTGGGTGTCTAAATCCTGGCATATTGAGGGGCATAATCCTGGCATATTGAGGGGCATAATCCTGGCATACTGAGGGGCATAATCCTGGCAATATTCGTTATAAAACAAGGAAAAGATGGCCGTGGATGGGGAGGCGATTCGATGGTGCAATGGGCCACTTGACTGGATTTGCCCCCCAGGCCTAAGGCTGCCAGCCCTTCCCTGCCTTCACATGTCTGGTAAGATCAAGTTTGTGATCAGGTAAAATGCTCCTACATCAAAGAACTCGTTTTGACAAAGACAGTGGATATGTTACTTGCCTTGTAATACCACATCTGAAATAAAACATATAAATGCATCATGAAGCTGACACTTTGATAAAACATTTGAATTTCATTGTTTGCAGACTTCTTCCTGGGGATTGATCCCTCCCATCATGGACATCTCTACCATCTCTCTGAGGCCAATCAGAGAGCTCTTATAATAGTCTTCCGTATGGACATTTTTTCCTTGTACCTTTGTAGCGAGAGAGAGAAGCAGGCAAACTCTCTCTTTTGGAAAGGGCACAGAAACATCAGACATATATATTTGGTCCGTCTGAGGCCTCGTCAGTGAAGTACAGACCATAAGTAGCACTTTTTATTAGTTGGAAAAAAAGTAAAAACAATCTTTCAGTGATGCTTAAAGTAGGGGACTACAACTCACCCACACCTCACTTTTAGTGTTTAGTAACCCTTCTGTACCAGTGTATGTGTATTTAAAACACCTGGAGATATTTGCAGTGTGTGGGCAGATGCATTTCGAACTTCAATTGTGCTCTCACTCTTCATGGTGAGCAATGCAAGTATATATTTTTTTACTTAATGGCAGAATATTATACCATGTCATTGCGGCGCCGTTATAGCACTTATTAACTGTACAATCTGATTGGAGTTAGAAATCTGGGTTTTATATTCTACATCTAAAAATAAATACAATACAATACAGCTAGACTTTGCTGCTTTCATTTGCAATGGTTATATTATTACAGAAGGTGAGAGGGTGCCTTGATAATGATCAGTATAATTGTCTCGGTTTAAGGTGACTTTTCAGAATTAAGGTGACCTTAGATAAGGAATTAATCAGAATGTCTGGGATTTATTATCACACATTATTACTCCTTTCTCTACAATAGTATGTACCTTTTTTTATACGCTGAACAACATGTGCATCTTAATGTAATGTTTCTAGAACCTGTGATTTGCATACTGTATGCCCATGGTTTGCACATATTAAACAACTGCCAACTCTGCTGGTCCCTGTGAGTACAGCAAGAAAGAGATCACACATTATCTAGCTCAAGAAAAAGGAATCTATTGACCAAAACTCTGATTTCTCACTCTGCCAGGGAATTAGTGCTTTTTAATGTGCGTCTGATTTTTAAAAGAATTTGATTTTGTGCAGAAACATAACACATCTATGTATTGGTTTCTTTAACCATGTAAAAATAGCGTTAAATATTATATGAATAAATAATTATATTTCACCTTCCAAAATTATGCATTTTTATAGTTCATTATAGTTACTAAACAAATGTACAGAGTTAAAGCAAAAATAATTTGATTTAAGTCTATTTTAAATCAAATCAATCTCCCTTTTTTCTGCATATTACAGTTTATTTATTATATTAATGTTTATGTTAAAATGTGTATATATGTATTCTAAATATTTAATTTAAATCATAAATATTAGGTTTGTAGCGTCTACTGGCCCTGAGTATGGGAGGAAAAAGCAACATTTGAATGTGTTTTTAAAATTGATAATTATTCTTGCAATGTGTGCGTACTTATTGCACATGAGTGTGTACAAAGAATATATCTGCAGGTTTTTCCCCCACCAATTATACATCTAGGTTAGCCAAGTTTTTGCTATACATCTATGATGTGTCTATGCTAACATAGAATTGTACGTACAGGGGAAGGCAGTTAATTAATCAAGGAGTGGATCCCATACACACTACTTTGATTAAAGTGCACTAAACATTTGTTTTTATCGTTTGCTTCATTGATGGAAGTAAACCCAGCTTACAGAAGCATGGAGGTTTAGCCTGGGCTCTGCTTCTCAGTTGATCACATTGGATGCTGGCGTACAGTGTCATCCGCCCCACGCGTCTGATCAGAGTCTGTTGGGTCGAACAGTCTCTTCATTTTTACACGGCACCAATGAAGGGGACTTAAGAAGACATCCCTCTCAATCACACTTTCCGAATTGCTAGCAATTACTTCTGATTCCATGCATGTATTTGTATGGACAGCCATTTTTTTGCAGGGCACATATCGGTTTTTAAGGAACATTGCACCTCGTTGAAGGAAGCTAGGGTTAAACAAAACATGTCTCGGGACTTTAAAGTAAACCCGACATATCTTAATAGATACACAAGGGTTTACTATTAGCTGTGTCTCACGTGCGAGACACAGCACTTCCTGACATCCAAATATGGGGGTCTCTCGCTGCTAGTGCAGAGAGAGACCTTCGTTTTGATCACATGCATAAACGAGGGGCTCTCTGCGCTAGAGAGAGAGCCGGTCGCTGACTAGACGGCTGCCTGCTTCCTATGGAAGCAGTCAGTCAGAGGATAAACTGGTGTGTACTATCAAAAGTACACGCCAGTTGATCCTCACAATAGGAACAACTAAAATTTCACTTGTGCTTCTATATTAGAAGCACAAGTGAAAAATAATGTTTAGTGTTCCTTTAAATGCTGCTTTGCAGAGAGAAATCAACTAATTACGGTCTCCTCTGTCGATAGAGAGAGGCAGGCTGTCTGTGACAGACTTCGTACAGACGCATCATGGTAGAGGGTGCTTCTATACTTTAATTGATTTTTCTCTGCATATAAAAATGATATGCGCCCCACAATAAAATGATTGACCATACATATGTAGGCATGGAAGGCCCTAAGTGAGTGGGCCTAATACGTGAATAAATGAGCGTCCCAAATATGAAGATAAACTGGTGTGTACTTTTTAAGGTACGTGCCAGTTTATCCTCTGACTTGCTGCCATGATGCTCCGGTATGAAGCATTACACTTAATTTCCACATCGTATAAAAGTGGAATGTTTGGAAGCACTTTTTTTCATTTGCTTTTATAGATTAGTAAATTATTTTACAAATAAAAGTCAGTAAAGTTTACATTTTTTCCACAATATATATATATATATTTTTTTATAATACTTTACATGATATGATCAAAATAGTGGTATCCAAAGAAAGCTCTCTTTGTCTGAGAAAACAATTAATCATTTGTGTGGGTACAGCAAATGACGAAGAAACTTACAGCTAAACACAAACACCGCAGAAGTATTACAACAGCCATGGTCATTAACATGCATCATTCCAAAAACAGTCTGTTCGTAAAAATGGTGATGCAATTCCAAGCAGGCCATTTCCGCACAGAAAAGCAGCCATATATTTAAATGGTAATTACACAATAATTTTTCATAAATCTCTCGCAATATTATATAAAATTGATTTATCTAGAGAATTATTTAATGTACAAAGCCGCTTTATAGTTAGATATGTTATCCTGCAGAGTTTTAGGAGTTCACTGTCCTATTATTATGAGTTACGAGTGTGTATTATGAAGCCAAATATATAGAGAACTCGAGGCTATACCATGTTTATGAGCCAATACTTGTTGAGATAGTGATATTTTTCAGGGAATTATCTGTTTTCTGAAATATTACTGATATAGTAAGTGAATAAATAGTAGGACAATTATTTCCTCGAGTTTCTGCTAGTGGGCATGACCTACACGTGTACTCCCCTGTTCTCTGTCACACTCACTGAAAAAATGTGCACTAGAAGATTTGATTTGTGGAATCTATGCTAGTAGGTGGACATGACTGGTTGCCAAGAGACATGCTCTCTGTTGGTCTGTCAGATTGTTAAGGCCTCATTAATGGAATTCACTGACAAAGTTTTTGTTTTTTAGACTGACAGTCTTATAGACTAATAGTGAGTGGTCCCCCTGAGCAGACTATAAACCTCAAGCAGACACTGGAATTAGTAAATCCAACTTAATCAAAAATAATTTAAAGGACCAATTCCAATTATAAGTAAACAAAAGAAATAACTGTCTCATCAGCTTTTCCACAACACTACCTATCTGCTAAAAATATGCATATAAAGTGTAATAGCATTGTTAATGTTGTACAGCAATAATCCTGCCAGTCTCTCTAATCTCCCCCTCAGAGAGCTGCTGATTCCACAGTAATGGATGATGACCGCACTTTGTCAGAGGGGAGCATGGCATGTGCTGCAGAGGAAGCCAGTCTGATGCCTGCCTACTCCCTGTCACTGATAACAATAAATATATGTCACAAAATCTGGATCAGGTCCAAGAACACAAACTTGGACTTTCTGGTGCTTTTGTCCTTGAGAAAAAAGACACCATTAGGCGTTAAAGCGAAAGCACTTTTAGGCTATGGGGTTAAAAACACATACAGCATCCAGAAATAACAGTGGAACTGTCCGTTTAAAAGGGGAATACATCCACAAAACAGATTAATTTTATTTTAAGTTTTAACATTTTGGGTTTTCTCCTTATCTGAAAAAGTGCTGTAGTTGGAGACCTTGAAAAGTGATCATTTGAAACTGCAAAGAATATTTTTTACTAGACATGTCCATGGAAAGAAATTACAGCTATTGCTTCATATGTACAGACACTTTTTTGTTTCAGCATGTTTGCTAATGTCTTTTACTAATAAAGTAGTGTTGTATACTGGGAATTATTAAATGGTAAGGTACACAAATAAGAAATAATCAAACAGTAGTAATGGTGATTCAGAACTAGGTAGACTGGAAATAACTAGGACATATACATATTGCAATGAAAATGTTGAAAGTAAACAGATGGGCTATAGCAGTGATGGCTAACCTTGGCACTGCAGGTGTTTGGAAACTACTTCTTTGAATGATACGATATATAGTTCCCAAATGGTGGTGAGAGGTCAGAGCAGCAAGGAAATCCTGTGCATTTTGAGCAAACCTCTGAAACATAGGTGTGTTTTGAAACGTAAAAGATGCTGTTCTTGGACCATTACATTGCAGCAGATGGAGCTTCTTATCCTCCTGCTTTTCATGTTTCTATTTATGTGGCCGGGATCCCAAAATGCCTAGCATTACAAGCAGGTATGCTTTTCAACCTCCCTCTGATCAAATTATATTTACATGGTCGAGCCCTGCTGGTCTGGAACCTTTGTTTTAATAAGTAGTTTCCAAACATCTGCAGTGCCAAGGTTAACCATCACAAGCTATACCTTAGCGAAGCTGCAATTCCAGCACATAACAGGCCAGCAGCCCAGCTGATGCCACTTAGAGGGATAGTTTTTAAAGTATAAATACATTTCCTCTGAGGATATGGTTCTGCTGCCCAGTCTATTATGTTTTTCATGGTTGACTAATTACACTCTGTTCTCGTAGCCAATTTTAGCCACAGGCATAAGCATGGCACATTCACAGATGTCATTGTGCTGCAGTGTCACCTGGGCAGGATGATTGGATTGTATCTGTGTGCATAACATGATGAGCAAATAATAATAAATGTGTGAGAATTAAAAGTGAAGAATCCCTCATATTAAATAATGCCATTTGTTTTTATTTCCACAAAACTTGAAAGATTTTGTCTCGTTTCCTGTCCAAATCACTGTACACTGTACACCACCCTCACCAATGCCTGTTGGAATAAACTACACCTTACCTTCGTGCCAAGCATCGGGTCTGTTTTTTCTTATAGAGGGTCTTTTAATAATTATTGGGTGTATGTTACAGCCTTTAGACCTTTCTTTTCCCCCCTTTTCATTTATATTACATTTCATAGGAGATACCTGGGCACAAGTTACCATTTGTACCTTGGGGGAAAGCTGCATCTATGAAAGCGTTGACAATGGCCATTGTGTTTGCTGTAGACTGCAGTCATAGTATATTTAATTTATTCTGAAAGACAATACTTCCTAAAATGTCAGTGGCTGAAATCCATATGCACAGTATTTATGGTTGAATATTTACCTTAATACTTACCGTGGGAATGTGAATGTAGAGAATAAAATGGATCAGGGATTCCAAATTTTGGTGATTACATTACCTTCCAATTCTCGCCTATCTTATACCCTCCTCTTTGTTTTGACTAAGGCGGTGGATAGATACCTTCTGTTAAATGCATTAGACGTTTGTGAGCCTGTGACTGGAACAAGGTATACTGAATGTACAAGTTGAGTAGGTTTAAATCGTTGTGTTCTGTCTCTATTAATGATAGTTGCTGCACTATACAAACCGGTTTGCAGGTTGCTATTGCACTCACATATCTGCACATGAATGTATATAGCAGTTATACTGACATATATACACATTGTTTTATAAAAATCTACTCTCGAACTGCAAACACCGTTTAGGTGACAGAGTCCCTTTAACCAAAGAGTAAGTTAATGTTTGTTATTCAGAAATCTCTTCTACAAAATGGCCTATATTGTAACGTTCACATGAAAGAGCGAGAATATAATGCACTTTTAATTTGCGTTTTACTCTTTCCTTTGGTATTGTTATATGACATTTGAATGGAATTCATTTGCATCTCATTATGCTCATCTTTGCTCAATAGGTTGAATGCAAGAAGGCCCAACCAAAAGAAGTCATGTTTCCTCCTGGAACGAGAGGACGAGCGAGGGGACTGCCCTACACTATGGATGCGTTCATGCTAGGGATGGGAATGCTGGGTAAGTGGCCTTTATGAATATTTGAAAAGTTTCCTTTCAGATGAAGATTGTTCCATTTTCAGTGTTTGTGTAGACTCTAATCAAAACCTTTTGCAAACTGCCATTTGATATTTATATGATAAACGTTGAGTAACAGAAGACTTGTGTCCCTACGTTTCCTGAGATCTCAATCCTTTGTGTGTATTTAACTGTGGCGAGTTTGCAAGTAAACTGCATTTATTATGCAAAGTGTCTAGATGTCTAGAACTATTAAAGGACAACTGTAGGCAAAAAATAACTCATGTTTAATTAAAAGATAACATCAAGTGTAGATGTGTGTATAGAAATGCTTTAATGAAAGAGTACAAATAAAGCACCTTATCGAGAACTGCTTCATATAGTTCTATCATATATATTCTACTAAGAATGTAGATCTGTCCCAAGATTCTAAACAACATGTCCGCCCCCTGTTAGTTATATTTAGCAAAGAGGGCTCAATAAATTACATTATTTGTATTATTTCATTATCGTGTTTCTATGTAAAATGCCTACAGTAGATGAGATATTTCAATTAAACACAAGTTAATTTGTTGCTACAGGTTTCCTTTAATATGCAATTATCAGACTTATCTTTTCCAAGGGATAAATGAACAAGGATCAAGTTCACCTTGTTGTCCACCATTAGCCATGTCACACAATATCTTCCTGATTGACAATAGAAGAGTACATGCATAATTGTTGAGGACTGAAGGAGAGATGCTATAGGTATGTCAAATCCATTTCATTGCAGACCATCTATTTGATGAGTTTAATTTGTGTAATTAGTTATAGGGGTAGAATTCAAGCTAATTTCTATGAAAAGCCATGAGCTATCAGCCTTAGGACCTAAAAGCAGCCCTGTCTACCTGTTTTCTTCACAAAATAGTTTATTTTTAATAAAAATTGTATGTTTAACTGTATCTTCATCTGAAGAGCCAGCTTGTGTCATCTATGAGGCCAGTAGAAGCGAGGGAGAGAAAAAAACCCACAAAAGTGACTTCTTTTCACACAATATTCCCTTTTTCATTTTAGCCCCTTCACACCCAATACCATAGGTGATTGGTAATGTCCTTGGCTGCATCATTCACCATGAAAGATCCATTAACAACATAACGGTTCTGCAAAAAAAAAAAAAAAAACACCACTCATTCTACCTGAATAGAAACACACAGGCCTCCATTTCCCAGGTCCCTTTGTTTCTATGATGAGCATCTTCTTTTCCAAATCTGTCCAGCAATATGTACCCTGGCTCGGTTTTGTGTGCCAACACAAAAACTTCCGCTAACTGGAATTTCTGCTGCACGAATAGACTTAAAGATTCTCTTCCTTTTTTAAATGATTAACATTTTCTCCTGGGATATCCACATTTGCATTTAAATGGATGTCTTAAATAGCCTGTTTTACTCTTATTCACCAAAATAGAATGATGGAGGATGCTGTATGTTCATTCTAACTAAAAATGATCCTTTCTCCTGAAGAGAAATTGAGTCACACATTTATTCTCATCTCCTAATGTAGCTTTGACAGATCCACGGAGCTTATGTGAAATGGCTGTTTTATGTAGTTTATATGTGGTGGGGAATTTGTATAATGGCATAGGTCTGTTAAACGTATTTAAAATAAGGATGATTTAGTGGCATCTCTTAGCAACATGTAACACAGTGTAATGCTACATAATGTTTACATATTAAAGTTTAATGGGCTCATTTATATCATTTGAAAGTTAGACATTCTTTTAAGTCTTCTTACCAGTTCTACAAATGAGTAAAGGTCTACTCAATAAAGAGGGAATTGAGATGGGAATTTCTAACTATATATACCTATATACCTCCATAGTGATTTTGTCTATATATCCCTTTCACTGACTGGAGCTGTGCTCAGGTAAGGATGTCCTGAAAACCTCATTGGCATGATCTTTGTTGGTGAACTTCATCTCCTATCATTCTCAACCAACTACATGGCAGCTGAGGATTATAGTGTTTGCACTCTCAGCTTGAGAGCCAGTGCTGCACAGTGGCATAGCTTCTGTGTGTGCTAGGTGTGCACTGCAGCCGCAGGAGGGAAGTTGGTGTTGTGACTCCGAACAGACCAGCACACAAACCCCCGGTAGTATATGAAATATAACCGACATTCCGTTGACCGCATGAATTCGGCATCAGGGTCTCTCATTCTGTTATCAATGCAAAGAGCACAAAAAGTATACTAAAATAAACAAAAGGTGTATTTGACAACAGATTGAGTGACTTGTTTTTGAATTCTTGTGGCCTTTTGCTTATTTTCGTAAACTTTTCATGCTGGCATAATCGACAACAGAGTGAGTGACTCTCAGTGATTCTGAATTCATGCAGCCGTTTCGGTTATATTTTGGTTACTTTCGGGGTTTGTGTGCGGTCTGTTTGTAGCACACATGTCTCACAGCCCCTGGTGCTGCATAGTCTTGGAGGGAGCAAACCATTTAAGTAATGCTGGGTTAAAGGTGATTGTAAAACCCCACCACCTTAAATTCAGTGGGTAGGAGAGGCAATGTTTGCTAAACACAAATTTATACACACCAGCCATACGAGAAGCATTTATTTGTTCCCAACAGAATCATGCATTTATAGTGCTACCACCACTGCAAGGGATTCTGGGTAGGCAAATGCAAATCACCTTTTCCTTGTAATCCATTTTAAACATGCACTGCTAGGAGCAGATGCACACTGTACAAGACACCATTGAAACATAGCTCAGGATAGAGGTGCAGAGGGAAAACCTATTTCTCCAATTTTCGATGTGATGTCAGATTAGGATTGTGTTAAAAGGTCAATGTAGGAGAAAAAAGTTAGAAAAAACACAACTTGGAGTTAGTGCCCTATAACTTGCAAAACAAAAAAAAACATGTAAACATGGCCTATTTCTAAACTCAAGACAAATCTAAGAATCTAGCAGGCGTTTTTACTAGCATTTGCAGATGTGCTATGATTTTTCACTTAAAAGTTAGAAAAAGTTTATTTATTTTTTTATTATTATTTTCTTCATCATTCATTATTTTTTTTTATAGCAAAATGATATAATAAAATAATGGTATCTAAACAAAGCCCTTTTTATGGTGATCAAAACAATGTCTGGGTACAGCAAATGGGAAAGTGGACAATTACAGCTAAACACAACAGAAATGTAAAAACAGTCTGCTTCATGAAGGTGTTACACATTTTTAATGTAATATAATTAATTATAAAATAGCTGTATTAATGAAAATTTTTAAAACAGAGGGACACATTGCTACTGGTAAATAACATCATACCACGTCAGTATGCCCTCAGAGTGTTGAACCTTACAATACAGGCATCAATGCTCACACATGTTGTAGGCAAAAAGGCCTGACAGCCCCTCACGCGTTTCAAACCTAGGGCAATGAGAAGACAGGAGGGAGTCAGCGTTTTTCCCAATCATGTGCACCTATGACATTCTGTTTCCCTTTATCCTGATATCTGTTAAAAACACAATATAACAGTAAAATGTTCAAAAATACATACATAAACTTCAAAGTACATAATAGATAAATTGGAAATTGAAAAAGTAAATAGAAAAGAGGGAGAAAAGGGAAAGTGGGCATCTATAACTGTATTAAACATAGCAAAATAAAAAGGGATTTGTGCATCAGGCATTGACGGTGACAACAGTTTTAGAAATAAATGTTTCAACCTCATGTACCAGTATGTGAGTAACTAGGATTATTTTTGAGCATCGAGTTTATGAATTTCTGCAAATTCCAGCCAGTAGTACCTGTTGTTCGTGTATACATTTCCTTTATTTTGGGAAAACAATATCACCTCTTTTATCGTTCTGATTTCCTCGACGTTAGTGATCAGCTCTTTATTGTTGTGGGAATTCACTGACACAGCTGCGTTAAGTAGGTGGCATATCACTAAAGTTTTGTACACCTTAAAAGATTGTGCTGTATATTGGAGTAGAGGCATCCGAACATCAGATAGGATTATTCTTATTGCTTTCTTAGTGATTCTGTGGACTTCGGTCCACAAGGGTCTGATTTGTGGCCATTCCCACCATACATGTATAATTTCCAAAATAAATCTGTAGACTGTGGATTGAGAAGGCTGATACCAGTGGGTCAAGAGTTTTCTTTACATTTTTTATAGTGTTTCACATTGTTTTGTATGCAGCGAGCTCTGATGAACAAGCTCTATCACGTGTTCCCATGTAGAGTCAGAGATCTGGCGATTAAGTTCCTGTTCACACTGTTTGGTGTATCATTTTTTGTTATACATTTAAATAACATGCAATCTGTGAAAATATTCTTTAGAAATTCTCTCCAATGATTGCAGATATATTTTCTCACAGAATAAGCTGATACTGATATTTAGAAATCACTGTTTTATTTAAACACACTGAGATCCTTGACAGCTGCTGCACATTTTCATTTTTGTCAGTTTATCAGAATGTGGGATCACAACATCAAGGAACATTGAGCTGCTGATCTTCAGTTGCCAAAAGGTGTAGAGAGTCAATGACGTTTCTTTAGTCAAAGACTTCATTTGCCGTGTTAATATAAGACTAGATTCTGAGAATATTGGAATTCTGTTTTCCCACTAATCTCCTATTTCCTGAGCAGAGAAGAAGAAGGTTTTTCTGAAGAGAAAGGCCTGAGCCAGACCATGAATTAAATGCCAAAGAGACCTCGAATGTGATTATAAAATATACCACTACATTGCGAATTCAAAAAAGGAAAGAACGTGCTATATAATATAAGTGTTGAAAACTAAACATTGACCACCCCCATACACTGTATCGCTAAGAAGTGAACACTATAGTGAAACATAGTGAACACTTATATTCATATTGTGGATCATCCGCAGTCTTCAGACGTTAGTCAGCGTTTATTTCGCCCACAACGGGGCTACTTCAAGGTGCATCTCTGAAGAAGCCTCTTGGGCATAACGCATTGTGCTACATGGCATCTGACATCATCTTGTGTGGGCCTCTCTGTGTCTCAGTTGGCTTTTCCTAAATCGTGCATGTGCGATGGTGTCAAGCAGCGCTTTCTGGAAGAACTGACACACGGAAGTGTTGACTACTTAACACTTTT
The DNA here is from genome assembly GCA_036172795.1 of Pelodytes ibericus. NCBI lineage: Eukaryota > Metazoa > Chordata > Amphibia > Anura > Pelodytidae > Pelodytes > Pelodytes ibericus. Next base: position 142,415,352 of record CM069857.1, on the reverse strand, counting down.
TAGAGGAGGAGCACTCACATGGTGATCTTGTAAGCATATTTTTTAATTGTTCCTAATTGTGGTTTTAAATATTTTTTTTTGCTACTATATCATCCGTTTACCCTGAGGAATTTCTACATAGATGTGTGTGGTTCACAACATGATTATACTGCTTTGGTTATTTAACCCTCCCTGTTCCTACCAAATGAGCATATGTACTCAGTAATGTAAAGTGAGATTATGGAGGTTTTCACACATCAAATATGACTTAAACAAATTGCGCTTTGTTATATTGTTATCTCTATTTTCATGCATACCACTGATTAACATTTGAAGACTACAGAAGATCCGCTATATGATTACACATTTTTCACTGTATAGTCACGTTTTGGTGGTGTATTAACACTATTATGCTCACATTTAGTATTACATTGCAATACTAAAGACTGTACGTCAATTAAATGAACCAAATTTTTTTCTCCCCTTCAAAAACTCAGAATTATTATTTATATCGGACAAAATGTATTTATCGTCGAAAGTCCTTTTGGCGAGTAAAAAAAATAGTAGAATTATCATATCCATAATTTTCATAATTATGTATCCACATCAATACATATGTTTATTTTCAAAACCTATTTTGCATCACAGAGCTATAGTCTACATATTACTCTAAAACCTGTGAACTAAAGCTCTGGTAGACAGTAAAGCAGCATTGCTTTTTTTCCATCTCAAGACTCCAATCTAAAATAGATTTTACTAGAAAACTAAAATTGGAGACGTCTCCTCCCCAATCTTATCTCCTGCACCGAGTGGATTGCTAACAGGTTCTCGAATCTGCCTGCTTCGGCTGCCAGTGATATGTGTTGTTACAGTTCCTTTTCACTGACTGTCAGTGTTTAGAATAAGAGCAGGGTGTCGCCATGAGTAACAGGGTATGCCTACAGCCGTGGGTCCCTGGCCTGCTTGCACCTAGAGCAGTGGTGTCCAAACTTTTTTCAAAGAGGGCCAGACTTGATGAAGTGAACATGCGTGAGGGCCGACCATTTTGCCTGACAGTTAAAATTAAGTACAAATGAACTATTTTATGCAAACTTTATTGCAAACGATTTGAATGACAATTCTAAACAGTAGTAAAATCACTCTGCCTTTCATATCTGAAGGCCAGATGAAAAAAAAACAACACAGGATGCTGAAATATACGTCATACGCGCGCCCGTTCACGTGACCTGTCGGCACAATCGCCGGGAAGCCGAACAGGCAGCATGGAGGGACAATTATGCCATTCAGAAGCCCAGGAATATTATGCCAGTCAGATGCCCAGTAATATTATTCCATTCAGATGCCCAGTAATATTATGCCATTCAGAGCCCAGTAATATTGTGCCATTCAGATGCCCAGGAATATTATGCCATTCAGAGCCCAGTAATATTATGCCTTTCAGATGCCCAGGAATATTATGCCATTCAGAGCCCAGTAATATTATGCCAGTCAGATTCCCAGGAATATTATGCCATTCAGATGCCCAGGAATATTATGCCAGTCAGATGCCCAGGAATATTATGCCAGTCAGATGCCCAGGAATATTATGCCAGTCAGATGCCCAGGAATATTATGCCATTCAGATGCCCAGGAATATTATGCCATTCAGATGCCCAGGAATATTATGCCAGTCAGATGCCCAGTAATATTATGCCAGTCAGATTCCCAGGAATATTATGCCACTCGGAGCCCAGTAATATTATGCCAGTCAGATGCCCAGTAATATTATGCCAGTCAGATGCCCAGTAATATTATGCCTCTCAGATGCCCAGTAATATTATGCCAGTCAGATGCCCAGTAATATTATGCCTCTCAGATGCCCAGTAATATTATGCCAGTCAGATGCCCAGTAATATTATGCCTCTCAGATGCCCAGTAATATTATGCCTCTCAGATGCCCAGTAATATTATGCTTCTCAGATGCCCAGTAATATTATGCCTCTCAGATGCCCAGTAATATTATGCCTCTCAGATGCCCAGTAATATTATGCCAGTCAGATGCCCAGTAATATTATGCCAGTCAGATGCCCAGTAATATTATGTCTCTCAGATGCCCAGTAATATTATGCCTCTCAGATGCCCAGTAATATTATGCCTCTCAGATGCCCAGTAATATTATGCCTCTCAGATGCCCAGTAATATTATGCCTCTCAGATGCCCAGTAATATTATGCCTCTCAGATGCCCAGTAATATTATGCCTCTCAGATGCCCAGTAATATTATGTCTCTCAGATGCCCAGTAATATTATGCCTCTCAGATGCCCAGTAATATTATGCCTCTCAGATGCCCAGGAACCACCCTCCTCCCCATCACTTACCTGGTAGCTGCTGCTCCGTGTCCCTGGACGGACACCTCCTCCCTGCAGAGAAAAGCCCGCGAAACGGCCGAAATCTCGCGTCTCGCGAGAATTGGACTTAGAAAAAAAAAAGAGACATTGATCAGCCGTGTCTCTGGGGCCGTATGGAAGTAAAGGACGGGCCGCAACTGGCCCGCGGGCCGGACTTTGGACATGACTGACCTAGAGGATCATCAGCCATACCACACTGACGAGGCCAATGTAGGCCGAAACGTACGTCTGTGGTTTGCTGTGTTCCTCGTGTAGAGGGTACTAGCCATGCATTTTGGATCTGGACTGCCCTTATGGGTGGGATCAGTCTGATATGCTAATGGAGTGGTTTCTTTGCAATGGTGTAAGCAGGCAAAAAATGGAGTCGCTCTCCCGAGTAGGTATTATCCTACAGGACAGACTATTGCAGTACTGTTTGTTCTCGGGCATTGTAGCACCCACCCCCCTCTTTGTCGTTTAAATAAATGGGTAGGCCCAGTTTTAAAAACGGAACACACACACCATTCAGTTCAAGCAAGCAATTCAAAACTAGATCCAAAAATTATCAGAGGCGTCAATCGGTAACAAATCCGAGAAAGGTGTTTTATAGGTGGTGGGTACTGTCATTTTGGATGTTTAATAGGCAAAAAAGTAGGTCCATTATTTTGCAGGTTGGAGCAAATAAACATTAGCTACTGTATGACAACTCCTCAAAACACATCATATTTTATTATTAACTGCAACTGTAATGTTATACCTTTTATGCTCTGACTGGAATCTCCAGCCTCGTGTTTTGATGTGCTGTATACAGTAAGAATTAAAGGGACGGATCTACCTACAGTGTAAAGAAACACATCTGTCTTCTCCATTTTTTCCTCAACACTTCCTAAAAACTGCAAATACAATGCAAGAGAGGTATTACTGTTGCTACAGCCTATCCCTGGCCCCGGCCTATCTCTCCAGGCCTCCTTATCGGATGTCACTAAATTTAGAAGCTAAATACCATGGTCAGTCTTCCTTTTGGGACACAACACATTTATTCATTGTAATTATAGAAAAACAAAACTGTTCTGTGAACCAGTTAAATCTATTATGAGGGCATCATGACAGCGGTTAATCATGTTTGTCTCATTAAATGTTTAGTTTATAGATATGTTGCATATATTTTTATAAATTTGCAATTATACACTGTGTATATAGCATATATAATTACAGATTTGTTTGGATTCCATCTTGGTGACTGGCATCAGATGGTATTTGAGTATGTGTACGTCTGTGGATCGCCTACAGTCGGCCATCTTGGAATCGTCATCTCCCATAAGGTCACAGCCCAGCTTTTCATTATCTGTTTGATTATGGCTTGACAAATCATAGAAGCCAATGCCCTTTAAATATGGCTCCTCAGCTCCTAAAAATAATTAGGACTACAAATATTTGTCAAGTCCTGTATTATATAAAGATCTGAAATACAATAGATTAATGGAATATTAGCTAATTTGAGTGAGGCATTCCTCTTCTTCTCTTCTATTATGTCTTAGCTTTTAATGTTATTTACATGTTTTGTTACACTCTTGTATAGACGATTATGGCACTATAAATATTTCAAGCAGTACTGTCAGCTCTCATGGCAAGGGTTAGGATAAACCTTTAAGTTAAAATGCAGGTGATTGGTAGATGCAAAGCACCATCAAGGTGATCACTAGACAATGCAGACTGCAGCAAAATTGTCTATGGCACAGTAGTCAGATCATTTCTGTAAACGGACTTACAGAGCTGCCACTGACATTTTCAGTTAAAATATGCTTTGCTCTCTGGCCTTTGCCTTTTAAGATAAAATCCCTCCCATTTGGTATGCACAAACTGAAGGTGGAAGATATTTATAGAGGAGGTGTTATTGTGCCTTTGCAGCAAGGGGCCTGAGATAAGAAAAACCAAAAAAGAACCTAAATATAGAAATGTCTTAAGTGTTCCCATTTCATTCATTACAATTCGATCTACTCAGCCACCTGCTCTGGGTGAGATTGTGATTATCTGTAAAAGTGAAGTATCTTTTAGCCCTCTCTTAAGGTCGATACAATAGACAGAAGGGTGTAATGGGTCATTAAAGCAAAAGTACCAAAATACATGTGGAATTTAGAGCACAGGATATATCAGTATACTGTTTACATTTATTAGCACAGGAGCTTTTTGTTTATAAAAAGACCCATCCATTTTTTTATTCTGATAAAAGTTCCAGTTTGTAGGAGTGAAACATTAATTCATAAAATGACACCTTTTTGTTTATTCACTAAACCATGTGAATGAAACAATATTTCTGGATTTTATCAATAATATGAATCAACCACGAGTCATGTTTGGAAAAATTACTCAAAAATTTAAGATTTAATTTTGAAAAGTCAGTAATTTAGATTAATATTTGTAACTGCTCACAAGCTATTATATATAAAAGGTATATATCGGTAATAGAGTAGAGAGTTATGAAGAGTATTGTGATACTCCATCCCAAATTAATGTCCCATGGTTTTTCTGAGCCTTTCATAGTGTCCACAATGTTAGGCATCAGTTAATAAAAATGTGCCTTATAAATGCTTACCTTTTATCCTGTTCTGATGTGCTGCAACAAACAATTTACCCGTAAATCTTCAGCATGTTCTGTGATCCTTTGAATACTACAGTGCCGACATCTTGTGTGTCTCTCACTACGTGTCTGCCTGCTCCCTCCTACTACAGTGTCATCCTTCCCAGCTGTTTATATTAGCATTCACATACGCATTCATACCACTGTCCTAACAGTTCACAATAGCATTCGCATTCACTTACTCATTTGCGTTCACTCCTACTTCACTATCATCCATCTTAACTGTTCTCATTAAAATTCACATACATGTTTCCATGTTCATTTCCATTGCCATTCACACATACTGTCCTTCCTCCCATCTTACATGATTGACACACAGACACACCACTAGGAGCGACCGATGGTCAGCGGGACGTCTCAGTTTAAATAACACCACACATAACTGTAAAATAATAGGAAATGTATAAACAACTGATTTGTTTTTCCATTGCCTTAAAAACTGGCACTGAATGGTCCTTTCATTTAAAGAGTAATATTATTTTGGTAGAAAATAAGGCCATAAAACTGAACAAATGATTAGAAAAGGATAATACAATTCATTAATTTCACACATAAAACATACAATCGACTTGAAAAGAGACACTTAGAAAAAATGTATGTCTTGTTAGCACATTATAATACTGTTTATGTGTGTTTAAAGTGCTTTTATTTGCTGTATTTTCAGTCGTGTATAAAAGTGGCACCTCGTAGTCGTGCAATATCTGCGTTCACCAACGTATGACACCAATACATCCATCTTTCTCTCATGTCCTCCATTTTTATATTCCTTTTTCCATGCTTCTTTAAAAACCGCCCATAGTTGAGACGACAAGCGTAGTTTAATAGACATTGTCGAGTGCTTTGTCTGGATGGTGAAATGGTCACAAAGCTTAAATGAACTTTTTATTTCAAATGAGTTGTACATGTGTGCTCAAACATTCAGCAAATCAGCCTCTTTTGTAAAGGTTTGAACGTGCTCCTACACCTGCGAGAGACCTCAGTGATTTGTATCTAATAATTTTATCTTCAGCTCTCTGCTAAGTGGCTTTTAAAATGATCTGATTATCATCAAATCATACTGGCTTGCTTTTTGTGATGATTGATTTGCTGCAGCGATGGATTATCTAATCACTGTGCTTCCCCCCACATTGCTTACTTTCTAAGTAGATTTACCCTGTATAGAACATCTCCTTTATATATTTCCAGGGTTACTTGATGGAAAATGACAGTAAAACAACAACAAGAAACATATTTGTGTGATGAACTTTAATGCTGATATTTGTATAGTATTAAAAGGACTTAAACATTGAGTGTAAAGAAAAATCATATACTATACATTGTGATAAAAGGATTACAAGCACAAGCAAAACGTAAGATAAAAGTGTGTTTTAAATGTGTATATGACATCACTTTCTGGCTTCATATGCAAATTACAGATTTTCCATTACAATTTAGTTAGTTTGCATATCAAGCCACAAGTGATGTCATAAGCAAGAGACACCACAGACACATTTAAAACACATTTTTATCTTGAGTTATGCATTTGCTTTCAATTTAGTTAACACAGTGTATAGAACATTTTTTATCTTTTTTTTTTCCCCACAGTATAAATGATATTTAGGTGAGGTAGTCCCTTTAAGACTCCTTTTAATAAACATTCACCTGTAGATCTGCATGCACAGTTTGTTTATTGGTTGATCTGTTTAATTTCTATCCCGTGTACTCTGTCAAACTCGGCTCACATTGGCTTTTTAAGAATCACTGTGAATCTACACTTTGCCTTCCAGTTTGAAATGTATTCTGTGATATCCATTTGGATTATTATCACAGTGTTGCCCTGGGAATACTATACATGTATTCTTTCTGTAATCATTAATGCCATCAAAGCTCCCACACTGATACAGCAGTTCAGTGCTACCAAGTTAATAGTACTGGTTAAGTGTATGATTATGCACAGACAAAGGAGAATCCTTTTTGTATTTTAGACATTGCAAACGTTAAAACTGATACAAGCAAACTATTTTATTAAATATCAAGCATATGGCGTATATTTTATGTTAATATTTATTTCTTGGCACTCTTATATTTAAGCATACAAGTATTTTTTTAACTTGTTTGTTTTTCAAGTTATAGATTTGCATAAAATTAGCAAATTATAGGTTTCCTGGCAGTTATCTATTGTGACTTCCTTAAGACAAATAAAATATTATTGTGCTTAATGAGAATTAATAGGAAAACACGTTATAGCTTCCCATATTGAATTAACTGTTCTACTGATATATGGATGATAGGACTACCGGTACTTAAAGTGCCGCCCTAACTCTGGCATCTCATTATATTGGGCGGTCCTAGTGCAGATTAAATATTTCCTGTGTTAATTGTGTCGTGAAGATAACGCACATCCTTTATGTCCCATACATGTGGCTATTTGCCAGTGAATTGGTCTGAGTCCTGTTACACAGCAGCTTTTACATCATTGGATGCAGACACTCAGTTAAGCCAAGGATATCCCCACGGCGATGGGACACTTGTTCGCGACTGCTTTATTGCGAACTCTCACGCAATGGCCAGGTCATCACCCAATAGGTATTAGTATTAGGGCTTAGTGTTACTGGTAGAATTAGGGGTTAGTATTAGGTATTAGGAGTAAGTATTACGGCTTAGTGTTAGTATTAGGGTTCAGTGTTAGTATTTGGGCTTAGAGGGTTAGTGTTAGTATTAGGGGAGGGTTAGTATTAGGTTTCGGGGAGGGGTAACATTTAGGGGGGTGTAATTTACTAGGGGGGTTTAATTTATATGGGGGGTTACTCTGATTGTAAGCACTGACAGTTCAGCGCAGATCTTACTTTGCCGCGGTGAAATGGCCGTGTTGCATTTCACCGTTGACATCTCAGTGCTCAAACTTCCGCGCTGAACTGTCCCTGTTAAACGGCCATTCTGAACTGTCATAGACCCATCTCCAGACAGCACCAAAGCATGCTGTATTTCCTTCTAGTGAGGTATAGTAGTATCACAGTTATGAAGGTCTTGTTGATCAATATAAACGGCCAGGTATATATTTTTCATGCTTCCTTTCAATCCAAGAATATTACACACGTATACTCTGTATCCCTGTATGTGCGCATGCATGTGTGTGTGTGATTGGTATGACGCGTGAGGCAATACATGGCATAAGGGCGTCACTAGGGTTGGTGTCACCCGGTGTGGAAACTCATGGGGTCACCCCCCTGGATTTCCTCAAATACAATGCCAAATAGATTCCTTAGTAATGCCAGTTAGATGGCCTATTAACTATGCCCATAAATTATGCAACACCAGAGGCCCATAAATTATGCCACACCAGAGCCCCACTATTTATGCCTCACCTCTGCCCAATTAATTAGGCCACACACACACACAGGTGCCCCATAATTAGGCCACACAAAAGAGTCCCTTAATTACGCCACACAAAAGAGTCCCTTAATTATGCCACACATGAGGCCCAATAAATATGCCACACACAATCTCCCCTTAATTATACACACATGGGACCGCCATTAATTATGCAACACACAGGAGCCCCACGAGGGGACAATTGTACAATTATAGATACCAAGAATATTGTGCCACTCAGAGCCCAGTAATATTGTGCCATTCAGATACCAGTAATATTGTGCCACTCAGAGCCCAGTAATATTGTGCCAGTCAGATACCACTAATATTGTGCCAATCAGAGCCCAGTAATATTGTGCCAGTCAGAGCCCAGTCATATTGTGCCAGTCAGATACCAGTAATATTGTGCCAGTCAGAGCCCAGTAATATTGTGCCACTCAGAGCCCAGTAATATTGTGCCAGTCAGATACCAGGAATATTGTGTCATTCAGAGCCCAGTAATATTGTGCCATTCAGAGCCCAGTAATATTGTTCCAGTCAGAGCCCAGTAATTTTGTGCCAGTCAGAGCCCAGTAATATTGTGCCAGTCAGATACCAGGAATATTGTGCCAGTCAGAGCCGAGTAATATTGTAGTAATTTCAACCACCCTCCTCCCCCCTTCCCCATCACTTACCGAATGGCTGCTGCACCGTGTCACAGGACGGACGCCTCCTCCGTGCAGTCTCCCCTCCTGCACGGAGGAGGGAAACACAGTCACCGGATGTGATGTAACGTCACATCCGGTTGCTGTGATCCAGCGGATGCGGCTGCCAGAAAAGAAAAAAAAGTTAAGTAGCGCGGTGCGAGGGGTGCCGGCAGCACGGGTGTCACCCCCGCTGGAGGTGTCATCCGGTGCAGTCCGCAACCCCCTTGGGACGCCACTGCATGGCGAGATCCTGTGAGATCCTGTAACATACAGCCCTTAAGGGACATGAGATTGTCAGCTGGTTAATACCATTAATCTATTTTCCTATATTTTAAAAGTAAAGGCAGATCTCAAGCAGGGTATCCAAGCAGAACTGTGATTTCTTCTTATTTTACTTTAGTGACAAGACATAATTATTGTGAGATTGATCATTCCCTGGAAGTATTGAAGCAAACAAATTGTTCAGCGGCCGGCGCAGGATGAGCACAGCTCCTAATGGGAGCAGTGGATAGGTCATCCTGACCATAATTTGGCTTGATGAAGCATCCACATGGGCATGGTGTTAATGTGCTATTGATATTCAGCCAGCCAATTTCCCCGCGCAGACTGGGGCTGTGACTCGTTAGAGCAGAGCCGGGCATCACAGAAGCAAATGATGAGGAAAATTGAAGTAATGTTGTATTATAAATTTATGATTTCATCTGCCATGACCTGAAAGATGTTCAGCGATGGGGCTTATGATTAGACCCGTCAGACACAGAAGCAACACATTTTATCTTGGTTAGACTTGTGAAACAGTGCCAGATAGAGAAGAGAGCTTTGGCCAATAGGAATAATATGCACATTGGTTTTTCCTGTGGTCTGTGGGTGAAGGAGTCCAAGTTGACGAAATCTTTACACAGGATTCACATGATGAAACAACACAAACCCCAGGGATCAGATATTTAACCTTTCCGTGCTATTGTTCAATATTTTTTCTTCAAATAAGAACTGCAATCTCAGCATTCTAAGATAAATACACGCTTTGCTTGGATAGGGAATCTAGTGCAGGTGTCAGGATAATTACGTGCAGATGGATGATGTTTTGTACTTATACACATGTTTTAATATGGTAATTTTATGTTTTATTATAGCCACATACCAATTGTGAACATTTGACTACTCCTGCGGCCTTGTGTTGTTCTATACAATAAGTTGTGCTAAGTAATTTTCTTACTTAACAAACATGTACTTTTGTTATTGTACATTCTCTGTAACTCTGGCACAGAGTGAGGCAGTGACCATCTTAAATCCAAAACACGACATTCATGGTGGATGCTAAACGTTTAAAGGATTCCTGTCCGTAGAAGAGTGTGGAGTATTCACTTGTGAAATAAATATGCCTTTTTCAAGTGGTGTCTGCAATCACATCGAACTTTTATGCATTCTACCTGCAAAGTACATCTATTCGGTCCTCACAAACGAAGCAAAATGATAATTCTGAGGAGGAAATAATAATTCCCCTCAGAATATGAATGCAAATACTGGCAAATCAAATCTGAGTTGTAATTTCCACCACATAGTTGTATGAATTTGAAAACTGCTGAATACTGCCTTAAAGGATTAGAAAAGGGTTTTAATGAGAAAACAATTCACATCCCACAATCTATTGAAATAATCATGTCCATTAAAATGTGTATTTGCATTGTGTTCAGCACAGGGATTGATTTAGAGATTACCTGAAAGGTTGATGGTGACTGGACCCAGGAAAGTACATAATATGTTAGTTTATTAAGATTTGAATAGGTTTAGTTAGGAATCCCACGTTTAAGCCTTCAGGCTTAATGAATATACGGCTTAATGAGACATTCCCAAGATATTCACAGCGGCGACATTTCAGAAACTACGCAGGTATCATTCACATAAATCCGAATTTAATCAATTAGCAAACATTTTTTAGCTCTGTGTCCAATCACTATTTACACAGACAAAGGTAATGGATTGCCACCCACGTGAAACCCCTTCTCATCCTTACGCCATTCTTTTAGTACCATACTTCTTTAAAATACTGCCTTTGTGGGACATGAAGGTGATCTTTTTATTTTGTTATTTCACCAAGTGTATCACGTTTCATTATCTAGCCCTGATATGTTAACTATGGTACTTTGGGCTCCAGGGATAAAGTGTTACTAGTACCTTTATCTCAAACTGTCAATAGCTGTAATGCAAAGTACATCCATTCTAAGCTCTCCAAATGTCACAGCAAACCTGTGTTGTGTTTAGCTTGAGCGCTTGGCATTTACTCTTCTAACTAAAAGGTATGGACATTCATCTGTCTCGGGGTACAAAAGTGCATTTAATTACTGCACATAAAACAAACAGTCTCTTCCCAGAATTCAGCAGGAGAATTTTAACCCTTGTACGAACACAGTTAAAAAAACCCAAAAACCTCTTTAGATAGACAGTAAAAAAAAAATAGGTTAACATCAGTACAAGAAATAGAAGAGAATTCAATGAAAAGTGGTAAACGCATCAGGCAAGTCATGTTTTTATTGACTTTTCAAGCAACGACAAACAGAGAACATTTTTTATTCAGTGTGGGTATGTGTTGTCCGTCTGATCAGCGTTTCAAATATGTTGCCATGTCACCATCGCTACTATTCAGTGTTTATGACTGTAGCCCCTCAATCAGTGAAAAAAATCCCCACACCCTTTATTTAAGGGTTGAAAAAATGGTTGGGGGTGTAAGCAGCAGGGCCTTCCACTTTTGTATAATGTGTGTTTAAAAATGGACTTGGAATAGCAACACCTGACATATACATGGTAGAAATCTCAGTAAACAACCAACATCTGTCTCCTTAGAATTGTTGTTTAGATGCGAACCAAATAAACAATATGCATATGAATAATGAAAAAATATAACAAAATGCTATATTAAATCAGTATTCCTTGATCTTTGAGCTCTACCTAATGTGAAGCTTCTATGTGCGTTTTATATATGCTGTACAAAATAAGCTTTTGAATCTGGCATACTTTTATTAAAAGGTTGTTAACGCATTTTAGAACATTAAATCCAGATGGTCACGTGGGGTGGGGAGGGAGAGTGTGGTTTTAAATACCCTGCATTAATTTATTTGAAGGTCTACTCGATAAAGAGAGAATTGCAGGGAATTGGACATTTTCAAACTTTAGGCCAATGTAAACGAGTTGGAAAGATTCTCCAATGCAGCTAAATGGGAGATTTGTCTACAACTCAGGTACTTTGGCCTAAAGTTTGAAATTATGTTTCAATTCCCTGCAATGCTCTGTTTATTGAGTAGACCCTTGTTGTATACGTTTATGTTCACACCATACTGATTTTTTTCACTTTTATTGTGTTTTCAAGGTTACCCAAATTTTGTTGCAACATACGGCCGAGGATACCCTGGATTTGCCCCAAGCTACAGCTATCAGTTCCCAGGTATTTTCTGTTCTATGTTGTGCTTCTATTAGGATGAGTTTATGCATGACAATAGATTGTCCATCTTTCCTCTTCAGATCAGTGCCTTTGGCTGGAACAGCACTATAGAAATGAATGCCTTTTTCCTATGTGATGGCTTTTGGAATAACTCTATCATAGGTTTATTGTTTGCCTACAGCACTTTTCGTTAATAAATACTTTAGCCTTTAGATTCTTGGCACTGGTTATTTGAAGGATTTGGGGTTTTCAGCTCTACATCCTTCCTAGAATTCATACATGGCCTTTTCTCCACTCATTTCCATTTTTTACAGTACTAGGCCTAGCATCTAGTTGCTATTGTAGATTATTGCTGCCATGCTTTGAGAGGCGCGCTTTTTGTACCAATAACAAGCTTCACTAGCTTTACAGCAGCCAATTTTTTATTCATTAGTTTTTCTACAACTGAATAAGAGTGACAGTGATATGTTTATACTTTCTACTGTTTCTTATTTAGTTTTATTTTGACTGAAATATAATAGTATAATACAATTTGTATTTCTTTATTTTTAGTTTTTCTTAGGTACGATGTGATTAATTCCACAGTAGTAATTAACATTACTTTTCTATCTGGCAATTTAAGAGTTATGTTTATTCCCCATAGTTATTCTCTGTACCTATCAGGCCTAATGCCTCACTCAAGAGATGGCCCTTTTTAAGGCTTGATCACCAGGGCTTTGATAGTGTGTGATAAGGCCAGGACCTACGCCATGATTGGTGGATGACCCATAAAGTTTCCACCAATCCAGTTAAATGATACAGTTAAAAACAACACACAAATTATTCCTTAAAGTTCCAAAAATATTTTTTACATACATTAATTGTAACATGTTTCATTATTTTTCTTAATTTTCAAAAACACATAGCTTTTACATATTTGAATATGTAAAAAAAAAAAAAAGAAATGGCATGCCCCTCCCCGCTATATAGGTTTTACAGATTCCAAGAGTATAGCTGTATTCCTAGATTTGTGCATAGCCAGCAATTCCCCATTAAAAGAAAGCACTGGAAATGCTTGACATTGACGTTACTCATACACTAGCGTACATGATGCTCACATTACAGGTAAACTGTTATAGATGCTATAGATTTGATAGGAGAATTTAGAAAACACAGTGAAAAGTATGATTAGTGAATTACCGAACACATGATATTGTAAGCATTTGGAGCTGTAGCAAGCTTTCCATGATGACATCAGGGCAAACAATGTCATTTTAAAGCTACAAGGTGTGAGTATAGTGACTGGATGAGTGTTAATAGTGATGATAAAGGTGAATGTGACAGTGACAGAGGTGGCTGTGTTATTGAAGGAAAGCCAATTATGAGGGTGTTGCAATATTTGAAGCAAGATATGATGAGGAAGTGTATTAGTAGCTTTGTAGTGTCGTCTCTGAGAAAAGGTCATCTTCTGAAAAATGTTAGAGAGATGAAGTTGGCAGGATGTAGCTACTGATTGAACGTGAGGAAGAAAAGAGAGGGCAGAGTCAAAGATGACCTGTAAGCATTTATGGTCGATATTAACCATCTGAGCCGATGGCATTTGCACAGCGATGCCTTTTACCACTCTATCGTGTTGTCTGTTGTATTGCAGGAAGTGTGTGGTGTCATTTAGTTACTAAAAAGATTGCTGCCAATTAACACCTTACCTCTGTGTCACGGTCACTTTATTTAACTTTACATAACCAATTCCACCTGTGGCAGCACCCATTAATGCCTTCTTGCCTAGATATAAACTTAAAGATTAGGATATGCTAAAAAAGAAACCATTAATTCCTTATTCATCTCTGATGCAGCCATCATGTATATGGGGGGTTCCGTTATATAGCCATGTCATTATCACATGGCTTTGAAAGAACATGCACATTAGTTGGCTTCCAGCGATCGTATATACTATTAGAATTTAAATAACCAATGTGATCCGCAGCACTGGACTATTAAATAGAATTACAAGCAACGCAAGCTGAACACGTGGAATAATATGTGATGAAGGCACATTAAAAGTCTAAAGTCAGTTGGGATAGAGTTGAGACATGAGGGGGTCTGGCTCAGTTGCTCTTTTTGATGACCCTTAGGAAAGTGTCTTGCTGAATTACTAAGCTTGTTAGAGAGGCACTAATGCTTGAACAATTATTAAGTGTGATTATGGAAGGCATAAAAGCCTAGTCATTCTAACTAGATCTACATTCATATGTACACATCAACAGACAGGGGATTGAACCAGTCAATTCATCTTCTTGCAGTAGATATTTATATATTGTTAAATTACCTAAACTGCTGCTTCAATAGGTAACGCATCCATTGTATACCCAACTGAATGTTTATGTCAATAATTATGAATAAAAACAACTTATTTTCTGTTGATTAACGCTTGATATTGACTACATCCGCCATGGGAAAAATCGTTTCGGTCTGTGACTTGGTTCAGCATTCAATGAATACGACTTCTGTGGCTCCCTGCAGCATGCAGTGTAAACCAGGCCTGCCACTATTCAGCGTTTGTTAAATGCTGGGTCAAGTGTTCCTTTTGATTTAAAGTATGTCACAATCTAGAGATCTTCTCTGTGGGATTAATGATTTTTACAATTGTGCTATTTTGAAGTGGACAGGGGACTTGAGGCCTTTGTTTAATCACAAGGCATATTTCAAGACATATATGAAAGAAGAGAGCCTTCAGCTCCGACTTTTAAGTAAGAAAAGATAAATCGTTGACACTTCCTGTAGTGTCTAATTGACAGAAAAAGGCACACATCTTTTTTATATATGTTGGGTCACAAGGGTTGAGGCCCTATGCCTAGCCAAGCTAGTGAGTAGCTTCAAAAAGTCCCTGCCTCACCCCAGGCTCAGGAAATGATTTCTGCAGGTCTTTGTATATTATATTCTCCTTTAACATTAACCAATTTTTTGGTAGGTCAAACCTCTGGTAATCTAGTTTAGAAACCTATACGTTTCCCATGATGCTTTCCATCATAGGAGATGCAGCCCTCATCATCTCAGTGCCAAAGTTTAGCCATCACTGGATTAGATTAAGAGTTAAAGACTATGAAATAGTGAGGCACCCTGTGGGTAGAAAAAAAGAAGGCTGGGTGAAGCCCTTAGGAATATTTTTGCATTGGGGTCCACCTGTCACTACTGTGTATTGTTATGTCTATATTGCATAACAGCTAACATAATTTGTTCTATTTAAAGTTTAATGTCTCTTTCATAAAACTAAAAGTACTTGAACAAGAAGTCATGATCTGAATTTATAAACTGACAGACTGAGATAAAATGAAAAGAATACTCCTTTATGGAGTAAAGAGTAGACCTGGAAATGATAAAAAAAACATAGAGAATTCAAGAATGTGTAGAATGTACATTATATAATTACAAATAATAGAGTAAGGATGACTTTTCCTTATGGGAAGACTAGATAGACCAGTTGATTTTATATAGTTTCACAATCTATATTAAATTATTTAGTTCTTCCATTTAGATGAAGTATGTCAATAGACACACACTGGGTTAAAATGAGTCGATCTAACTGCCTATTGCAAGAAATGCTTCTATTGGAGTAAAACAAATGAACATGTGTATTCTCGCTTAAGCCTCGCTATTTTCAGTGGTGCCTGAAGACCTGTAACAGAATTTTTGTATTTATTTACTTGCTTACTGAGGAGGCACACATGTCTCTTGTGGCAAGATTTTATTTTGATCCATGATTGTAGTTATAAGACTTTAGAAGCTGTTGCAAAGACATCAAGAACGTGACAGCTTTGCTTTATCAGACAACGAGCATCAAAGGGGTTAATCCTATCTGATCCTTAATTAGAGGCTGTATGATAATTTAGTTAATTAATTGCATTGTTCATTAATTGCATTGTCCCTCATTTTACAAACTGTCAACTGACAGTCTAATGCAACACTTGTGTCAAACGACACTTGAAAGAATGCAGTTTGTTATATGCTGCCTCAAATGTGGTATAGGAGCCTACATCCACTTCCTGCAACAGAACACTGGAACTTAATTGTTACATTGTAGGCTGCTTGTGGCAGTTGGATGATGTGGCATGTGTTTTAATGGCACACAATTACTGACAATAGTTACTTGTATTACGGTATTAGGCCAAAACAATAGAAAAATACAATAAAAAAAACTTACAATTTTTTTTTCTAGATGCACTTTTTTTTGAAACAATAAAACACAATGTATTGTAAAATGATCTAGACTATGCTTTTGGATTTGTTTTGTTTTTTCTTTTTAGTAAACATTGTAGGCCAAGTTTAAGTTAATCCTGAAAGGTAGTCTAGCATCAAAGTGTTGTATAAACCTGTATGATTAAACACTGTCCTGCATATTGTATTTATTTTTTCTTCAGTGATAGTTGTTTGCATAAAAGGAAAGAAACAAATAGAGCTAAAGAGAGCCTTATTAGCGGACTGTGAATTTGAGTAAAAGCTTTCAAGGCTGCTAGCAAGAAACTTGCACTCAAATGGTCAGCCATTACAGGGTATCATTTTCACTCTACTTGTTTCCTTTTATCTGCTCCACAGCTTAAAATAGATGTATGTTAGTGTTGTATTTCTGGGTCCAATTTTTATTTTAGTTTGTGTGTTAGAGAACACTGATGACACAATAGCTATAGTTAACAGTGTGGACAATTAATAAGCGATGCTCTGAGCTAAGCCATGTATTTGATCAGACGGAGCTAAATATGGGATTTATACAAGGTAGGAACAGATGTATGATGCTTACAGAGACAAAATGACCTCCTGAAAGCAAAGCTTTCAGATCAGTAAAAATATATTAAAAGACTCTCATATTTCACGTGGCACTCCACAATACATTTTTAAACCTACATAACACAGAAGCAATTTTCTTTTCCTTTCAATAAAGCAGGTATGATAGAAAACATCTAGCGAGAGTCTATGAAAGATATTTTGTTTCATTGTATCAAGCCTTTATATTTGTGCAGTTGCTACCGATGTATTTGTCTGGTCTTATATGCATTGTATTGCATGTTCGGTATATGCAGACTTGGCTACTAAAACCTCTGGTATGTGCAGTACAGAGCTGAGATCCTTAATGTGTACGTGTTCCCCTGACTGTTTCACTCCTGAAACATAACCTCCCCTTCTTTTTAAGGATTTCATGTATTTTGTTTTTTTTGTTGTTTTCTTCTTTGTTTGCCCCCAACCCTCCTGTATTTTGATGCCTTAATCTTAAATATTTCTGGGACAAATCTTTGCAGTTCAGACTATTAATTTCTGTTCTCATTTCACTTTGCAGACTATATGCCGGTATCACAAGACATAATTTTTATCAACTAGCTCTTAAAGAGGCATAACAAATTAACCAGGGGTTTACTGCTGTTCTTATGGGAGAGAGCGAAGTGGCAGTATTAAAATCTCACCAGTTCTTCTAACATTTGTATCTACTGGCCGACAATTTTATTTTTTTATTTTATTGTAATTACTTTACTTTCTCCATGATCACTGCATCATCTTGCTTTTCACTTTTTCACTACATTATTTTTAAGAGACTGGAATTTTTTTTTATCATTATTATTTTTTTTTTTTAACTTCTGTTTATGTTCTGTGTAAATGTCATGTGGAAAATGAGAATAATGCAGGAAAAAAGCACTTCTCACAAACTTGCTGCTGACAGCGTGGCACATTGTGCCCGATTGGAGATTGTTTTAATGGTCACGTCTGAGCCCTTTTAATTTTTTATTTTATGTTTTATTCTGAAAAATGATAGTGAACAAAAATGAGCTGCGGGATGTACAGAAGAGGTGCCTTATTGTTAATCAATCAGGTGATATAGAAAATCAATGTGATTATCCAAAATGCGTGATGAGCTAGCACAGGAAGCAATGAAACTGCCAGCCGCATAATTAGCATGCACCCTGGTTTTCTTTTGACATGTCCTTTAGGAGCTGCCATAATTAATAGCTGCAGAGACATTTGAAAAATGAAAATTTTAATACGGTTTTGTCACCTTGAGAACGAACCGGCGTCCGGTGCTTCAGCTCCATTGCAGTTTGTACTAGCAAGGCCAATTCTATCACTACACTGCCTTCAGTCATAATCACAGTCATTTGACGTATAAATCCCGAAAAGATGTCAGTGTCTGAGAGTTTTAGCGTGATAACCCATTATCAAGTTACAAACGACTTGCTTGTGATCTTCTGTCGGAATGAACTAGCCATGCTCGAGGAAAAAAAAGAAAGAAAGCAGTGTTTTACTGTAAAGACGTGTTAGACACCTGAGACCTTCCCATTATATCTTATAAACCTGGTGTAATTGTCTACTGCACGCTTGTGCTGCTACTCCGACCCCCAGGTGGTTGATTGTTTTACTCATAAATTACAGTTACCCTTGTGCAACATTAATTATATGGATTAGAGTCTGATACATTTGACCTCTTGTCTTTCACCAGCAAGATATAGACGCTGGATGAATGTGAGCAGTATAACAAACTGCTGCACAGCCAGATAACAACTTAGTCTTTCCCGCCTTTTTTTAGTGTATTACTCAGTAGCAGAGAGAGAGAAATGGGCCATTTCATTTGTTTGATTACAGCATAATAAACACACTCTGAAATGTGATTATTCCTGTTATATATTCATTCAAGCTTTCATTTTATTTTAGTTCCATTAAGGGTTAATAGGAGCTTACTGGAATTGCTAGCTACCTAAATAGTGGGTAAGCAGTTGAAACATATTCAACATTGAATTAAGGAGTACATGATTCAAGCTCCTTATGACAGGTGGTAGGGTTGCCACCTGGCCGGTATTTTACCAGCAGGCTGGTAAAAATTTGTCTTTACCCAAATGTTAAGTCTATGGAGGTAGTAGCATGGCCGGTATTGTTTTGAAGAAAAGGTGGCAACCCTAATGACAGGCCATGCTAAAATTCTTTTGTTGGGATAGATACATTTTGCAATAGGAAATAACTCAATTGAGCATGGGCATGCATTTGTTTCTGTGTGGTTAATTTATAAGTATTTTTTTCTCTCTTGTTGATGTTTTACAGCTATTGGCCCTTTCAGATGTTCATATGTATGAGACATAGTTATTCAGTCATGTACTACGTGTGTAATGATGTCATGCAGTCAAACTCCAAGCAGTCTACAAATTAGCAGATTTCTCTTCAGAATGTTTTATTGCAGAGTTTGGGGGAATATTGCTGAGTTTGTATCTTCAGGTCTTTAGCTGCCGTTGTTTACTATTTGTGCTCACATAATAATACTATGGACAATACATTTCTTAAACTGAGCAGTTTCCACCGCGGAGTTATCTGTACACAATAGGATTAATAGTTTTTGCCAATAACCATCACACTCCTCAGACTATGATATCCTTAAAACTGACCGGATCTATATAGTTTGTTAACACTAAAGTATATATACCACCTTGTTTGTTTGGGGTACTGTTTTTCTTTCTTTCAAATCTAATTTTGCTGCTCCAATTTGACTGTGCCTTTTGAAACATTTCCTCCGTCCTGCATGTTGAAAGTTTGTGAGAAGTTATCTGCACATTTTGGCTGTAACTGTATTGCATTGCTGTTTTTCTTTCTGTTTTGTTTCTTTTTTGTTAATTCACATGCTCAAATATAAAATGCTTGTTACATTCCAGTTGCTTTTCATTCAGCTGAGAAATTGCACTTGCAACATCATTTAAATTGAGGAGCTGCATGAAACTAGGAGCATAGAAATGGAGCCAATCTCTGTGGGCCACAAATTGTAAAAGGGGTTAGAGTTTGTATAAAGGGGGCTATTAATGTCTAAAGCTAGCCAGTTCAGCACTTGAAGCCGCATTTTTATTGGCAGCTTGTGAACTGACCGGGTTTTAGTGTTATGTGGTGCTGTTTTACATGCACTACTACGTTTTAAAGTATGATGCCAGCTGGGCCTCCCTAATACTATGTAGGCATTACCGCTAAATTAGCAGTACATAACAGCATCTTTATGATCTCTGTCTGCTCTTAAAGGGAAACTATCATGAAACAAATGTTTGTATGTTTCAATGTTTGTTTGGTATGTATTCCAGTGACAAACTATTTAAGTTTATGAAGTAAATGAACTAAAGCTTAAACCATTCTTAAGAAAATAAAGTTTGCTTGCTATATTGTCAACCAGTCGCCTATTAACCTTTATCATACTAAAGCGAAAATACAGCAAATGTATTAAAGGGCCAATGGTGATTATTATTTTTCAGAATTTTCCCCCAATTAAAAAAAAACATAGTTCTTGATGGCTTGTTCCACCTGTTTAGGAGGAAATGTTTCATTTAATAAAAAAATTAAAAAATGGGATGTTGTGTATGAAATAGGCGCATGCAGAAATAGTCCTGGCAGAAGCTAGTCCCATACTGACATTAATTTTGGCAAACGGTTTGCAGAGCAGGCATTTATTATGAATTCAAATAGATTATGGCTAAAGTAAAAAGCTATGTATAAAATGCAATTCTCGGAGTAAGTGGAGTAAAAACTATGGAAGTCAATATAATCTTCTTGAGATTTGCTCTACTTTCTAACATTTTGCCCCAGATCTGCTCTTCTCATCCAGTCATCTTCGCCACATTTAAGTAAAACATCCATTAAACTTGCCTGGTGTTATGTATTGCCTAGTTACACTTTTGATTGGCTCCATGTTCTTTTGCTTTACACCATTGCTTTTAATCAAATATGCCTTTTTTGTTTTTGTTACGGCAGTGAATTGTGAAAGCTTGTCACAGTGTGCATGAACCATTTTAGCCGTTGTGAATTAACTTTGCTTTCTTTGTGTACATATTTTATTTTTGCTTTATGTATATATTTTATAACTACCCTCATTTTTTTGTTCTGTAAAGTAACTTGAAACATAAAAAATAAATTGTTTACATTGGTGAAACTGTGTGTCCATCTTTTAGATTTTAGTTTCACACACCAAACATTTGGATATGTATTAAATATCCTTCATATTTCCGGTTAACCCAAAATATTAAAGGCAGAAACAAGGGGTAAAACATGTTTGCTAGGTAAAGCCAATATACAAAAAGTGGGTTGGTAGAAAGAATATGACTGTAGAAGTTTTACGGAGAGAAGGTATTTGCTTAAGGCCACTTCTTTTCTAGTCATGGTTTTTATAATCCCCTACAATGAATGCAGATGGATCAGTCCATATGTCTTCATTCTGAAAAATGTTGAAAATATGTATTTTCGAGTCACTAAAAGTAGACTGACAAGAGATCTGTTGGAAAGACAGGAAAATTGTATAATGTTTTCCAACTCTATTAATACCAGTTTTTTGCAGTTCAATGTTTCTCTGAAAAGCCATGTTATATGCCGGTGAAGTAAGCTATGCATGAACTTATGTGAGACACACAGGATGTGCAAACTGAGAAAAAAACTAATCATTGGAGTGGATTGCAGAAATTCTTCCCTGCCCTTATACAGTTCATAGATAAAAAAAGATGATTTAAACATTGTATTCGCAATTTATGCACAGTCAGATTATATTTAATTAGTTTATCTGCACATTTAACCACAGCTCCAAAGGTTTACAGAGAAAAACATCTTACTTTCATAGGATTGCATGCAGGTTGCAGGCCCAAATTGGCACAAGAACAAATTAAAAATGGGAATTGTCACAGTGGGGAGTTGAGCTCCAGAATGGTCAAGATCACCATTCGATACACATGTCCTATATTGGCCAGAACTCTCTTGTTATGTGACATAAATGGGGTTCAAGGCATCAGGTTGCCAAAATGTCTTGTTGCTACAAGCAAACTCCTGCCTTAGGTTATAAAAAAAAATTCAATTGTTATAATAAATATATTTATCAAGTTGTAACTTGCATAGTGAACCAACACTAGTCAGTGCTAAAGTGTTCAAGGAACAAGGAGAAAGGTACAGTATTATATAATGCTAGAAAGTTCTAGCACCCAGAAACGAACAAGGTATTGACCGCTGTCTAAACTTCAACAGCCAAGGAAATAATAGGCCGATCTCTCCTTATGTTGGTTAGGTATGTTAAAAGATCTATGTGATAGAGGTTTCAGCACTGACAGAGTATAACTGTGTTATGAGAGAGAACCAGTTATGACAAAAACATAAATAAAATAATTACAGAGTGGTATGGAAAGATTTTGTGATAAGACACCGCAACCATCTTAGCTTTCTAGTAAACCTTGCTTCCTACTCAATACCATGCTAATGACACAATTAGCTGGCCCTAATGCCACATTGGAGTGTTTTACCGGTTCACTGAAGAACATGGATGCTTTACACGTTCAAGGTCCTCACTTGGATTCAATTGAAATCCACTACCAACTCCTGCTAATTTCTCTGAACAATTACAAGCTTGCTGCAAAACTGCTTATTCTCTTAGTATTAATTGCTGGAGAAAGTGTACTTGACAAATACTGGCTCGCTAGGTAACAGCATACGGTACTCAACCAATATTTCTTACTTTACTATCCTGTTACTTTATGATCCGCACATTCAATCATGTGTAGTTACAGCTTTATTTATTTTTTAAGTCCCAAAATATCAAAAGGATTTGCCAACCTGTTTAATTTTTCTAATTTTAAATATTGTGCAAAATACATATTACTAAATCTACAACTTTTAAGTCAAGGCTGGGTATGGGAGAAATTACAAATAAATACCCAAAGTGAAGTCATTAGCACTAAAGCTGCGGGTTAATAAATAGACCCCCAAAAATATATATCTATATACATTTGACTCCAGGTCTTGCTTCTATTGATTCTTTCTCACAAGTCTACAGCTTTCATTGCTGTAAAATTGACAAATTCTCCTTTACCTCTATAATTTTTTTTTCCAGTGGGGCAGAAAGTATTTCTCTATTGAAGTTCTGTTAATATTATATCTGCTAGCGTGTACTTAATTATCATGCTTATAATCATTCAGCTTTCATTTCCACCCCTAAAAGACATTAATTCAGTGTTTAAAGTTGAAAAAAGGGACAACTCTACGCAGTGGCAATAGCTTAACAAATGAGGTGTGAAAATTGCTTGGAAAACTTACAGTCCCTCAATCTGATGGAATGAAATATAGTCTGAGAATTTGAGGAGACTGAATAATCTATAAAATGATAGTGGAAAAAAAAGAAAAGAATAAACCTGACCTTTGGGCTGAATTGCATATGTGATTAAATATGTTTCTCATGATGAATGTGTTTATCTTACAGGTATTATTGAGGTTGGTATTGTAGCTTCATATTTTCAAACCATCAGATCATGTCCTGGGTTTCAAACCAACTTTCAAGATCCACCAATGTTAAAGGGATGACAAACATTGTAATTTTAACAACCTAGGGTGAATCTAAAATCCAAAACAATAAGTGGTTTGAGAACCACTATTTTGGGCCTGTGTAGGCCTGTATCACCTGCATTCTAGCTTTGGGTTTGTACAAAAGCAGGGGTAGGTCCTATTAGTGCAGGAGACCAAACTGGATCCCCTATACTCACGGAGGCCACTGTTAAAGTGTCTTGTGTATTTTATTTTTTACATTTACATTCTGTTATCCATGCAAAAGAAGATATATATGACGTTGTGGTTCTGGGAAACTTTATAGCGATGCATGCATTTTCCTGACCTATGAAAAAATGTTTGTCTAACTCTATTTTCCCAAACATCTCTTGACGAATACTCTGTTTTCTACATCAGTAGGTGTTTGTTTTCAGCCATTCAACCTGTTTGTTCCACTAGGATGATTTATATGAATAACGTTTTTTGAGCTTTAAAATAATTATAGATGATCTTCTGGGAAGTAGAAGAGTAAAGCCATAGATGAGCTTTTTGCATCTTACTGATACTTAAAAATATAAAAAATATTGTAAATTTTTATAGATATTGTGTTTCATGGATGTGCTCCATATAAAGGATTTAGTGCTTACGATAAATTTAACAAAAGACAAAGTTTAATAAGTATAAAGGCAATACACACATACAAGTACCTTTACAATTTTTGTTTTAATAATATCTTGAAGTTCCATATATTATAATAACTTATAATTATTTTCTTTCTTAAAATAGCGGACCCCTCTAGTTGCTTGCTATTATCTTCCATCCAGACTATTTTCAATACCATTTTTCTTTTCAAGATGAAAAAAAAGCTTTTTAGCACTTTATCACACAAAAGAATAAATAAACACTCCTTCATATTAAGTGTTAGCATTGTTTGAGTTTGTTACCAAAAAAAACCAAGATAAAGTAAACATAAAGTAAATTAATCATCTTGCATAATATAATTCATAGTTTACTGGGGTTCTCTTTTGAATTCATCTAAATGCTCTAGCATTAATGTTTAACTGGCTGACTGAGGGTCTGGTGCAGCCCTCAAAGGCTTTTTGTGTGACCCCCTTCTCCTGGAAGAAAAGCTGGCCTCCACAGACCTACACAAACATGGCCCTTTACATTAACAAGTTAGATAACACTGCTCGAGAGCATTGATGTCCAACTTGAGGCTCACAAATCAGATATGTTCCATAAGGGTTTTTCTGTGCCCTTCCTTGTGGCTTAAAAAATCTCCTTGATTCTGTTGTATTACCTCATAGACTTAATACTGACTGCCCCCCCATGTACAATGTTTATGCATCCACTCTAGAGTGTTTGCTCTAGAGGAAAGCCTGGTCAACCTAGTAATCTACATCACACTTTTTTAAAAGCTTCCTGACCAGATTGCCATACCTGTTATATTGGCCATACTGATTTGCACCACACACGGCAACCGGGGAAAGGGACGGTTCTTCATGGCTGCTTAAATGTGGCCGCTTCACCGTGACCTCTCGCGCGATTGCGTTTTCATTGCGTGAGAGGTCATCGCCGGACCTTTCTTCGGGGGACAGTTCATTGCGGGATTGTGTACAAGGTGAGTATTATTAGGGGTTTATTTGTTAGTATTATGGTTTGGGGGGTTAGTATTAGGGTTTAAGGGGGATGTGTTAGTATTAGGGTTCGGGGGTAGTGTTAGGGTTTAGGGGGGATGTGTTAGTATTAGGGTTCGGGGGTAGTGGTAGGGTTTAGGGGGGATGTGTTAGTATTAGGGTTCGGGGGTAGTGGTAGGGTTTAGGGGGGGATGTGTAAGTATAAGGATTTGGGGGGTAGTGTTAATATTATGGTTCGAGGGGTAGTGTTAGGGTTTAGGGGGAGTCTGTTAGTATTAGGGTTCGGGGGTAGTGTTAATATTAGGGGTATTAGTGTTTGGGTTCGGGGGTTAATATTAAGGTTCATGGGGTAACTTTTAGGGGGGGTTCATTTATTAGGGGAGGTTTATGTTTGTGCCGCGGTGAAGTGGCCGAGTTGCCTTTCACCGCTGACAGTTCAGTGTTCAAACTGCCGCACTGAACTGTCAGCGGTGATCAGCTGCTCTAAACTGCTGCAATAATGCATACAATTCAATCCTGCATAAATAAAGGGGATTATTTTGGTTTGAATTCCAGACAATGCAATGTTTAACATCCAACTCCACAACAATTGAAGGTTTGTGTTACAAATAGTATCACTGATGCAGTGTCTGCCCTTTATAAGTGCCTTCCCATGCCCCTGGAAGTAATTCACTATCTGAATCTTTATAGCTTTTTCAACCTGACTCTTCGATCAAATACCGGTGTGTCCCAATACTTCTGTAATCCATGTGGTTACACATAAACGTTAGATGCGATGAAGCAACTGTTCTGTAAATCAGTATCTCTTTTAGATTGCCAGTTACAATTACAAGTGCACAATATGTATTGATGTGAATTCACAATTTACCATAAGGGGCCATGAAGCGACAGTAGCTGCTTTTGTAGCCTGACTCTGGAGTATAGGACGTCTGATGTTGAGAGTTGAGCACTGTGCACAGCCTGATCCTTGGCAATATGCAGCTAAGAGGCTTTTAAAAATGTTACAAGAGTTGTCTCACTATCAACACAGCTGGTGCTATGTAAAACCATTGCAATATTTCCATAAAATCATTCTGTAGATCACTCCCTGATGGTCTGTAATGAAAACAATAACCATTAAAAGCAGCTTTTCATGTTCAGGGAGAAAAATCCCCCTCTGAACTGTGGAATATGAACATATAATTCCAGAGTTTCTTAATATAAGCTGTAATATGTGTCTATATCAAAGCACCAAGTCCCTTTTGTAAAATGCTGTTGAGATTATCCGATTCCCTTCCTTTAACTAATGTCGTACCCATTGATAGCAATGATTTACTATTATATTCACTGCCAAAGATCGTTTTCTTTATGATATCACAGTCCCTTATTTTTTTTTTTATAAAATAAATGGATATTTGAAATACTACCAATAGTTTAGAGCAACAATATTTCTAACCAGAAAGACTTTGATTGGGACATTATCAATTTATGTTGTATACATTTATCTATAATTAATAAAACTAGGTATTAGTTTAAGTAAAATATCCTTTACCCAAGATACCGCATTTTCTATATGTAGGGATGTTTGGGATAACTTAAATAGCTGGAAAGTGATTAGTGCACACCCTGTAGTATACAAAAAATTCAGAGATACATATAATTATTGTACGCATGCACATGGGAAAGATCCAAAAAACATACATAGTGAAAGCACACAGACAAAAAATTGGGGAACAGATACCCTTGAGTTGTAGTCCTGAGCGTTTATTAAATCCAACACGTCATGCCTATTACATTTAAATAACACATTTTGGTTTAAAAACTCTCAGGAGATGTCATTATGGACCATTTAGATTACATTCATATCTGATCAGATGCCAATTTAAAAAAAAAAAGAATAAGAAAATCTTTATTTTACACAAATTATAACCCAGATTAGATTTAATTTCTTATTCCTTATGGTTGCCCATTGCAAACTGACCTGTAAAATGAAAGCTTTATTTAATAACCATGGCTATGGAGAAGCCAAGCACAAATGGTAGATACCCATGAAGAGTTAAAAGTTTAAAATGACACAATACTGATCACTTAACTGGGACACTATCCTGAGTGCCTTTCTTCTTTTTTTTTTCTATCACCTTTAAATGGCAAAATTGCCTGCTGTTCTCCTTAGAACATCAATTCAAAGGTTAATTGCACTCAATTTATTGCTCGTTAGTCCAAACACACCTACAGGTCTGCTCAGCTCCTGATAGATTGCAAAGTTCTAAGGAAATAATATTGTGTAACCCCCTTCAGTCTCATTAAATAAAATACTTCACTATTAAATATAAAGCAGGTACGGATAGTTTGTGTTGCCAAAACACAGGGGTTCCTATTTCAACTGTGATGTATGAATGCACAGTTGTCAAGAGTATATTTTTTAACTGCCACATAAATTAAGCCTCCTTGCAGTGGAAATTTATATGTCTTGGTAAGGAATGCAATAATAAACAGAACAAGATGTACTTGGATCCTGCTGAGTCCTTCATGTTGATATATGGATAGCCACATGTTTGTCTGCCTGCATGATATGTGAGGGGGTGTCTATCCACCGTATCCATTTTTAAAATTGACGCTACTACTGTAGTTCTCAAACTGTAGTAGAATTACAAACTCGCTCATGAGCTACCCCTCTCTAAGACTAGGCAGAGTAGAGAAAAATAAACTTGTGCACTTACTATTCTAGAAAAATATCTCAGAACGTACATATGCAGGTGAATTTATATCAAAATACAGAACCAGCTAACATAACAGAAAAATGCAAAGAATACTTATGTATAATAGAGGCTCACAAGGGATAGCTCCTCATAGTGGCGGTCCCAAACTTGTGGTGGTTTGTTCACACATTGGCCTTTAGCTCGAAGGGAGGGATTTACAATGGAGGTGTCAATCATATTTTGAACTGTCATTGCATCTGTTTTATACCCTTTTTGTGCAGAAAAACTTCAATTTTTAGCGCTACTTCAGGTGCACTTCTGCACATTTACTTTAATAAACAAGCCATGCTGAGAAGCCCCAGAAGTTCAGGATTGGCACAAATACGGTAAACTCTGGACTTTTGTCAGCGTTATGCATTGTGCACTATTTCTGTGTACACCAACTCTATAAATGTCCCCCTAATGAGTATTTGTGAGAAAGAAAGTATGTTCATACTTCCAACTGTCCCCCATTATGCACAATTCCATGGTCCCAATTTTCATTCTCCGTTGATCAAAACACCAGGGAATAAATTTTCAGTGGTCTGTACATGCACAGTAGCACTGTAAGATTGCTTGACAGAGATCCCACACATGCAACATCTGAAGCCCCACCTCCCAGCCTCCAGAATCGTTGGCCAATAAAGTTGGGAGGTATGGGAAAGCTAAAGATGATGCACAATAGATAGTACACTAGTTTGTAGGTTGTAGAAGCAATAGCATGTTCCTACTGATTGCTCCACTTGTAAATGTAAAAAAGAAAACAGAAAAGTTTTGCCCTGGCTAATGCCCTCTGTTCTTATAGATGTCTTATGGTCAATATCTGCTAAAAAATCTGCGTTAGTACTATGGATAGCTGAGACACATGTGCAACTCTAGTATGTGTCTCCAAAGGAAAGCAGCTGAAAATACTTGCAGTTACTTAAAAATAGTGTATGCCTTTGCAAAATAACTGTGAACACATCTTAGTATACAGATATACGTTTAGCGCCTCGTGAACAATAGTTTCCAATGCACCTTTCTTTCTCTAATCAGAAGGCTGTAATATTATGGACGTGGATTCTAATGCAGCATTGTTGTAAATCGGCAGCTCGGCATTCAAGCTGTGTATTGGGTTGTACCTCAGTTTATTTTCATGACATAATTATCAGGGGAAAAAACTCCTCTGCCGAATGAGTATTGAAAAATGGCTGCATCACCCAGAAATGGAAAGTGCCAATTTTGTAATTAGCAGTTGTCAGCCACTAATCGCTATAGCAGAAGATATATTGATTGTAATAACATCTGACTGAAAATGGGCAGCGGGCCTGAGTGAATGGCATCAATAGCCACTCTTGAAAAGGAAGGTTCCCTTCGTTAAAATTCGGCCCGTTCACTGCACAATTATTTATTTATTAGTCGACTGCGCCTAGTTCAAAGTGGTTAGGTGTTAAATGAAGTCTCTTCAAGCATGACGTGCAATGTCTTCAGTTCGCTAATTTCTTAACCTGGTGAAATATATTTTAATAAGCTCCATGGAGACGCACATTTCAAGACAAAGGAAACCGCTTAATGTGTCTGTCAGACTATGGGACTACAGACATGACAGAAGACATGTCAATAGAACTGATTAGCTGGGTGGAATCTAAAATTATAAAGTAACAATATTGTAAACGACCAATTGTTTACTTGAAAGCGTAGACATGTTAAATAGAAGTGCTTTCATGAAACAATACAACTAGAGTAATTTAAACTTTTTTTTTGCTGTATCATGTTTAGAATCTTTGGTCAGATCTTCCTTCATCTTGAGTCAGATAGGAGGGAATGAAGATTTGACCCATCTGATCCAAGATGTTAAACGTGCCAACCTTCTCATGTATATAAGCAAAGGAGGATCAATAAGTTACTTTATTTGCATTCATTACAGCATTTCTATTTAAACTGTCTACACTTGATGCAATTTTTCCATTAAGCATAACTTAATTTGTTCATAACAGTTGTCAAATATAAATGGAGACAAATCTAGCTGTAGTATTTGTAAAACTTAACGTTTATTTATTATGGATAAAAAATATCACTCCCGATATTTTTTTTATCCATAATAAATAAAAGTTAAGTTTTAAAAATACTACAGCCAGGTTTTTCTCCATTTATATTTGACTCCTTGACTCCAGGGTCTTCCCCTTATCTGGTTCAATATCAATTGCAAGCTCACTTTTTTGAATAGTTTGATAACCGTTGTCTATTAAGGATTTCAGAGATTTTTTTTATTACTGTAAAACAGGATTTTTTAATAACCGTTTATTCAGCTTTCCAGTCCTATTTAGTATACAAACCTGCTTTCTTCCATTTTGTTAATCGGGAAAGCATGAATGGCCTCTTGTCATTTGTGTTCTTTTTTTTCCAGCATGAAGCTTCTGTGGATAACGCCAAGGTAATTCTATGAAATGAATAGGCACTCAAGAGTGACATAACTCTCAATATGCCAGTGTGAATTAAAGATTATGTACCTACCAGTGCAATAAACACTCAATTGTTAGATGTGAATGCATCACTGCTATTTACAACACAGCAGCAGACTTATTACACTTTGCATATTAGTAAAGGTGATCCCATTATAAAAAAAATGTGCTTTTTGCAGGATACCTTCTATTTTGTAATCTGAAATGTGATTTTTTTTTTTGTAAACTTAATATTTTTGGCACTGGACAATATCAATATTGTATAAACCAAACAAGTTTTGAGCACCTGATTATAAACTTGCACTATTTTTTTTTTTAATGTTTTTGTCGATTATTTGGTTAATGAATTTTCTAGCCTTAGTGAAATCTATTGTCCTACAGCCATGTCAAAGGATAACCCTTCTTTTCCCATACCAGCCATGAGGGCTAAACAGCTCACTTACTTTATTTCATGAGACACATTAAAGAAGATTATACATTATCTATATAGCTAAACTTTATTTTCACTTGTGCTTCTAGTTAAGGCCCCTCTGCTGATCCCGTGTAAAAACAAGCTAGCCGAGAGAGACCCCCACACGATACAGACCCTAATCAGATTAGCAGGGCTAGCCCTTGCTCTGACTGGTTGTGCGCATGCTGACCCTGATTGCACGCCCCAGGCTCCAAACAAACCCACATGTTAAACCCACATTAAGATATATGTCGGGCCTACTTAGGAGAAGCAGGACATTTTTTTTTTTTAGGATGGCTAAAAAAAAGTGTAATTGTGCTTTAAGTGGGACCTGATGTTCCATTCCTTGTAACTTATTTTTGTTCCCAAATGTAAATATTTATGTAGTTCAGATACAATATTTTACATTGTATTATGATTTATCTACATACTTCAATACTTCATAAAGTTGTCATCTTCTGGAAACATACAGTTGCCAATAGTTCCAAATTCGCCATTACATTTTTCTTTCTCTAATATTCGGGTCTGTCCCAGCTTGTTTTCCACCTTCCCACAATGCAATGAACAGGTGGCATAACATCTAAGCAAAATATTAAACTATAGAAAGTGTGATAGTGACAGTGCTACACAAATAAATATATATAAATAAATAAAAAAGTAAGTGAAGCTGCTCACATTAAAAAGAAGGCAGTCCTTTAGCAGTTGTTTACATTTTGGGAGTTGCAGTCATTTATAAGTTGTGTATATTTTGGGAGTTGCAGTTGTTATATAGTGTTTATATATTGAGAGAGCTGCAGACATTTAGCAGTTGTTATATATTGTTTATGTATTGAGAGAGTTGCAGTTGTTATATATTGAGGTAGTTGCAGTCATTTAGCAGTTGTAATCTATTGTTTAAATATTGAGGGTGTTGCAGTCCTTTAGCAGTTGTTTATAATTTGGGAGTTGCAGTCCTTTCGCAGTTGTTTATATTTTGGGAGTTGCAGTCCATTAGCAGTTGTTTATATTTTGGGAGTTGCAGTCCATTAGCAGTTGATTACATTTGGGAGTTATTGTCCTTTTATATTGTTTATATATTGAGAGAGTTGCAGTTCTTTAGCAGTTGTTGTATATTGTTTATATATTGAGGGAGTTGCAGTCCTTTAGCAGTTGTTTATAATTTGGGAGTTGCACTTCTTTAGCAGTTGTTATATATTGTTTATATATTGAGGGAGTTGCAGTCCTTTAGCTGTTGTTTATAATTTGGGAGGTGCAGTCCTTTAGCAGTTGTTATATGTAGTTTATATATTGAGGGAGTTGCAGTCCTTTAGCAATTGTTATATATTGTTTATATATTGAGGAAGTTGCAGTCCTTTAGCAGTTGTTATATATTGTTTATATATATTGAGGGAGTTGCAGTCCTTTAGCAGTTGTTTATATTTTGGGAGTTGCAGTCCTTTTGCTGTTGTTATATGTTGTTTATATATTGAGGGAGTTGCAGTCCTTTAGCTGTTGTTTATATTTGTAATGCCCGTGTTTGAAAAACCAGAGGCCTAATTAACACAAACTACAAACACTCACGGAGCTTTCAGCTTTAAACTGTGAAACTGATCAATAAAATAGGATTCTACTCCTTTAGAAATAAAAAAAATGTAAAGATGTTCTAGAATAATTTCAAATTTTAATGCTTCACGCTGTCATAACTTTATGTTCTGACTTTTATCAGAGCTGTCTTCCTGAAAAAAGTGACACTTTCTCATTCTGTTTTTATAGACCTACAGTTTATTAGACACATCTTTGTGGGTAATGTGAAGGTGATAACATACCCATCAGTATGTGAAATAGTAACACACACTAATTAACTTTTATTGCCGTTATGTAGTTATCAAGATATTCTATAACGGATTATTCCTTTATTCATAATAAAATCTCAAAGTTAATGTTTAGGATTGCAAACTGTTTAATTTCTTAGACCTCTTAAAAGGGTCACTCCAAAAAATGTTTTTATTTTTTTCACTATTTTGTAAAGACAAACAAACAGGAAAGACAGTAAGACAGTTAACAGCCAACCCTCTCAACTACACTTTGGGGATTACTTTAGTTAACATTCTATTAATATGAATATATATTTACCTTAACCCCTCCTACTATCTCCATCCAAGCATACAGTTGTAAGATTGACTTTTTTGGGGTGTTTGGGTGGACATATAACATGTATGATTTGATATGTGTTCAGAGGTAAATTGATTAATTAAGGTAGGATTTCCTCCTTGAATGATTAATTAGTTCCTCCTGAACACACATGGCATTCTACATTCTGCTGGGGAGCATGCCAAAGTTATATGTGTCCTGCCAACAACTGACTGACCTAGCTGTGCAACTAGTGCTCAATACAGGCTCCCGTGAAACAAATGCATGTACATATTGCAGGTTGAGTATGAGTATCCCTTATCTGAAATTCATGGGAAAGGCAGCATTAGATCATTTCGGCAGCTCCACTCCTAAAAAATGTTCTACATTACCCATATCCAATGTAAGCAACTTGTTCACCTTACCTATATCCAGTGTAAACAACTTGCTCACATTGGACAAAGATAATGCAGAACATTGTTATGGGAACAGAGCTGCCGAAATTATACATTCCAATGATCCTTTCAGCCACGGTGCTTCTGAAATGATCCGTTCCAAGTGTGACAGTGTCTCCCTTGCTGGCAACGTATGGCGCCTGGGATGGTGAGCAAAGGAGCTTCACTATAGGGCTCCAGGAAAGAGATCTGAACTGACGGTAATCCCCCCCCCCAAAAAAAAATTGGGAATTTTTGGTCTTTTGGATTTCCCAATAAGGGATACTCAACCTGTATAGTTATCATTTGCGATACTTTGATTTTAGCTTTGATAATGGTTAATTCACACCTTTTTACATCACATTAGGCATGATTACATATAGATGTAGCTAGATTATCGATATTATATAAAGGTACTCAACAGCTAAGAAATAAATATTTAAAACATTAGTTAAACACTGGGCTTCAGGTTCGAGGCATGATTAAGTGTTCTTGTATGCTTCTAGTCCTGGATTTGTTATCCATTAAGAATATAGGTAGCCCTGGAGAAATCACTGGCCTTTATTTTTGGTTGTGAATCTAATAAAAATGGTGATCACCCCCTTCATTGACATTTTGATAGGATGCTGCAATAGCTGGCATAGAGTCCTTTAATATACACAAATAATGCAATAGGAAAGACAGCATTTCACCAAACACTTCCTGTTTCTCAGTATGGGGTTCATTACCTACAAATACTGAGGGATCAGTCTGTCCTCCCTTTTGGTTTCAGAAAGCATACTGCCTTCCATTAGTGAAGGTAACTTTGTACATTTGTCTGTGTCCCTCCACAACATCATAAATTAGGATCATGGGGATTAAAGTGGCAGCTGCTCAGTTTCTTCTGTGCTGTACCAGTTGGAGCTTCGCTTTCACAAATTAACACAAAGACCTAAACAACTCTATGGGGGATGATGTCATATCTCCAAAAAAACATTGTTTTTGCTCCTGTATATAATTCTGCTTGAATTGTGTTAAAATGAAAAATGGCTAATGGTTACACCAATAAACCTTTTTTTTCCCACTAATGCTTCAAATATAGAAGCACAAGCAAAATATATATGGGCTTAGTGAATCAACAGTTTTAAAAAATCCTTTAGTGTCACTTTTAATGGTGGTTACTGTGTATAACTCTTAACAGTATGAAATCTGCATATTTATTACAAGTGACATTGCTTCAGTACCATGAGCCATGAGCATCCACAGAAATTTTTTCAGGGGGGGGGGGCATACTTTTATCATCGTCCATGCTGCACCGTGCCTCTTTTTAACAATGTTATCAAGTGGAGGAGCTTAGTCATTATCAGTGCAGCATGCAAACGGTTGATAAATGGTGATACCACAGCATCACTTTTCCAATTAAAATAAGCCACTGTCATGTACCAGTTAACCTGCCACAGTCAGTTTGCCATTAAAATATGCAACAGTCAGTTTGCCTATTAAAATATACCACCATTTGTCCATTAAATCAGGGCTTGACAAAGTTAACTGACTTTTAGGAGCCAGCTAAAAAATCTAGGAGCCCGACAACAGCACATACACACAATCACACGCAGTCACATACACACACAGATACTTACCCATTAGTATGCCGGTATTATTTTGTCATTAATATGTCAGTGTTATTTTATTAAGTCACAACCAATTTGCCCAATAACATGCCAGTATGTTTTTTGCCATTAATAAGCCAAAGACAATTTGCCCAATAATATGCCAGTTTTATTTAGCCAATTAAAATGCCAGTATTATTTAGCCAATTAAAATGCCAGTATGATTTAGCCATTCAATATGCCAGGATTTAGCCATTTAATATGCCAGGTTTTTGCCACTCAATTTGCCAGGATTTAGCCATTTAATATGCCAGGATTTTGCCATTCACAATGCCAGGATTTAGCCACTCAATATGCCAGTATTTTGCCATCCAGTATGCCAGGATTTAGCCATTTAATATGCCAGAATTTAGCCATTTATTATGCCAGGATTTAGTCCCTCAATATGCCAGGATTTTGTCACTCAATATGCCAGGATTTAGCCACTCAATATGCCAGGATTTATCCATTTAGTATGCCAGGATTTATCCATTCAATATGCCAGGATTTATCCATTCAATATGCCAGGATTTAGCCATTCAATAGGCCAGGATTTAGCCACTCAATATGCCAGGATTTAGCCACTCAGTATGCCAGGATTTAGCCATTCAATATGCCAGGATTTAGCCACTCAATATGCCAGTATTTTGCCACTCCATATGCCAGGATTTAGCCATTCAGTATGCCAGGATTTAGCACCTCAATATGCCAGGATTTAGCCACTCAATATGCAAGGATTTAGCCATTCAATATGCCAGGATTTTGCCACTCAATATGCCAGGATTTAGCCCCTCAATATGCCAGGATTTAGCCATTTAATATGCCATGATTTTGCCACTCAATATGCCTGGATTTAGCCACTCCATATGCCAGTATTTAGCAGCTCCATATGCCAGTATTTAGCCACTCCATATGCCAGTATTTAGCCACTCCATATGCCAGGATTTAACCACTCAGTATGCCAGGATTTAGCCACTTAGTATGCCAGGATTTAGCCACTCAATATGCCAGCGTTATATTCCCCCCTCCTCTCCCCTTTCCCAGTACTTACCTTACTTTCTGCTCTGTCTCCGGTCGTCTCCTAAATGCAGTCAGGGAAACACAAACCCGTAACGTCACATCTGGTGTCAAAGTTTTTTTTTTTTTACTTTTTTTAGCAGCCGCATCCAGCGGTGTGAGACAGTCATGGGCACAAAATCCAGGGGGGGGGGGGGCAAGTGCCCCCCTTGCCCCTCCTGCGGATGCCCATGAGCAGTACTGTACATCGACAGCATATCTTTACACAGCACATTTGTTATATCTGTGAAAGGAAGCCCTCCAAGTAGAAGAAAATTCTGCTATAAATGTTTACTTTCTCAGCAATGATAAATCATAGGAACAACTTAAAACGACATTTAAATAAATTATTTTTTTGTCTGTTCTGCCACATTGATTTGATGCTTTACATTTGTTGTTTCATTTCTTAAGTTTTAGATTTAGCATTTTGCATGTATAATTTGATGTTTTTGTTCCACATGCTTCTCTCTTTCCAAGCTCTCGCTTTCCTTTCTGTGACTTAATATGTCTCCTGCTCTAGCATTGTTCTAGACACGCACAATACTAGGAAACATGTTATTAGCAATGTGTTCCCTTAACACAAGAGCACCCACTTATATTGTTGCCATGCTACCTTGGCCGTTAATTTCCTCTTACGCTATAAAGAAAGGGCTTATTTACGTATTAAGCGAAAATGCAAACACTTTCAGGAAGCCACAGTAAATTAGAGCCTCAGGGCATAAACAGATGTGTCATTTTCTAAACCAAGAATTCTTCTCCATTCAAACTAGAACTACTGAGGCAGGAACGAATATATTTAAACAGGTCGAGAATCCGTTATCCAAAATGATCCGTTATCCAAAATGATCCGTTATCCAAACATTTTTTAGGATTTTGCCACAAGTGGCACATTCCACACACACACCAGTCAGAATGAAGCATTCTCTGATTATCCCACCCGACCACACAGGGTAATACAATGTCTTCTGTGCAGGCCTGACACTTTAATGACAGGTTCCCAACGATGCCTCACATCATAGCTACATCACATTACAAGTGATGTATTTGCTCTATACAGTATTTGCATTGATATTACTGTATTCCATGAGTGCTGAGTGGCTTTAATATATCTTATTGATGAAAATGTTCCATTATATAAAATGATCTGTTATCCAAAATACTTCTGGTCCCAAGCATTTTGGATAAGGGATATGAAACCTGTATAAATAAATAAATATATATATATATATATATATATATATATATATATATGCAAAAATTAAACTCCAGTTACTGTTGTGAGCTGCTTCTAACTAATAAGGCTACGTGAAATTGATCTAAAAGCTTCAGGGCTTTCCTGGACAGCATATGAGCCTATTTCAAAACAGTTATTGTAAAATATCTGCTAATTGAAGTGCCTAAATCCACTTTAGTTATTTTGAATGGTTCGAGCATCATTGTTTCTCTAGGCAATTAGAAAAGAAGTATGCCTAAGAAAAGGCGAGCTATCATATTTGCTGGAAGAGCAGCTTATACATGGGAATTCACTAATTTGCATGAGCCTGTGAGACGGGCATGCACATTAAGCAAAGCCAGAGAAATGTGGGGTTTGGGAGCAGTAAGTTTCCAGCTGTTTGTTGGTAGAGCTTCAGATAGCGCTAACGGTTACTGCAAGGCTTTACAAATGTGCACCATATGGAAAATTCAGATACATTTAAAAGGCGGAGAATCAGTTTGCTAGTTTTTCTAATAAGCTAAAGCTAGACAGGCTGAACTGATAGTTCTGTTTGTTATTAGTTGAGTGATTAACTAAATTGTTACTAAGAGTAACAATGTTGTGTGGCATACACATAAAAGACACACGCTGTACAGCTGTCTTTGTATTGCCAGTATGTCATATCAGCATGCCTCTGTCACCCAGGAACAAGTTTACTTCCTAGATACAAGTTCCAGAATTCTGCCCAGTCTCTTCTTCCCCCTAAAAAAATTACAAAATATTCAGGCATGGCAAATGCTTGGCATGGTTAACAATTACCCCATGCATTGCAAGTACCCGAAAATTCCCTCCTCCTTCTTCTGCTCTGGCAGGAAGAGAGTGGTTCTGGGTGATTGGAGGCAGGGCTTGCCAATAGATGAGTAGGACTTGCCTTATCGAAAGGGTGGAGACTAATGAGAAGTTCTACAGTTATCAACTAAGGGACAAAAAGCAACAGGAAACTTGGAGCATTTGCAGTCACATCCACTTTCCTCCCACATGCCCCAAAAATGGGTGCTATTGCTAATGTACTCAGTGTTAAAATAAAAGTACTTTTTTTCTACGTAATGAAACAGTTTTTTATATAGTCTACAAATAAATGCATGTTAGTTATGGTTATAATATCCTGGTGACCAGAAAAGAGGACATGCACCCGCATCCTTTGCCATTGCACCCATATAACGTGCTCCGGCACTCATTGCACTAACAGGAGATAGAACTTGCCCCCAGCATCCTTTGGACTCATGGAACCTGCCCCTAGCACCTATGGGACTTACGGGACTTTCCCTCATCACCCATTGGATTCACAGGACTTGCCCCCAGAACCCACTGGATTCATAGTACTTCCCCAGCACCCATAGCACTCACAGGACACCCCAGCACAAAGATTGCTTTTACAGGAGCTGTCCCCAGTTCCCGCACCTCACGTGACACCTGCCACTCTGACATGCAGGGAGTACATAGCAGGCTAAGAGTATGTCTGGGCGCTTGGCCAGTGCACAAATACTGGCTGCCATCGCACAAACACGAGCTGCCATCGCACAAACACGAGCTGCCATCGCTTATGGATAATTGAACTGTAAAGGGTCTAAAGTACAGTAAGGTAGTATGGAAATTGTTACATGTATGTGCCAATATCATATATGATCAAAAAATTAACGATTAGAATATTTTTACACAAAATGAGACATATATGTAAAATGTAGCAATTACCATGTCAATCAACATGTCATTTAATAAAACACACACGTTTCCCATATGCCACCTAATAACCCAATAAAAGTTAGTGAATTGTCACGTATAGATATGTTAATAAAGCAACATATATTCGTTATGATTACTTATATTGTTATATTTGTCATTAGTATTTTATATATTTACATTTATAAAAATAGGTATTTATATTATTTAATTGTATATACATGTATTATGATTGTATGAGGTATTTAATGATATTATAGAAATAAAGGATAGAATAGACCCATAGATATAAAGGAATGGATTAAACCCATAGATATAAAGGATAGAATAAACCCATAGATATAAATGAATGGAATAAACCCATAGATATAAAGGGATGGAATAAACCCACAGATACAAAGAATAGAATAAACCCATAGATATAAAGGAATGGAATAAACCCATAGATATAAAGGAATGGAATAAACCCATAGATATAAAGGGATGGAATAAACCCATAGATATAAAGGGATGGAACAAACCCATAGTTATAAAGGGATTAAATAAACCCATAGATATAAAGGAATGGAATAAACCCAAAGATATAAAGGAATGGAATAAACCCATAGATATAAAGGAATGGAATAAACCCATAGATATAAAGGAATGGAATAAACCCATAGATATAAAAGAATGGAATAAACCCATAGATATAAAGGAATGGAATAAACCCATAGATATAAAGGAATGGAATAAACCCATAGATATAAAGG
Organism: Pelodytes ibericus; assembly: GCA_036172795.1. NCBI lineage: Eukaryota > Metazoa > Chordata > Amphibia > Anura > Pelodytidae > Pelodytes > Pelodytes ibericus. Next base: position 142,375,462 of record CM069857.1, on the reverse strand, counting down.
AATGGAATAAACCCATAGATATAAAGGAATGGAATAAACCCATAGATATAAAGGAATGGAATAAACCCATAGATATAAAGGAATGGAATAAACCCATAAATATAAAGAAATGGAATAACCCCATAGATATAAAGGAATGGAATAAACCCATAGATATAAAGGAATGGAATAACCCCATAGATATAAAGGAGTGGAATAACCCCATATATATAAAGAAATGGAATAAACCCATATATATAAAGGAATGGAAAAACCCCATAGATATAAAGGAATGGAATATCCCCATAGATATAAAGGAGTGAAATAACCCCATAGATATAAAGGAGTGAAATAACCCCATAGATATAAAGGAGTGGAATAACCCCATAGATATAAAGAAATGCAATAAACCCATAGATGTAAAGGAATGGAATAACCCCATAGATATAAAGGAGTGGAATAACCCCATAGATATAAAGGAATGGAATAACCCCATAGATATAAAGGAATGGAATAACCCCATAGATATAAAGGGATGGAATAAACCCATAGATATAAAGGGATGGAACAAACCCATAGATATAAAGGGATTAAATAAACCCATAGATATAAAGGAATGGAATAAACCCAAAGATATAAAGGAATGGAATAAACCCAAAGATATAAAGGAATGGAATAAACCCATAGATATAAAGGAATGGAATAAACCCATAGATATAAAGGAATGGAATAAACCCATAGATATAAAGGAATGGAATAAACCCATAGATATAAAGGAATGGAATAAACCCATAGATATAAAGGAATGGAATAAACCCATAGATATAAAGGAATGGAATAAACCCATAAATATAAAGAAATGGAATAACCCCATAGATATAAAGGAATGGAATAAACCCATAGATATAAAGGAATGGAATAACCCCATAGATATAAAGGAGTGGAATAACCCCATAGATATAAAGGAATGGAATAAACCCATATAAATAAAGGAATGGAATAACCCCATAGATATAAAGGAATGGAATATCCCCATAGATATAAAGGAGTGGAATAACCCCATAGATATAAAGGAATGCAATAAACCCATAGATGTAAAGGAATGGAATAACCCCATAGATATAAAGGAGTGGAATAACCCCATAGATATAAAGGAATGCAATAAACCCATAGATGTAAAGGAATGGAATAAAATCTTGCCTCTGTCTGTTGATATAAAGTTAAAAGGTACAAGAGGCTCTTCAGTCGATAATTATTATAAAATATTCCTTGTATGTTACGTTTTTAACATGCAGTACCACGAATGCAGGCCACTGGGGGTAAATAAAATATTGTACACTTATTTCAGAGGAAATGTGCCTTCTTCACTGCTCCATTAATGAGGACTATGAATACACTGAATTAGCAAGTGGTATGTATATCTCAAGAGAGAACTACTATTTCGATTTGTTCTTGTGAACCCTTTCCAGGTGACCTCATCATGTACACACTGCCATGAGTGGAAATATCCTGCAATTGTATCACACTGTGAGATTACAACTGCCGTAGTAATCTTCTGTGTGACCCCCAACGAGGATAAAGCTTTGCTTCCATCACACCCAAAGCAGTCACAAACGGGCATTTAAACACTGAACAAGTACAATGGCGCAGATACAACCATTTGATCTGCAATAATGTCTCTTTAAATTAAAATCCTGAATGTCTTCCAGATTTCCCTTCCTGCATTCTACACGCTATTCATCTATATACACGGCAACAAATGTTCTTTTTCATAAATACAACATGCTGCTCTGCCCATTGTTAGAGGCTAGGGGAAGCTTAGCAAGTTCATAACCATAATATGGTGGTGAGATGTGATCCAAAATGAATCCTCTTATGTTTGTCCCTCATTAAATCTTTGAGTATAAACTCTTTAAATACAACAGATGGTTATTTGCTGCATTAACATAGCTCATTAATTCCAGTTACTCCCTAGCTACCAGTAGGGAGTGGAATTGCATTCAAGTCAGCCTGACTCATCCTGGCTCTTGCTTTTTGAACATCTAAGCTGAAGATGACCAGACACAAAAAGATGCCTGAAAGTGTAATCCTCATCTCATGACATGCTGCCAACCTGGAAGGAGAACTCTATTTAAACAATAGTTTTATTTTTCTGTGGAGTTGTGTTAATGTTTATTTGTTAACACATATTTGCGTTTCTGTATTCAGAGTTAAGCCAGCCTGACAAACACACAATGCAATTTACTCAGAATGTATTTCTTTTTACATTATAAAACTATGATGCATTGCTCCGCACATGTTAATGGGGGGAGATATTTCCAAAAATCAACAGGGTATGAGACTAAAATTCCAAATAAAAGACAAAGAAGTGGATTTTGATGAGAACTGCAAGCCTTTTATTCCCCACACATTTTAGTTTACTTACATCTCTTTAATAAAAGCATCCAATTTGTAACGGTAAGGGGCATCACTGCTGCCTAATTTGACAGCAGAGCAATTGGTATTTGCAGTGTACAGTTCATTAGCTCAGTCTCAAATATGGACTTCTATCTAATATTTGTCAACATATGGCTATCCTGAAATCCTTAGTGACTGATTATAGGCCACATTCCTAATTTAACAGTTTAAGTTAGAAGGGAAAAGGGTGGTCTATAATTGGGACAATACCATATGTGTGTTGTGTGGATAAATACATCAACTTCCTAGGAATGTACCATTTTCAGATCTGCCATCTGGGAAAGAGAGACATCATAAGTAGAATGCCAATGACTGTGTCTTTTGTTGCTCCAGACTCACACTGTGCTCACAACCATTTGCAATTCTGAATATACAGGGTCCATGATTATCACACTAGGTAAACAAAGAACATTAACTGCCCAAAATGGATGCAGATAAAATGCTTAATTTATATCAAATTAGCAAGCGTAAGCATGTTCCAAATGTATTAGTTTGTTCTATCTCATAAATAAAATGTTGTGCATGATGTTTTTTAGTTATTGGCTCTCTTTAAAGAGACACTCCAACTTGTTCCTTCAAGGAAGCACAGGTTAAACAATACATGTCCCGGTCTTCGAAAATAAACCCTTAATAGATACACGCGGGTTTCACATGGGAGACACAGCAGTTCCCGGTTGACGCGTCCAATCTCTGGGCTTGCCCCGCTCTGACAGCCGAACGCGAGGGTCTCTCGCTGTTAGCGCAGAGAGATATCCTTGTGTGAGATTCGGGGGTAAGGAGCGTAGCGCTGGGTGGCGGGTGGAGAGATGAGGTGACTCCAAAAGTGACACAAAAAAGGGTAAGGCGGTAGAATAGTCAGTCCAATCCAAAAGGTCAATGCCGGTAGTCAGGATACACAAACAGGTATAGAAGTACAGGTAGGGATACAGCAATAAGGATAGTCCAGGGAAAAAGCCAAGGTCGGTACACAGGTAAATCTTCAATCAAAGTAGCAGGTAACTGGGAATAAATGGTACTGAGAACAGACACCACAGCTCAACAAGCAAGCAATGATTGAGGTGAGTGTGGGGTTTTTATAGAGCTGTTGATTAAGGACCTCTCCCCTTTACACCTGGGGACCGCCCCTGCACCATGTTGTGAATAGGGAGAAGAGGTACAGCCTCCTCTTCCTATTCTCCCTGCCCCTTTGCCAACAACCAATCGCGCAACGTTTCTCGCGAGTAAGCTCCGCCCCCCAAACCTCTTGGAAGTAGTCACACTCACTGTTAGCGGGTGAATAGCAACTCGAGGCCGGGGATGCGGCCTACCTCGCGGTCGCGCTACAGCGCGATGGCGGCAAACAGGGACAGAGGATGACTTTGGCCGTGAGGGTCCCCTGGGCAAGGTAGGTGAAGGTCCTGGAACCTGACACCTTGTTATTACATGGGAGCAGCAGGGGGACCTAGTTAAGGTCCGCCCAGCTGATCCCATGCAAAAACGAGGCACTCACTCTGCGCTAGCAGAGAAAGCCAGTCACCGACCAAGCATCTGCCTGCTTCCAATGGAAGCATGGCAGCTTTCGGTCATAGGATAAACTGGCGTGTACTATCAAAGGTATACGCAAGTTTATCCTCACACTAGGAACAATGGACATTTCACTTGTGCTTCTATAATAGAAGCACAAGTGAAAAAAAAAGTTTAGTGTCCCATTTAACAGCATATTTTGAAATACTACATTCCAACTACTGGTGCACTTTTTTGACAATTAAGCTGAGTGGGGTTTTGTTCCTGACCAAAAGCTGTAATACCCAACTTTATGCCTCCCAACAGTCCCTAATTAGCGCAGAACCGTTGTGATTTTGGAACTGTTGCCTGCCGAGCTCTTCCTCTGTCCGTTTTTATGGGACAGCAGTGGAGCTTGTTGATATTTGTGACCACATTCCTGCACATAATTCATTCTCCTCTGCAGGGCTGGATTAAGATGGATGGGAGCTGGGGCGGTAGGTAGAGTGACAGCATGCATGTGTGGTGGACTGGGCAGTTAGAAGAGACCCATGGGCCTTATTCTGGCCCTGCTACCACAAATTTGGACACTGGAGGTTGGTAGGACTGGGGAACAGTGCTGGAAATACACTTTAGTAGTGGGAATAGGGAACTAGGGTTAAAAACAAAAAAAATACTTTCCATAGTTGTGGGTCAGCGAGGGTGGGCCACAAAAAGGGGTGCAGCCACTCAATATTGCATTGGAGCAGGGTAGGCAACATTTGCCATTATAATTTTATGGCGGCACCACCTCGAAAGGATGTAGGGTATATACCCTAGGCGAAAACCTATTGTTAGGGGAAAATGGCTATGTAGGCCACATCAATCCCTCGTCTCCTCTGTGGGTTTAGTGTCCAATTCTATTTACTTCCATAAGTACAATGAAAACCATGGTTCAATTAGTTTGTGCGCCATGCTTCATTGCAATTGCCTGGAGCTTGATCCCATGAAGTTACTTTTTTAATCTGGGATTACGGATAATAGATTACTTTTCCCGCTAGTGGTTTCCAGACATTTTTCAAGTCCATTCTGTTGACGAGAAAAAAAATCACGTTTTATGGCTCTTGTGTAGATAAACAAATCTTATTTATTCCCATGGTTACAAAGCAACCATTTTGTCTGTTAGCTGAAGAAAACTATGGCAGCAGTTCACTAACAGTGAGGTGCAGGTAAGCTGAAGTGAATTGAACATTTCTTCAATATTTAAAGATTTAACTATGCATTATGCATGGCCAATTGAGGTCTTCCAGCTGGAGAAACTCACTAGCTATAGTTAAGTCAGTAAGATGAAATATTCATCTCAACTGCACATTGATTTTAGTGAATAGATCCCTATCTGTCTTCACCAGTCTTCCCTATTTCTTTCCGGAAACATAATATAAGAAATGCATAATGCAATAATACAAATTTTATTGCATTTTCCCTGGTGAAATAGTATTAAGTTTTTTAGGACTGTGTATAAATGGGGTTAAAATAAATTGTTCCTTACGATCCATAACAAACATTACTGTTCCTGGAGAGATACAACGTAACCCAACAGTAGGAAATTAGCAAATTAACATTCCGTCATTAAAATACATGATTCTACCAGTACAGAACAATGGATGGATGAAAATATGTTTCCACTTAAAACTATTGATTGTGGGATGCTTACTCTAGATCTCCACAGCTTCATCATTATTTTCAAATTATCACTTTGTCTATCAATCCCTGTTCAACAATGAATGGCAATGTGTTTAGTTTCATATAAATGACTATATTTCAGGTGTTTTATTTTTGTACATATACCTGTTGTGATATCTCCTTATTTCTGTACATGAGTTATATTTTATATGTTTTATTTTTGTACATACATGTTGTCATAGCTCCTTATTTCTGTACATGAGTTATATTTTAGATGTTTTATTTTTGTACATACATGTTGTCATAGTTCCTTATTTCTGTACATTGGTTATATTTTATATGTTTTTTTTTTTAGTACATACATGTTGTCATAGCTCCTTAGTTCTGTACTTGGATTATATTTTGTATGTTTTATTTTTGTTCATGCATTTTGTAGCAGATTTTCGAAACACGACTTCTTTTTGAGTAAACACATCTGACTTTTCTCGATGTGTGTATTGATTTAGATTTGTTTTTCTCTATTAACAGCACTTTTACCTTATTTAAATGCAAGTATGTTCTTTTTGATTGCATTTTCAATAGTTTAGTGATTGTAGTCTAGTTGTTATGTGTATTATTATTCTTTTGTAGTAAACCAAGACCTAGCATTACTTGTTCTTTTGCTGTTCCTATTCTGTGGTGTTTCACCTAGTTCTTGATTCTTCCATCTCTCTCTGTGTGTAGCTTGCATGCTGACTTTAGTTCTATGTCTAGACAAGTAAACAGATATGCTGGCCATTTCACTTAAAGGGACTGCGTTTCTATAGCTTAAATATTGTTTATACTATGAGAATAAAAAATATAAAAAATTATCTATGCATTGTTTTAGCAGAATTACATAAAAAATCATAGATTAAGACAGAAATATGAAGCCACACAGTAACAAACCTCCCAACATTTCTAATGTCCAAAGAGGGACTCTCTTTATTTTTGTGGGAGAGACTGAATGTGTGGCCATGGGGCTTTACCAGAACATTTTCAGCGACTTTATGGCCAATTGGTAATTAAATCTTACCAAGACATAATTGATAAGTCATTTAGAACAAGGATTAAGTATTTTATTTACATAAATCAATATAAAAACACATTTACTGCAATGTAAATCAACTTTATTGGGATTTGTATTGTTCTGGAGCTCTGTGATACACTCATACAAAGTAAAAATTCTGAGCTCCTAGAAAACAAGGACAATAGAGGAGGAAAGAGGGACATGGATTTGGGTTAGTAATAGGAACTGTGCCTCCTAAATAGGGACACTTGGGAGGTATGTAGTGGTGTTATAAACAAGAGAATCTATAGACACTTTTAGAAAATGCATTTTCTCTTAACGTTTGCATTTTCTTGCAGTTTTGCTAAAACAAATGTATAGATAATTTTTTAAATAAATGAACTACATTTTACAATATAAATAAGTTACAGACGTGTATTAAATAACAAGGTCCATTTAATACACGTCTGAAAAATACAGGTCTGCATTATATATTCGATTGTCTGAAAGCTGAGCAATGCATTGACGAGTATTACAAGTTGTTGCTGCCATGTTGGATGCATATTTAATGAGTTTAAAGGGGCAGTATGATCAATTTACTTGTAGAGTAACAGAGGCCTATTCAATTAGTTAATTTACCTCATGTTATTGAATACTGTAGCCGTAGTGATATTTTACATTGCATTGAATCAAGCCCAATAAGTCTCAGTAGACAAATGTTGACTAAGAAGCCTGTCCTTGTTACACAAACAACACTATCACCTCTGAGAGCTTCAGTAACTTTGATAAGTTAGTGGCCATTAAGTCCAAACCACAATTCATTGCAATCATCTTTTACTTTTTTACAACGCTAAACTGAGAGAATTGTACCCTTATGTGAAATTTAGACAATCATTGTCCAAATTTTAAATCCATATCAAGGCTGTTTTTTTTTTTCATCTTTCTTTTTCAATTGTCCTTTTGTGCTGGTGCTTCTTAAAAAAATATGTATGGCACTGTTTAGCACAATTTTTGGTTTTGTGTTTTTTTTCCCCCTCCACATTCTTTTCTTGCAACAAAGCACAGAATGAGAATAGAAGCAATCCTCTGTTTATTTCCTAGCAGAGCCATTCACCTAGATTAGTGTTCAAGGAATGTCATTCTCTGCAGCTGCCTCCCTTTATTCAGAATGTGGAACATATCCAGTTTCCAGCTACTGTTTTGGCCTGATTTTTCTTTCATTTATTCTTTAATCCAAAAATAATGTCCTTCACCTAGAAACAGTAAAATATAAACATATTAAACATATTTGTTACATATTTCCACCCACATTAACGTTTGTTTCACAAACAAAACTAAATATAGGTGTTGTTTTTTTTATAACTCCTGTAATGTACAGCTTGATTTATAAAACAAAACCAAAAAATACCCATAATCCTCACTTCCCAAACAGACTGATCTCACTTCTGAGAAGCCCTCTGTGAAAGATAACCCCTTAAAGGGGCAGTCTAGTCCTCAAGCTCACTTTGGTGCAAGATGAAGATCACTGTTTGTATAATGCACAGGCTTTTATCCCTGTGTGATTTGATGCAGGCATTCTGTATAAATGAAATTTTTAATATTTCACTCAAGCCCTCCCCACTGATTACTCTGCACGTTTACTGCAGGTGCAGCAGCACTGATTCTATAGACACTGAGAATATAAAATTTTGTTTCAATTAGTCACTTCCTGTCCACTTCAAATTGAGTCAATTGAGTGGCCTATGAGTGACCTTGCTCTCGAACACAGTAGGATCTCTTAACAGTGCAACACATTGTCTGATGACATCACTAGAGAGACAGGATATTCCATTCATTTGAATGGCATTATTCTCATTGGTTCCTGCAGCAAAAAAGAAAAAAAAAAAGGAAATTACTTTTACTCAGCTTGTTTCTTGCAAACTGCTGTAATTTCACAATTTCTTCTAGCTGTCAGTATTTTATTTTTTAAGCAATGCAAAATGTAAGACATGCATTTTAAAGTACTTTGTTAGCATATTAATATGCATTAATATTTGGAAGATGCATTTTGGGCAGTAGACAGTCCCTTTAACTATTCCTCTATGTCCCAGGCTCCAAGCAAGGAAATGATTTTTTTGCATAAGTTTGTACTAATACTGCATGTTAACCCATAGATCACTATCTAACATTTTCTAGATCAAAAATAAACAACATATATTGACCTGTTTAGATTACCTGCAAAATAATAGTATTTTTTTAAGGTTAGATACATATTTTATTATTGCACTATAATAGCATTTTTTCTTGAGATTGTGTTATCACTGTTGCATTTGCAGTCATCTTGTTAAGGCGAACTTTCCATTTGGTATCCTATTTAAATAAATGCATTGTAAACGAAAAACTATGTAGTATTAAATTCTCATTATACAGAACATCTTTTTTTTCTACAGGCACAAATTTGTCAATGGCTTCTAACACATAAATGAATTAAACATTTTAATATAATTATTATTAATATTTTGATACAGTTAATATATAGCTGATACAGTAAAAGTTTCCTTGATCACTAAACAGGACTGTCCCTTTAAAATCCAATCTCACATGGCAAGCAGTGGACAAGCATTGTGGGGATGAGATGAGCTGTCAGCTGTTGTTCCATAGTCTTTCTGCTTCTCTTTCTGGACAGGTTTTCCTGCAGCAGCAGCCTATGGACCAGTAGCGGCAGCAGCTGTGGCGGCAGCTAGAGGATCAGGTAGGAGGGACTGTGAAGTGACTGGGCACTGTTAAATCCATAAACAGGTGTAGGCGACATTGGTGGTGGGAGGGGGAAATCACATCGCTGTGATATTCTTTAAACCCAATGTCTACACATGAGCCAATACCTTGTTTTTTTGCTATCAAAAAGTCACCAAAAGAGAGAAAAGTAGGGGGACCAGAATTTCACCTCAAGAGATGACACTTTAAACTCAGTGGTACTCTGTGGCCTATGTTTTAATTTGCCTTGGTGTAAACCAGATTACACTGTATTGTAGGATAAATAAATAATTATATGATCCGGCTTCCATAGGTAGTGTAATTGGGTGAAATATACCAAAAATGTGTGATGTGCCTCCACTGAACCCCTCACAGCTCCTGGTAAAGCAGGCAACCTCGACTGTAGTATAAAACAGTGAAAAACAGAAATACAAGCGCAAAGTGCTTAGACACTGAAACAAAAAAAACTAAATAAATAGTGTATGAACTACACTTAGTGCATCAAGCCAATTTTTGTTGCCGACTGGGTGGCAACCCTAACTACACTTCAAACTGTGCATAACAAAATGTGCATAAAAGATCTCTATAGAACTTGTTACACACAAAATACCTCTTGAAGTGCAAGAGGTATTATCCTAGTACAGTGTATAAGAATAATGAAAATTAATTTATAACCACAATTGAACAGGTATATATATATATGTATATATGGATATAAATGTGAATATATCACCACTTATTGTATATAAAGAAAGTGTGAGACACCCCCCCCCCCCCAAAAAAAAAAAGGTGTGATATTGAGTCAAAAGAAAAAAAGCTAGATAATGACAGAATGCATAAAAAATAACAAGACTCTCACATGGTGAGCATAATCGTAGTATGTACAGGCAAAGAAGAAAAATACAATATAGGTATACAAAAATTGTGGATGATTTATCATTACAGCTTCTGCCATCATCAATATCACCTGTATTGAAGATCCCTTTCAAATAACAAGTCACTGACAACAAGACAACTCATCCTCTGATGAGTTGTGAACTAACCACTTTATTCCACAAACGCCCCATCCACAATTTCAGTATAACTACATTGAGTATTTCTCCCTCGCCTGTACATACTGCACCATTGTTTTTTTAATATTACAGGTCTATGGAAAATGCTGATCATGTGTCATTCTAAGTCTTGATATTTTTTGTGCACTATATATAAATACTTTCATTAGTCTAGTTTTATTTTTTATTTGAATCACATATTGCCACCTTTTTTGAGCCACACTTTCTTTATAAGCAATAAGAAGGAATATATTCAAATATGTATATATATATATATATCTGTTCAATTGTGGTTGTAATTCAGTTACCATTATTCTTATGCACTGTACTAGGACACTTATTTCATGTGTATTTTGTGTGTTATACTGTAACGGTAAACACAGTCAAGGATTTTAAGCATGTGTGGGATAGACACAAGGCTATCCTAGCTATAAGACCGGGAACGGGGGACTAATAAAAGTACTCAAAAAATTGGGCAGACTGGATGGACCGAATGGTTCTTATCTGCCGACACATTCTATGTTTCTATGTTCTTTAGAGATCTTTCTATGCACAATTTTTAAGTATAGTTCATACACTATTATTTTGGGGGTTTTAATTTAATTGTCTATGCATGTTGTGCATTTGTTTGTGTTTTTCATTGTGGTGGCTTTTCAGAGTGTGCAACAGGAATACAGAAATCATCTATATCTTTTATAAGTCAATGTTTTAGAACTAAAAGCATGCATTTAAGGCTGCATTCGACCCATAAGAGATCTGATCTTCCTACCTTCCTGACTAATGAAGACATCAATACACATATTCCAGATTTGAATATTTGCTAGTGTTAAACCAGCCTTTTCCAAAACCAAGAATAACACGTCTCTCTTGCTTTTCGAGTTCATATTTTTCATTCTCAGACCACAGCGGGGTTTTTTTTTTTTTTTAACTAATGCAAATACCTTGTTGATTCAATGTCACTGTCCTTATACAAACTCTGATAAACTAATGTTATGTGTTTTTTTGTTTAGCTAATATGGCAAATTACATTCAAAACCAACCAAGTAAATACCTAATGCTCTTTGCCTATCAGGATATATAAAACAACATGTTTTTTATGCATGTGGAAAATTGACACATTAAGCTGTGTATTATCAGCAGGCCTCATATGCTTCTAGCTGTATATGAGTTCTGAAATATTGATCGACAATACATGAACATAGTAGTACAAGATCCTCGCTTCACTTACTGACAAGATTCAGTAATAGATCACCACACTAAATCATTTTTCACTGCTGTTATTGAATTCCTTCACCTATTGACAAGCCAAGTGTAATATAAAGCCAATTTTGCAAAATGAGACTATACGGTGCCTCAAACTTTAAAAAAAATTAAAATAAATGTTACTATTTAAAACAAATATCATTTGTTGTATTGGCATTCTTCAAAAATATATGCAGCTCTTTTTGAAATCACATGTATGTTTTAAATGCTAATAGGTATAAAGTAAAAGGAATCTTGGTATTATCCTGTGTGAGTGCGTGTCTCATACTACGCACCATGCAAACTATTGATACATGGTACATAAGCTTTGCCCCTGTACTCTGTTCCATGCAAACTGGCACTTTTTGTGGCTACAAAGGATTGCCATTTTAGTGTTACCTGGATACAGGTAATACTACCTGGGTTCTGTCTTGTTTACCACTTAGAAGCATAGGAAACTTTGTTTAGCCTATAAAAAAAAAACTGTTAATTAGATTTTTCATTCATCCTTTGCTAGGCCAAACGATTTGGCCATTTTAAGAGCCATGATAGTTTTTACCCATTTCATTACTGAGTTTGGGGTTTAGTGCTCGTGGCAAATTACCTTTTATTTTTTTCTTCTTTTTTCCTATTGATTGTCTTTTCTGTTTATTATGCTTGAAGTCATTTTTGGAATTCTGTTCTTAAAAAAGTTATACTTAACATACGTTCTAACGCCAGCCCTTGGGGTTTGGCAGGTACAAAGAGCACTGGGGTGTTGCAGTGGACTTCTGGTAATATGCAAGCTGGTGACGATTGCAATGAGCGAACTATCATGCCATATTACATTTTTTTTAAATCTAATTTAATAGTAGCCTGACTGAGACAACACATACAGCTACAGGATACTCTGGTCTGCAGACACTCTGTGCTGTAGAAAAAAGTGCCCTTGCTGCTTCTGATTCCAATTATGATGCCCCATTTTATTCTATATATTTTTTTTACCGTTTGCAAATTTGCTTCAACATCTAAAAATATCATTTCAGACCTTAACGGCGAAACAGTGTTCAGTGTTCCAAACCCAAGAAAAAGTGGTTCATGCAGACACTGTTTTATGCCTATGATTGCAAAATAAATAAATAAGTCCCTTCCAGGACCCCATATGCTGCTCTTTCTACTTGCTAGCCTGATTTGCCAAGTAACAATGAGCTACTGAGCTTGATGTTGAGCGTGAGCAGTTATGTTTCTGTTGTCTTTCTCTTGCTTGTTTGAGGCTGCTGTGAGAGAGAGTGTCTCTGAGGCATTGTTTCCCGCCTCTCTTACACTCAGGCCAGCACACCTCCTCTCAAACTCTCTTCTGAGCGCTCTCAGCAGGAAGGTTCGTGCACACCTATTAATTAACCCTCTCTCCATGTCCAGCTTTATGTTAGAACCAGCTGGTTGCATGTTTTGCTTGTTCCAACAAAACAACTAAATATACTGTCAAAATCAGCTCTTTAAGCAACATAATTTGTATTTCCTTTTTTCTTCTGTTTATACATTTTTTGTTGTTTGATGTGTAATTGATTTTTGTGCTCTAGTAGTTATATGACCAGTAAAAACAACTTGGAAACAGCACTGCCCATCCCTCTCCCCCTTGAATAACACACCACAACCCTGCTTGCTCCTAGATGTTTTTATTTATTTGATTTTGTTTTTTTGGGTTTGTTTTCTTTGGACTGCACTTTGTGCATGTGTAAGTGGAAATAAGTAGCAGCAGATCTAGAAGTAGAGAATGCTTTGCTTTTTTTCTTTTATAACGTTGTCACAAGTAAATATTGAACTGCAGAATCTTGGTTCGACCCACCGCGTACATTTGCCACAAATCTAGCAGGACTAATGAAACATAATTGCAGTGTATTCATCAACATGCCAGCACCCAGAATTCCATGCAACTCTTGACACCTCCAACATTTGACATGTTTATTGCGTCAAACAAGAACAAGCCAAAATTGTAGTAATATAGATGTATTGTGTAAGATGAAATCAATTTATGTTCCTGATTTTTTTTCATAGTAAAGACCCATTTATACTATCAGTTCAACCAAATGATGTGTTGTTACCTTCCCCAAGTCGCTAAACTCCCTAGTTTTCATTCCAGTTTATTGTTTTATAAAGTGTTTGACCAAGAAGAATGCATTGAAATTTTTCTTATTTTCAAGTATGTCCTGGGAAAATGAGACCTTGCTAAGTTTATTACTGAATTGTGTGAATGCTAAGCTTAAAGAACTGTATTCAGTTTTGAAATATGCATTGAAGAGACCTCTTCTGAATCAGCCAAGATCTTCATCTATATGCCGTTACTAGTAATCAGGCTAAGACAGAAAGATGAGTAAGAAGCCAAGCCTACTAAATTATATTTTCATTATTATATGAATTTAATAATTAAACAAACAATAGAAGTAGTAGTATTTTTGGTGATTGTATGAATAATGTCAATATTTAGTCTAACCTTTTACATCTTCTAGCAAACTATAGTAAACTGTTTTTTTTCCCACTTGTTTTACATGAGATCAGCAGAGTGGACCTTCTATTGATCCCCTTTGAAAACGAGGGTCTCTCTTTGCACTAGTAGATCATCTACTAGGAAGCAAGGGTTAAAACTATTTTTTAGTTGTACTTAAGTGTTTTGTAAGTAGACATGGCAGACATCCCAGTGTGTGTCAATAATTGGAGTTACCTGAAAGGCACATTTCCTCTCTACCTGAGCTGCCCTATAGTATAATCATAATTGTAATGAACACAGGAACCTACCACACAGTCTGTTGAATCAAAATGAAGATACATACCAGTGCAAAAGCATGTTCTGCGCACTTCAGAATTAAAAGCACATGCCAATGAATAGCAGCACTAGGAGAACAGACATATTATTATTTCTATATGGAGTTAATAGGATTGCACAGTGTTACAGGTGAAGAAACAATATACTTCTTATTGTTTCATTTTCAAAGGCAATAAAGAGCAGTAGTAAGTGGAGCAACACAGGTGAAACAGTTACCTTGGTTCAGAGACATCACTAGGGTTGGTGTCACTTGGTGCGGAAATCCCCCCCTGGATTTCCTCCAATACCATGCCAAACAGATTCCTTAGTAATGCCAGCCAGATGGCCCATTAAATATGCCATACAGAAGCTCCACTAATAATACCGCACACAGGAGCCCCTTAATTATGCCACACACAGGAGCCCCTTAATTATGCCACATACAAGAGCCCAATAGTTATGCCACACACAGTAGCTCCATAGTTATGCCACACACAACAGCCCCATAATTAATTCTAAAACAATAAATATCTATACACATATCTCTCACTAGTTGCATTTATACTTATATGCACCTATCAATAGTATATTCAACTATTTTCATATATAATAAAAATGTTATTGAAAAATTGCATTTCTTGTTTTTATTTCCTTCCACTGCACCCACTTTGCACCTAAAGGACTTAACACAGCACCATACAGAACCCACAGCACTTGCCATGCACCTATATTGCACACACAGCACTTGGCTTGCACTCACATTGCACCCACACAATTTGGCATGTCATAGTATCAATTTGCCCCACAGACCATACCACAGTGTCACTTTGTCCCACAGAGCATGCCACAGAATCACTTTGCCAATTAAAATAAGCCACTGTCAGGTACCAATTAACATGCCACAATCACTTGTGGATTGCATTTTAAAATATGACACTGTTTGTCCATTAACTATGCCACTTTTAATTTGCCCATTAATATGCCAGTGTTGGTTCGTCCATTAATATGCCAGTATTATTTTGCCATTAATAATCCACAAACATTTTGCCCATTAATATGCAAGTCAATCTTCCCAGTAACATGCCAGTGTTATTTTGCCATTAATAAACCACAGCCAATTTTCCCAGTAATATGCCAGTATTATTTTGCCATTAATATGCCACAGTCCATTTGCCAGTATTATTTTGCCATTAAAAACCCCACAGCCAATCTGCCCAATCATATGCCAGCATTATTTTACCATTAATATGCCAGTATTATTTTGCCATTAATAAGCCTCAAACAATTTGCCCATTAATATGCCAGTCAATTTTCCCAATAATATGCCAGCATTATTTACCATTTATATGCCAGTATTATTTTGCCATTAATAAGCCACAAACATTTTTCCCATTAATATGCCAGTCAATTTTCCCAATAATATGTCAGTGTTATTTTGCCATTAATATGCCACAGCCAATTTTCCCAATAATATGCCAGTATAATTTTGCCATTATTAAACCACAATTCATTTTCCCAATAATAATATAGTGTCAAAAATGTACATAGTGCTTGGTACAGAATATAGAAAGAAATTACAATCATGGGGAAAAGAAAGTACATCCTCTTTGAATTCTATGGTTTTAAATATCAGCACATAATAACAATCATCTGTTCCTTAGCAGGTCTTAAAATTAGGGAAATACAACCTCAGATGAACAATAACACATGACATATTACACCATTGCATTATTTAATTAACAAAGCCAAAATGGAGAACCCTCCCTAATAATACTACTGGGCCTAGGAGCCTGCCAAATGGCCTCCAGCCCTCTGTTAAAGAATACCCTGGCCCGTTAAAAAAAGAATATCCGCCCACAGTGATAGGGGGGTTATAATTAATCCCCATACACTGATAAGAAATATTTTGGGAGCTTTCCTTCTCCCATCCCCAATAAATATTACCCGGGCCACCCAAAAACACAATGAAATCAAATACACACACCTCTACTTTGGCCAGATAAAGTGGGATGAATCTTAAAAATGCCCCAAAACCTGTAAAAAAAAATATATATAATAAAAAGGCACCCTTTGAGTGCCATGAGGATGAACGTCAGTCAAACTCACCTCCCAATTCGAACAGAGATTGAGATGGATTTTGGCGAGGTGGGGCAGAGGGACGTAGCGCTATTTTTAATGAATAGCATGGTGAGATCAACTTGGAAGGTCAACTTTAAAGGGTTTCAGTGGTATCTGTGCATTAGAAGTCAATGTTACTTTAGGATCCAAAATAAGCAGAGGACCTGATTATGTTAGTTGTAGAGTGTTAACATATCAACCCATCCATATAGTGTAATTTGTTAGTATTTGTCATTGCCTTTACTTTTGGTCACTAATACTAAATACCTTGTAGGTGTTTCTCTATTTCTCTATTGACCTTGTTTGTTATTTTCACTATTATTATGGTTATTTCATGATTGACGTGTTTCTGTTACAGTTTCTGTTGCTTTAATTCCTTCTATAAGTATAGTACTACTTTTGTGTATCACAAAATAGACAACCTATTATGAGGGTAGCAAAACATTAAACTGCATTTTTCCAGTCCTCCTTTTGTCTCATACTGTTAAAATGCATGCATAATTTAAAGTATAATTACTAAATAACTAGGATTTAATTTCAGTGGGATATGAGTGAAGGGAAGAACAATATGCAGAATCTTCTGTTTAATACATAGGGGAGATCCTGAACTTTATATAAGGGAACATTACTTCACATTTTTACTAGAACATAATGATTGCTAAATATTAAAATATCCTTTCTATCATCTAAGTAATGGTATTTAGAAGCCAAAATTGGCTTTTTGGAAAAAGTAGTGATACATACAATTCAAATAAATAATACACATTTTTTATTGTATATATGATATTTGAATGTCAGTGCTACTGTGTATGTTCACTCAAACTCACTGCAAATGCGCAATATTCATTCAAGGAATATCAGAGCTAGAGCAGGACAGTTGAGGGCATGCAGATTGGCTAGAGCAGTGATCCCAAATATTTTTGAATTTGAGTGCTCCGTTTTCCGCAGGAAGCCAAGATGAAGCTCTCAAAGTGCCCTCTCGTTTGAGGCATTTTCTGCACATCACCCTTACGCATTCTTGTTTTCCATTCCTTCTTAAAATTTATTTAGCATCAATGCGTTCAATTAAACCCACAAATGTCAGTCTTAGATCATAACATTTATGGCGATACTGTAGACACATGCTGAGTGCCCTCTTGGAGATCTCAGAGTGCCACTTGTGCCATAGTTTCACCAGGTTAAATAACCTGGTTTTATTTGGCTGTACTGATTTTCCTGAATTGTGTAGCCACACATGGCTCACTGCTAGCTAGCAATTGACTTCTTTTCAGTCCTATTCAGAATTCATTTAAGCTTTGACATTTTGCTTTCTCCATAAAGTCAGGAACTATTTTCTTTGAAGCCAGTTGTATGGCATGGTGGCACTCACTTTAGTTTGTTTCATGTGCAGGGTACTATATAGGAGCCATTTTCTAAATCCTCCATGGAATTAACCCGCCTCAAAGTTCCATAAAAAATTCAATAGCATTGCTGAATCTATGATCACCTGCTACGCGGCCACACTGACCTCATCTTTAGGTGTTTTACAGAGCGATTGCTTGAACTGTTGAGTAGATAAAATATACCTACCTCGATCAATAATTTAGCAATAGGAAGACGTGTGGTGCTCTTGTTAAAGCACCTAGAATGTAATTGGTGTCAGAACTTGCTTTGAGGATTAAGGACATGCTAGTCTGTAATAAAGCTAGGTGCTAAGCACAGACATTGCTGAATATTTTACTATTTTCAGCAGTTTTACAATAGTGATATGCACGCCATTCAAACAGATTTGGTTAATATTATTGCATAGGATTTGAACTAATTTGTTGACAGAGAATTAGCTAGAGCATTAAAAGGACTCGTAAATAATAATTACAGTAGCAAAGTGGAGCATACAAAATTATTTATAAATTGTGTTAGCATGACTACAGACAAGGCATAAATTAAGAGCATTTTTTTCCTGCAGTTTCCAGTTTATTACCTCACCTTGTGGCATGAAAGGCAAATGACATGCTCTCCATTCTAGTGGCTGATATGCATATGGTGATGTCATAAATAGGAGACAGCTCCTTGTCACTTAATCAGCACTAATATTTACTTATATGCTAATGCAATGCGGTAATACTTTTTATTAAGTAATACATTTACAATACAGACAATATTTAAAATTGATGTTGCTTGACAAGATTTGTTAAAATGTGGAAGCTATTTTTTTAAAATGCAAAAGGAAATTGTGTTTTCAGGTTGGTTGATTTGGATTTTTTTGTTTTTTAAATATTACCAGTCCTCTTTTGAATTTTACTATAGTTTTTTTTTTAACTATCAGATCTGGAATTTTAATTTGTTTTTATGTTTTATCTCAGTTTCTTTCAGATTGTAAGTTAAGCAATTTCCATACCTCTGTCCTCAATATAAAATATATACCTTAGATGCCTTATGTAATGCTCTCTTTTAGGAGAGACTGTTTTTCTGCCGTACGTTGTAGTCTTACATTGTGTTGTGTAGCTGTGCAGTGATCTTTGAATGAGTCCCTCAATCTTTTAATTACCATGCATTCTCCAAATATCAGCTTTAATTGACCTGGACATAATAACATTCCATTAGTCTTTAAGGGGCATATTATAGGTCCATTGGGTGCACTGCAATGACAAAACATACTCATAATCTCATTCGGTAAACGAAAGGCCTGCATTGTTTTTCTTCCGCGCTTTCAATCCCTGCATGAAAAGGCTCCAGCCTGAAATTAGCAGAAATGATAGCTAGTTAATGCATTACTGTGAGAGCCCTTCGCTTTGGTTTCCATGGCTCCCGAGATTGGCTCATTTGTTTTGTAGATGAGTAATTACTACACAATTAGAGTTGGCTAAAAATAAAGGAGCCCTTTGTTCCTGGCTATTCATTAATATTAATAAAAGATCTGTCCAGGCTACATAGTAAACAAGGAATGCAAATGTGTCTACCCCCTGGCAGGAGAATTTCAGATTTATTACTTCATGGCATACAGGCTTTCCCGACAGTCTCTTGATTTCATATTTACCCTGTTAAACTTCTGTAGTAGAGCAGTTCTTGAAGAGGTACAAGCTCTGTAATACCACGTTGTCTCTCTGTGACCCAGCATTGTTACATGTTTATATGGTCCTGCCGCGTATCTAGTGTGTGATGTCTCCTCACTCCCGCTATGACCAAGTACTTAAGTTGCAGTAATGAGATATCAGAAAGGCAATGACCATTTTTCTTTTACTAGACAGGTTAAAAAACCATGAGAGTTCACAACTGAACATATTACTTACTTATATCACCATACATATTATGCTCTAAGACGGACATTAGTGGATTTTATTCACTTTAGTGCACAGTTTTTGCTTGAAGTCATTGGTGCAAGAGATGTTTTAGGAAGGGGAAGGAGAGCAAGAATGAGCAAGATGGCTGATATTGATGGATAGAAAAATGTGTTAATTAGAGGGCACTTTGAGAAGTTCATCTGGATTGCTGTAGCAGATTGGGCACTCAGGGCAGTCCACATTGCCTATGACACATTCCTCCTGGCACCAGAGGGAGACCTCTGAACCACTCTCCCAACTATTATTATTGGAATGTTCATCTTGACTAGTAAAACAGTAATTAAAGGGACACTATCACTTACATAAGATGTAACTACATAACCTGGTCGTTTAAAACAAACACGTATATAAATCATATGCCACTGTTTTTTTAAACATTTTTATATGATTGAATTAATTGCATTTACAAGGAAAAATAAAATTAGGTGTTTATCTCCTGGCTCCATTTTGTGAATATTTCCAATGATGCAACATCGTCCAAAATCTTCCAGCCAGTCTCACTTTACAACTGTGGTTAAAGCCTGCTTGAAGATGTCATAAGATACTCCCCTGCTTTCTTACTGGCTGTATCACAGGGCAGGACTAGGTTGCTGTGTACAACTTATTTTTACCTGCCTTGCAACACAAAGAGAGGAGATTAACCTGATCAAACAGAAGCATAACTCTGCCTGTGATGTAATAGTTACATTACTTTCCCATTCAATGTAAGTCTATGATCAGAATTCTGACTTTTAGACTGCATTCTATGTCCCCAGCCCCAAAGTCAGACATTTGTGCTGTTAAGTCACTAGGGGGTGGCACCCAAAAACACTATATTTCACAAAATGGCGGCACCCAGTCACACTTGTTTAGTTACATATTGAATTAAATACAGTCACATAACAAAAACAAAATACATATCTGAAATCAACAATACAAAATAAAAATAAAAACTTTTCATTTTTTGGTGGGTGTGTCCCTTTAAAAGGGAAAAGCAGTTCCATGCAGTATAAACACAAGCCAGGTTTGTTTGGTGAGCATATATTTGGCACCTGGTGCAGAAGACAGGCAAAACACTGCAGCAACCACAACTCTTGGCCCTGTGTGGCCTGTAGCCTAGCTGTTTCTCTTTCTGGATTAAATAATAGTTCAAAGTCCCTGTTGGGGTCCTGTCATTTGTGATCTTTGTTGGGATAAGGACTCTGAGTAGATAAATTAGCAGTTTGAATCTTAGAGACTTAAAATGTAATCTCTTTTGTGATTGTCTTAGATCCTGCAGAATTATATTAATTCTTTTACTAATGTACATTGATGGTCTTTCCTGTAGCCAAGGATTAATATGTGCGTAATTTAATTTCGCTTTGCCCAAAGCTTTGGTGACACATACTGTGTCCAGTACAATACATTTTCTACTTTGTAAATCTTTATTACTGTATTTTATTTATTATCTTGAAGATCTGCCGTAGCAAAGCCATTTTGAAGGGTTTCTGTTCCATGTATAGTTTCATTACACAGAGGCACTGTAAACTATTTAGGCACTCAAAAGGTTAACTATGCCATTTCCTAAATTACCCATCAGCCCTTGACTATATAGTTTTAAGTGCTTACAGATGTTGGTATTACACTGACCACAATTAGACCTATAGGAACATGGCATTGGAAAACAAATG
The DNA here is from genome assembly GCA_036172795.1 of Pelodytes ibericus. NCBI lineage: Eukaryota > Metazoa > Chordata > Amphibia > Anura > Pelodytidae > Pelodytes > Pelodytes ibericus. The sequence goes on along the minus strand of CM069857.1, from coordinate 142,353,962 downwards.
CAAGAGACAGAAAAAGTCTCTTAACTTCTAGATTTATCATTAAGCGCCTTACACTGATGTTGTCCCATTGTTTAATTTGAAACGTCGCATGTCATGCAGAAACTTAGGTTGGGGGCCAGACAGTATTCATTTCATGAGGTAATATATTAGAAACTATGGGCTCTTCCACCAGGATAGAAGCTGCAAAAACACCCTTGAGGGCTGCATCCGGTCAGATAGTTGGACACCAGTGCCCTGTAGTAAGACTGTAGCACCTATGTGCCATCTGTTGGCACCTTATTCAGCAGATGACATGATTATATAATACATCTTTAGATCAGCTTCTCTTCATAGCATAGGCAGTTCTTGCTTGCAGTTCTAGTGATGCAATTAGGGTTGCCACCTGGCCAGTATTTTATCAGCAAGCCGGTAAAAAATTGGCTTGAGGCCTATGTTAAGTCTATGCAGGCAGGAGCATGGCCGGTGTTTTTTTTTTGTAAAAAAAAAAAAAGGTGGCAACCCCAGATGCAATATATATATATTTTTTACGTGGATATTAGTTTTATGATAATTTTTAAGTTAGTTTCAACAATGTTCTAGTTCCATGGAACGCTATGGCTTTGAAGTTCTAACTGTTTGGTATATGTGCTATAAACTCTGATATTAAATGGTTTATTCTATTTTAACCCCTTCATGACCAGACTGTTTTTGGAATGTTGTGCGTTAGTGACCGAGGCTGTTTTAACACTTCTGAGGTGTTTGTGTTTAGCTTTAATTTTCTTCTTTGTCTGTTGCTGTACCCACACAAATTATATATTGGTTTTTTTCAGGACAAGAAGGGATTTCTTTTCATGACATTATTTTGTTCATATCATTTATTGTATTGTGAAAAAAATAGTAAAATAGGGTTAAAATTCAAAAAAACAAAACACTTTTCCTGACTTTTCTTTGTAAATTCTTTTACTAAGCTCCAAAAGCTAATGAAAAAACCTGCTAAATAGATTCGATTATAGGTCCTGAGTTTAGAAATACCCAATGGTATGTTTTTTTGCTTTTTTCCTCATGTTTTAGGTTAATAAATACAAGTAGCATATAGCTGTTTCAAAACCATTTTAAAACAAATTAGCGTTAGTGACACTGTAACACAGATATCGGTCATGAATCGCTGAATAACCCCCCACATGTACACATTTTTATAAAGTAGACATCCGAGGGCATTAAGCTTGGGGTATTTGGACACTTTTCATTCTGTCATTTTACCACCAATCTTTTACAAGTTTTGGCGTAGTAATTTTGTGTGTGCTTTATTTTCACACACTTTGAAACTTAGGTATGAATTTAAAGGGGTTGTTCTATTTTATTACCAAACAAAACCCCAATATATGTTCATCTACTTCCCCTGAGTATATCGGTACCCCACATGTATAGGTTTGCTAGGGTTATGTGGCAGCTACAGGGCAAAATTTAGGATACGGTCATTGCAGTTTTAAAACGTGTATTTGTTATGTAATGCTTGTGACTACATTTCCTGTCATGCTCAGCCAGCCAAAAGCTACCGAAGCAGAATAGGAAATGTAGTCTATAGTAGGAAGCACAGACTTTTGCTAACCTGCGGCTGCATGGATCATATATCCAGCTGCTGCGGGCCCCTATCTACTGCTGGGCACTGGCCCCATTAGCAGTCTTTTAAAAAAAATATATATATATCCCTAGAGGACCACAGACAGACATAACATATCATTGGTCCTCTACGGAATAACTTCTTATTTTTATATAATTTATTATTATTATTTAGAATTTATTTATTTATTTTATTTTTTTTACATTTTTTAATTTTTATTTAACTCTAACCTTAACCCTATGGTTAGGGTTAGTACAAACCCTAAGTTTAACTCTAGGATTAGGGTTTTGATGAACTCTAACCCTAACCCAAGAGTTAGGATTAGCACAATAATACAATCCTGTGAGGGGGCTGGTTGTGCTTGGGGGGACCATGGGGAGGGTTGAAATACTATATTTAGTTTGGTGTGAGAAGGGGGGAAAGAGACAAAAAACAAGGGAGCGACCTGCCACTCAAGTGAGCAAATTAACGTTTATACTATAAATCTTCGATTACATACTTGGAACTAGAGACTAATATCAACTTCAGCAAAAATTATAATAAAATAAAAATAACTTAGGACCACGTTTTCTACAAAATATTGCTCCCGGGGAAAGGCTCGAAAATACAGCATCTAGTCCCTACTCTCATTGAAATCAGCATACCATCACAAACGTAAACATTTAAGGTGGAGGAGAGGGGATAAAAAAAAAAAAGGAAATAATAAGACATCTGAACGTCATATTTTGGTATTTATGTGTAAATGAAAGTATACGTTATATTTTTGTATTTGTAAAAGTCTATCTATATGTTTACAATAAAAAAAAAAGAATAAAGAAAATACTATATTTAGTCTCTCCCTGCCCCACGATCGCCGTGGAGCAGGGAGAGACTAAAGCTGTCAAAGCAGGCACCTGCTTTGACAGCTATTAATTCTGAGCGCTGTGATTGGCCCGGATGTTTCCAGGGGGGCTTCAATGGACATGGCTGAAGTGTCTCGGATTCGAGACACTTAGCCATGTCGTTTGTAGCGCGATCGTGGTATGCCAGCATGCATACCGCGATCAGACCTGCATGACGGTCCTGGACCGTCATCGGTCACGAAGGGAGTTTTCCCTATGACGGTCCAGGACCATCATCGGTCATGAAGGGGTTAAAGGACAGCCTCATAACTAACTTTAAAGGCAGTATTATTTTATACATGCGTACTGTCTGATATGGTTCACCTAGTGTGTGGCATGACTAGACTACCATTTGTTCCTGTACACTTCACACCAGGACAGGCAAACCATTTTCTGGAAGGCCACAACTCACTTCGAAGTTTTAATTCTGCTCCATTGTAAAATAACAGATAACCCTGAAACGTAATAAAGAATTTTTATTTAAAACAAAACACATATATGGATGTTCAATTTCCTTTTTGAATCTAGGAGGGCAACCTGTAACCTACAGGTACTACAGATACAGAAAGCTAAATTTACTTTTCAAAACATTAAATAAACATTGTGGTTTTAAAGCTGGAATGTTGGTGCCAACCAGTGACAGCGCCATCAGAAACATAGTAACTATTGGGAGGTAGCGCAGCAATGCTTCCATGAGGTCGACATTTGTTTGTTGCTGAGGATCTAATTAGAAACACGAGAGGGAGCTGGATGGCTGCTTTGCTTGGCTAATTAGAGACATGCACGAAGACCACTTTGAACTTCAAGGACACAAAGCTATTAGCGCTTACATCAAAAATGGATTAAACCTCTGTGCTTTTATAATGATTAAAGATGAGCCACTCGAGTGGAAATCCTTTTGTAAAAGCTGTGACAAGAGCCCTGCCGTCTGATTGCAGCTTCTCAGAGTGAGAATGCATCCATAGTGGGTTTGGCCCTCCAACCTTGGGATGAAGTGACACCATTAACTTGCGATATGGGGAATGTGATTAGGCAATAAATATTGAACATTGCCAAAAAAAAAATGATGCAGTTGAAATAAGATAGAGCTTATGTCCTTATAGCCACAAGTACAGTAGAAATGAGTGTCACACCTACCCCTGATTTTTCTTTCATTTTTCCTTTGATTAAATTTAGCAAAATGGCATCTAATTTATAGTTTAAGAATTATGTTGCTTATTTTACATGTGATGTTTAAAGGAACAGTAAAAGTAAAACCATATGTGCAGTTCACAAATAACATTAAAAAAATCTGTATAAAATCACAAATGTTTTCCATTTACAGAAGTCTGCATAACTCTCTCTCCTGCTCCTGTTAGTTGTTTTGGGTTAATGGCTAAAAATATGGAAAACAGCAATAAAAAAATCACTAAAAGGCCAATTTTTTTAAGACATCCTGGCATGTTTCATGCAAATACCCAAAGCTTGCCGCAAACCTTGGTGTTTCCATTTTGTGTCCACTGCTGCATAGTTTTCTGTGAGAATGTAAATGCATTTGCAATTATAATCTCTCCAGAGCTATAAGAAATGCCAAAGAATGAATGACAAGCAGTTATAAAAGAGCATTTTGTTTCAGTTTACCAAATGGGCAAGTATTGCAGCCTCTCTGGCCATCCAATTACTTCCTAATGGGTGGATAAGCATCTTTGGAACTGTAGTTCACAGTAGTTGGGGTTTAAAAGGTCAGCAATTATTGCCCAAAGTCCTTTTTATCCAGTCCCATTTTACCCCCTGCAATAGTAACTGTTAACCTTCAACACCTATTCTGTTGTGGATTACAGCTCCAGTGATACTCATCCTCACATGTGAATGACAGAGTATCATGGGAACTCTAATCTACAACAACAGCCCAAGGTTAGTCATAACTGCCCCAATCCCATGATATATAATAAATGGATTACAAATATTACATGTCCTACTATGTTCATTGGCCAACATCATGTGAATGGTGGTATACAAAAGACAAACACATGGAGAAAGAGAGAAAAAATAATAGAGACATAGACATTGAAAAAAGATAGAAGCAGACAAATGGATAGAAAGCTAAATTATAGATAGAAGTGATGACAGAAAGTTAGCTAGAAGTTTTAACAGAACAATAGACTAAAACAGTTGAAATTGACAAATACAGAAAAATACAGAAAAGACAAAGAGTAACATAGAAATAGATAGGAGTTATTTTCTAAAATTGACATTTGAACTGCAAAAATGAAGTATTAATAGCCGAGTTGGAAATATTACCCAATTTGTAGGATTTTGGGGGCATTAATTGTTCACACACAATATTTAGTACTTTGTCCAACAAATGGGTGCTCGCATTTTATCCTGTGAGTCAATCAGAGGGTTCCCAGAGGGGTGTATGGTGATGACATCACACAACTGTCCCTTTATCCCCAGTACATTTTGCCCTCCCAACCAATGAACTTACCCCACCTCACCTTTTTTATTATCTTGCAAGATAAATCATCTGGTAATATAAAGAACAGTTGGCACTTCGAAAGCCGAAAATCTTGAGAGATGCCTAGGTAATGTGTTAATGCATTGTTATACAGACAAACCTATACAATGTCCATACATGTTCTGCTATAAGAGAACCTATTCTAACTTTCTAAGCAGATGTATAGTATAATTAAAAATACTAGCGTTCTGCGTGATAATTGTTATCAACAAATTACCGTTCTGCATGAATCTCCTTAACTATCTGTGTCTGTCTCTATGTTATGGCCAAAAAAGTGATTTCCGCATAAAAAAATATTTTGCAATTTGAAACTTTTTTTTTTTACACACACAAGCCTTAATTTACAAACTTATTTTTTTCTTTTTCTTGATCATTTCAGAATATATTCTGTTTGTAATGAAGTGAGGCTGAGTGGTTGCATTTGTATTTATTTATTTGATTTTTCTCTGTGGTTTTGTTTAGCAATCATCCGGCAATCATTTTAATGTCTTATCTGTTGACTGTGTCCCTTTCGTGAGAATCAGGATCACCTCTGACGGCCCTTGCTGGTGGTTTGGCAGACATGATTACATTTTATAAGTCAGAGAAAGATTGCTTGTTCACTAATCATGATAAACCCTTTAAGTTCTGGACAATGTAACACATTGTGCATAATCTGTAAACAAATAACCTTTGACATTCTCTCTCTTGTGTGTTTCTTTAAATATATGTGTGTGTGTGTGTGTGTGTCGAATACAAACACACATATAGGTCTTTGTCATTTAGAGAAGTTAACATTGTGCTCTGAATGAAGAGAATAACTCCATACTGTAAATGGTTTCTAGATTGGGGGTTACTAATAAAAGTCTATTCTGGGGCAAAGTTCTAAAAATGGAAGGAATCACCATGGAAAGCAATGGAATGCTCCTGCTGTCTAGACTCCTCCTAGAACTTTGCTCCAGAACAGTTTTAGAAAGAACCCCCATTGTGTTTGAAGAATTGCAAGCAATGCATTTTTAATACAAAAATATGTTTTAAATGTCTATGTGGCGTCTCACCTCATGCTAACATCATAGACAGGAGACGCATCAGACGCATTCAAACAATATTTGTTGCATTTGCTTGCAATTCTGCTAACACCAAGGGGGTTATGTATAAAAAGTTCCCATACAAGAGTCTAGGGATGGTTAATAAATATATATATATATATAATTGCAATTGTTGCGTCTAATAACAATTATTGTTATACATTGGAACATGCTGCCATAGCACCACTATTTGGACTTGTATGCATCCCCTATGTATAGATCCTTTTTGATTACTGTATTTTGCTGTTTACAGTCACACTATAAACAATGCGTATGGGATGGAGTCCCTTCCAAAACAAGTAAGAAGTGATTGCTATTAAGATGACCTGGGGCACTAAACATTGATAAGAGAGGATTTTTGCTGTACATATTTCATTACCAGTGGTATTTGACTGGATACCAATACAGAAGCTTGATTACACAAAAGTAAAACTCCTACTTTTTCTTCTGTTAGGCCTGTATATTGGCATTGAACTAGAGAAACTTACAGTCAAAACTAAACCGAGAAAACAGGAGAGAAGCAGGAAAGGCAGAAAGTTATTTTTATAGGAAGATCTTTGTAATTTCTCTCCATCTCCCCACACCTTTTGATGCACAGCAGGTGCCGTCTGCGTACATGCTAGTGTTAAATCACTTGACTTACAACCGGTTATGGCAACTCTCGTCCTTTAATTAGAACATTAGGAAGGAAAAGCGTAACACTGCTCCTTACAGAAAGGAGACATACGCATATCTACACTGATTATTGGCCACTTAATGAGTATGTGCATGTTTTGTGTTGGCCTCGAGAAATGCAAGGCTTCCTGTAGGTCGGTGGCTTTTGTCTTCCGTGTGGTGAGAAACCACAAGCCTTTGCTTATTTCGTGATTCAGACTAATTATACCTGTGGGTGGGGGGTATACAGGAACACAGGTGTTTGGGACAAATTTCCTCACAGCGCCTGACTTTGCCTGGCAATGCAAAACAATAAATAGTCATTTCCCCTTGCTAAATGAAAAGGAAAACAGTGAATATGCACTGTTGGAAAAAATAAAACTCATACCTTGATCTCTAAAATGTATTAAAATGTATGAGATGAAAATGAATAAAAGAGGAGAAAAAATACAGTTAAGTTATTACGGGGAAGTTTACATTTCACACATATTAACAAGTGTCCACTGGATGAAAAACAGTAATATTTAAAATATATATATATATATATTTGTGGACATGTGTACCATCTATGGACAGAGAGGTTTGCAATTAGAATCAATATCGTGGGAGAATACCCGCAATAGGATTATAATTTGGTTTAAAGGTATATTGATTTAATGGCATCTGCCATTTGGGATCATGTTCTTTTAATTTGCTTCATTGGAAAGCATATTTCACACCCCAGGATTTAATCTATTTAAAGTTCACTGGCACTACATTTATACATCGTTAATCATCAAGCAATGCAGTTTGCCACGCTGACTGTATGGAAATATATAGCTATAGCAGGACATACTTTTACTATTTGTCATATTTGCATGACAGGTGCACTTTAAAACCAAAGTCCTGTCATTTTTTGTTATGCATTTTGTGAATAATTGAATTAATTTTACATGCTCAAACACTTTTACATGTCTGGATATCATAAGAGAACATAGGGATGCTTACCTTAATTGCATCTGCATGATTTCATCATGTGAGAATTTGTATGACTCTGAGCACATAGGGTTGCCACCTTTTCCACAAAAAAAAAAAATACCAGCCTTCCTATTGCCTCCATAGACTTGGCATTGCCAACAAAACACCGGCTTGGTGGCAACCCTACATGTATATTGGGAGTTTCCAGTCACCTCTATAGGAGCCTTGTTACTTGCCCTGTAGAGGAGTCTGTGGATCTGCCCACACAGGCGATGTCACGTGAGCAAACCTGCATAAGGTAAGTATTACCAAATATACCTATGTTTGTGGGAATGCTCACTTAGGAAGGATAAGATGGTCAGAGTGTGTAGAAGTCACTGTAACACTAACATCTAGCCAACAGATGAATGTTATACACTTATTAAACTTATTAAAACATTGCAAACCTTCAACCTCCTGGATAACCCTCTGAAATTCCCGAATAACACTATGTAGTTGTGGAGAAATGGGACCTTTAAGGCACACATTCAAAGAGCAACATTTTGCCTTATACTGAAATGTAGGTCTGGGTACTTCATAAAATGTATACAACAACCTTGTATGTGATGTATGAGTGTAATCTGCATGTTATATTTACCAATGTATACATATATATTTATTTTCCCATAAGGCATATCAATTGTCTTGTTAAGTGTATTAATGTTAACAAATATTGTATCCAACGATAATTACATCTAATGGATTTTCAGTCAAGTAATGGATCAATGTGATTTGTGACTGTATTACTAAACATTGTTGATTGGATCAGTACGGCCACTGGCAGTACAATGCTATGTAAAGTATTTCCAAAATACCACCGGAAATATGTATTTTTTTCTCTGCCCTATCAACTTTGCATGTGAATTGGCCATTTTGGCTTAAAACACCGTTTTTGTGCAGTATTCTGCCCACTGCACCTTCAACATATCAAGACATTTGACTTGCAAGTATGAACTTATGACTCCTTTTATTTATAAACATTTATTAACCTTTAAGGGCACATTTAGTATTTATCAACCCTTCCGGCATATGTAGTGTTTACTCAACAACATTTTATAACATTTCTTTTCTTATATCTATTAGTCAACATTTTAGCAATGGCAATTACTATCGAGAGGTCTAAAGTATTATGCTGTCTGACAAGAAGAAGTATTTTTTAATTTGCATCTGAATTTTTTTGTTTTACATTTTTCATAAAGCTTTTGCAGGCTGACAGCTACCGTCTTTGTAATATATTCTAAACTTAGCTATCCTTCTAAGGAAACGTTTCAAATGTAGCTTTTACATTTTGCAATGTTTAAGTATAGGTATCAGTAAGGCCTGTGTGCTACCTTTAGTTGTTGATTTTAAACTAAATGTTTTCTTTATACTAAGGTATGGTTCCTCTGACTATGTTTATTATACTTTTTGAATTTGAATATGTTTTATATGTATGTTTTCTAAAAATATCCAATTCTTTGTTTTACATAAACTTTGCAAATATGTTTCTGTTCAAACTTCACACAGCTAAGTATTCATTTGGATGTTGACGTTAGTAATGATTGGAATGGTTGTCAAGGGCTGGCGGATTACCTATTTGGAAATTTATGCTGTTGTCCCCACGTTTCTTGCATTTATTCTTTTGAGTGCGCTAACTCGTTGAGTCATAATCTAGAACAAGCTGTGATTGGAGTCAATATGTCTCTAGGAATCCCAGATTATGGCTTCTATGCCTCGCCCGGTGACCAACGGGCTGCGTTATCGTTCGCGGATTACGGTTCCATGGGGCCTCGAGCGGCACAGATGCTTCGTAGTGAGCATGCTGCTTCAGCAAGTAACTCCCCCCTCCATCACCTTCCCAGTCCGGATCAGTTTAAGAGCCCAGGTTTGTACAGTCTTTTCATTTTGTTTTTGGTGTATGGGTAAGCAAATAATCACATTGGTGTAATGCTTCACAAAGCCAGGTTCTGTTTCCTACCGTATGCTTGTTTTACAATATGATATTTATCTAGACATAACAACTTATTTAAGTGTCAATAAAGGTGTTTGCACTCCTGCAAGCACACACTTTAGAAATGCATGTCAAACTACTTGCAGGATATTTTTAAGACACAAATAATTTTACCATTCCCCAGTACAGTAAATATCTGTATGTAATAATATTTTGTATGTTCACTATTAAGAATAAATGTTATTCTATATTCAAATAAAGATCATAGTCAGGTAAGCACATACTATATTTGCAGTTATATCTTTTGAGAGAAAGCCATTTATAATAATACCCACAAATATTTTACTGAAGGATAAATTGTATATTTTTATGAGCAATCCTTGTGGTGGCAAAAAATGACTTATCATAGTAACATTGATAATTCTTACACTTTCATAGCAAGGTGATGTAATATCTTACAAGTGCCAATACATACGTGCTAAACATCTTTTGGATTAATTTTCCATTGTTATTCTCAGCCAGTAAAACAGACAATCACTTGTTTTCATTAGTGTCCTGACTTTTGTATAATGTTTGCATTTCCATATATCTCTAATCAATTTATTTTTCTATTACACCCTTCCGTGCATGTAGAATTGATTTTTTAACAAAGTGATGTTATTATTCTCTGTTTTAAAAGGATTTCCACACAGCACTAGTGCCCAAGAAAATTCCATAACGCCTCATGAATTGTAACTCCACTTTTATCGGCCATGGGTTTATCTTCTAATGTTGACCTTTCGTGTCCAACGCCGGATACATTTACAAGGATGCTCTTAGCTCACATAGTGTAGTTATTTATAAGCCAGCCACAGAGATAAGCTGACCCGAGCACTTTGTGCAGAATCTGTATCCACAGATATATAGTGTAGGACATAGCAGCAAATCCAAACCGTGTAGGAGAGTGCTAGATAATCTCAACAGAGAGTTTAGGGATAATGTGGGCTAAAACAACCAACACATGCTTTTGTTACAATACAAGTGGATAGTAAAAAAAAGAAAAATGTAAATGAAGTACATTTGGCATTTTATCTGTGATGAGAATTTTCATGGCTAAAAACAATTATATTTTTGGTATTTGGAGCTATTACATCTAGTGCCATTCTTTTGTAGCCTGATAATCGTATAGACTTTTATTGGACAAAATGCACACTGTATACATACCATTTTAATGATTTCAATATATGACTAGGATTACACTTCTTACAGTGGATTGTGGGAACTTGATTTAATATTTAAATGTCCTCAACTGCTAATAGAACTGAGAAAATAAACATGTTAGTGTAAAGATTGCATAGACTGGAAAGTCCCTCCTTCACCAACTATTTTTTCCCCACCTTACTGTTATAATTTATGTTATCCATTCAAAAAACAAACATGTTGTTTTGTTACTATTTGTATATGATCTTGCACTTAATATCTTATTCTGAAATATGCTACCCAGGCTTTTATTAAATTCTCTCACATGATAAACAAGTCTTAACCATTTCTAGTCAATAACTCCAAGTGACAGTAAAGCCTGATATTAAAGTAAACATCCATACTAGTGTGCTTACTCACTCTACAAAAATAACCCCAACCCTGTAAATAGTGATGTATTTAGTGTTTTTGCCCCCCAACCCTCATTTGCTGCACCCCTTTCTCACATAACATTTTCACTGCACCATTTACACCCTTCACTCCATTTTATATTCCTCCCTGGTGTTCTAGTGGGGGTAGGGTTACCACCCAGCTGGTATCTTGCTGGCAGGCATTACAAAAAATGGCTATAGCATTACAAAAAAAAGACAATAGCATGGCCGTTATTTGTTTGATGAAAAAGTTGCAACCTTAAATGCAGGCAGCCCGAATGTCTGTGCAGACAGCACAAGGTAGTGCGGGATTATATACCAGCACCAATGGTAGCGCTACCTCTGTTGCCACCCCTCTCAGTCTGCTGCCATAGATCTTGCTGGCCTAGGCATAAATACAACATGGCCTGTAAATCTGAGATTTAGCTCACCTTTATCTGATGTATGCTCAAACCTCCATTAAAAAATGTACTCAGAAGAGTCTTAACCCTTCATGATGCCAGTGAGCTCTGAACTTCATGCAATCATTTGCCCCACTTCGGTTCCGACTGTAACTCAACAATATCGTTTTTAGACATTTTAGTCTGACTAACTAGAACAATGGCAGCCTCAAAGAGAGCTTTTTGATTCCTTTTTCAGTACGTGGCATCAATTTTACAATCTCTTTACCCTAACTGATGATGTTACTATTTTATGCAGTCAACAATGATCTATCTTTGATCTTTATGAGAGCTCCTCAAATCCACAGCTTGAAACTGATACACAGTGCAAAGATTTTAGACCTCCATTACTTTTGTTGACTTAATAAACACAGTCAATGATGGGTGTTGGAATATTCGGCTAAAAAAAATCCCCAGTTGCTTTTATTAAATTATATGTTCCATTTTCTATGGCGTAACATGATAGATTTATTATCTGTAAATATCTGTGTCTCCCGCCCACAGGTAGCATTTTCAATCTCTGTTATTTGTTTGCTTAATGCACAAACTCAAACATCTGCCACTCCCATGGAAAATGTAGACAATAATGAATGTGTAGGAGTGATTTTGTCACAGACATTATTTCCGCGTTCAACGCTGTGATCAGTGCGAATGAATTCCGCAATGTACGAGTGCTCAATGAACGAAAATGATTTGACTCTGTTATCACTTACTTTAAATTATGAGGTTTGACTATAAACACACTCTCCCGCATAATTTTATTCATAGCTTGACATTTTATTCTTCAGTCTTTTTTACTTACATTTTCCAATATGATCATAACATGAGTTTCATATGTAATTTTGCTAGCAGAAATATTATTATTGATTTCTACTCGGCGCACTTTTATATATTTTACAATTATATTGGCATTCTATAAAATGGAAAAAAAGACACATTATAAATAAATACTTTGGTTTGTATACACATATACCCATATAGATATATATGTATATATAAACATACAGAGCAATCAAAATGTTTGTATTTGGTGCTCTTTTACATAAATGAGCATTCTGCGAGTTGAAACTCTTTATAATAACTCTTCATAAAGCCTTAACAAAAATTCTATGTAGTGTTTCATCAGGTAAAGAAATATTTTAATTTGCATACCTGCATACAAACAGTTATTTCTTAATATGATGTACAAGTTACTTGGAAGCGCAAGTATCACAATTTAACAAATCAGCTAAATAACATTGAGTATTCCTTTCCTTTTATCATGGGATTTAAGGAAATATCTTTGTAGACTTAGAGAGCTATTAACTAAACGAGAGGGTTGCCACGTTTTTTTATTTGGCTTAAAGGGACACTAAACTTTAGTTTTCACTTGTTCCTCTAGCATAGATGCACAAGTAAAAAGTTAGTTATCCCTATTGTGAGGATAAACTGGCATGTACTTTTGATAGCGCATGCCAGTTTATTCTCATGGGAAACAGGCAGCCCAGTCCGTTTGGTGACTGGCACTCTGGGCTAGTGCAGAGAGAGACCCTGGTTTTTGCATGGGAATAGAAGAGGGGACCTTAACTAGTCGTCGTCGTCCCCCTTGCTAATTCTATGTCAAAGCATGGGTCTCTCTCAGTGCTGCTAAATTCAGAGTCCAATCAGACAAGCTGTACATGTCAGCGCTTTGATTGGCTGTGTGTGCGCTGACAGCTCACCAGCCTCCAGACAGTAAACCTGCATGTATCAATTAAGATACACATCAGGTTTACTCTGGACAAGCATGATATATTTTTTAACACAAGCTTTCCTCAAGGAAGAATGGATTTAAAAATTTTTTTAGTTTTACTAGCCTGCCAGTAAAATACCAGCTTGGTGGAAACCCTAACTATACATGGTGCAGGGTCAAGCCCATTGAGTTTGTCTAGCAGGGGAAATTTTGTGAGGTTTGTCCATGCACAATGTATAATTAAGTCAGTGAGAATAAATATTAATCTCACTTTACCTCACTTATAGTGAATAGCTCCTTTAGAGACCAACCCTCAAAGTACACAGAAGAGGACTCTGGCTCAAAACTCCCTCTTGGGCCAGATTTGTTGTAACATAACACTGGCCATATACTAATAATATTGTGCCAGTCAGAGCCCAAAAATATTGTGCCACTCAGAGCCCAGTAATATTGTGTCATTCAGATACCAGTAATATTGTGCCAGTCAGAGCCCAGTAATATTGTGCCAGTCAGATACCAGTAATATTGTGCCAGTCAGAGCCCAGTAATATTGTGCCAGTCAGATACCAGTAATATTGTGCCAGTCAGAGCCCAGTAATATTGTGCCTGTCAGACACCAGTAATATTGTGCCAGTCAGAGCCCAGTAATATTGTGCCAGTCAGATACCAGTAATATTGTGCCAGTCAGAGCCCAGTAATATTGTGCCATTCAGAGTCTAGTAATATTGTGCCAGTCAGAGCCCAATAATATTGTGCCAGTCAGAGCCCAGTAATAGTGTGCCAGTCAGATGCCAGTAATATTGTGCCAGTCAGAGCCCAGTAATAGTGTGCCAGTCAGAGCCCAGTAATATTGTGCCAGTCAGAGCCCAGTAATAGTGTGCCATTCAGATACCAGGAATATTGTGCCAGTCAAAGCCCAGTAATAGTGTGCCAATCAGATACCAGGAATATTGTGCAATTAAAGTGCTTGTTTTCAACCACCCTTCTCCCTCTTTCCCCATCACTTACCGAATGGCTCCGTGTCCCCAGACGGACGCCTCCTCCGTGCAGTCTTCCCTCCTGCACAAAGGAGGGAAACACAGTCACCGGATGTGACGTAACGTAACTTTTTTTCCCCTTTTTTCTGGCAGCCGCATCCGCTGGATGTGGAAAGTTAAGCAGCGCGGTGCAGGGGATGCCGGCAGCACGGGTGTCACCCCTGCTGGAGGTATCACCCGGTGCGGTCTGCACCCCCCTCGGGACGCTACTGATTTGCCTTAATTACATTTATTTACTTACAATCTATTTTGCTTTCCATTGAAAAAAGGACGCACAAATAAATGGTGGGCGTTTGTTTGCTGTCTGCTCTGCAATTTTTAAATCCCAACCTTTTCTTTTTAAAAAAAATCTTTACCGTGACAAGTGGGTGGCAACTGCAATGGAAGCATTTCTCTTCCCATGAAGTGCTGTCAATACTACTATAATTTAGTATTTTATAGTTAAAGGCATTCTAAGTAGAAGAATTGCAAGTAGAGTTCCCACCTTTGCTTCAAAAAAAACAAATACCGGCCATGTGATAGCCTCCATAGAAATAACATGTGCCTTGATTCAATGGTTTTAATCTAATTCATAAACCGGAAACACCACAGACACATTTAAAACACTTTTTTTTTTTTACTTAACTGTGCTTAGGTGACAAAGTGTCTTTAAAATCACTTCACATAACCTGCGTATTCCAAAAATATATGCTATTGCGCGATGCCTGAGGCGTTATGTCTTTAATAATTACATGTAGTAATAGATGTAAGAGGCAGGATAAGGAACACAGGTCAATGACCGGAACCAGGATGTAGTCTTACAGGTTATTGAAGCTTTAGCAAATGTCACAAAGTACATTTTCTGATATATGTCCTATCACATAGTTTATACTTGCTAAATTGCATTGGCTGTTGATTCTGCATTTGAGCGCTGAGAGGAACTGCTCCTGCCGACATCCAGGTTATGATTAAGTCTTAGCGTAACCTTTGCTTTCTAATACGTCTATTCCCATTGAACACGTATATATGACTTTTGATTATTACAGTTTCAAGGCTGCTAAATAAATCAACTGATTGCTGCTATTGAAAGCTGCTATTGCCCTGAAGCAGTGTTAAATGTTATGGTTATAATACGAATTACAGAAATTCATTTGGTTTTACCCATATTATGACATGCCAGACCTTTTATTTATATAATGTCAAGTTGTAGTAACTCCGTGTATATATATATATATATATATATATATATATATATATATAAGCATGGCTGCATTTAATAATGTATATTGGTCAATGCATATGTGTGCATAATCAGACACTTGGTAAGTGTCATAGATAAAATGCCAAATCTAGAACCATCCAATGAGTTTTCTACTTGCTAGCCAAAACGGTTATTTACCAGAGAAAAGGGGAAAATAAAGACACTGAAATAGATACACTCCTGTTTATTCCACCATATTATATAGCCCAGTATACCTGAAAATCAGTCTATTAAGTGTGCCATTTTCTTTCGTATTTCTGACGTATTGCTTTCTTTTCTAAAATCACCTAGCACAAATTCCAAAATCTTCAAGAAAAAATTTTCATTATAAAACTATAATTTCCTGACATAAACACAATTTTTTATTTTTAGAAAAACAGAAATATGAGTTGGAAACTCTGCTATGAACACTATGAACAGGGAAGTTTAGTAGGGCCTAGTCCTTGTGCAAAGCCTCTTTAGTTTGTGTATTATAGCTACATTTTGCTTTGATATATATATATATATATATATATATATATATATATATATATATATATATATATATATATTTTTAAATAGTTCTGTTTTGTGCACATATGCAGTGTGCCATGCACTTAAACATTGTATCCAATATGTTAGTGACACTGATATATAGTTATTTTAAGTACTATTGCTCATCCATGAAAACTGTGTTGTACAGTCTGAATTAGAGAGTAGGAGTCAGTGGCACAGCTCTGCACATAGACAACAAGTGCAACATTGTCTGCCACCTTAAGATATAAGGTCTCCCATAAAGGCACTGAACACCTTAAGAATTGTACATGACCATATAGTCAAACTATGTACCATTAATTGCCAAAGGGTCATTCATTCTTCACAACTAGAGGCTAATGTGACTTGCCCCCAATTAAACTAGACACAATTTTAGTCACATAGTTTGTTTATCTAAGATTTTGTCATTTATCTGGCCTGCTATTCTAAAAGCTATAGAATTCTATATTTTAAACAATGTATCTTAAAACATGTGTGCTGTACATTTTAGTTGTGCGAGTATTATATTCAGTATTTCAGCAATATAATCTGCATTTTTGTGTGTGCCATTTTGGGTCCCATTTTCCTTTGTACCTTTGCTTTTGTTTAGCCATCTATGTACCCATAATGCTATTTTTTTTCCTTTGGGCTTTACCAAGTATTATTTTATTCTGTTTACATATTAAGAGTGAGTTTCTATACCCAACTTTAAGCGAATGTTAGATCCATATTAGTATTTGCCTTTACCGTGTCTGTCGTATTTTCACTGCAAATTGTTTCAGTATTTTTTTTCTTCTCTGTAGTTTTTTTTATCCTAAATTAACCTCAGAATCCAATGCTCAATTAACAATTAACTGAGCTAGCATGTCGTGTTAAACCCATTTCCTTTGTAGTTTGCATGGGATGTAATTGCTGTGTCCTGATATGTTAGCCTCTTTCCCCCAAAAAATAACATCAGGAAAAAATACAGGGAGCAAACATTTACTTGCATTAATAATGAACAAAATGTTCGAAAATGTCCTTCACCTGTAGTGAATTTAATAAATTAAGTTGTACCGATCTCAGTGGCAATAAAACATTGAATGATTGCCATTGTGACATAAATGTAATCAGGTTTTTATGTCCAAGCTTGTCTAGTAGTAGTTTGAGTACATGCTCTTGTTCCGCATGGCATTAGTTGAGTGTTCCCCAGGGCTATTTCTTCCAGTGTTTGGCTTTTCCCGTTTGTTTTATCTTCTTGGTAAACCTGTTGCCTGCTAGAACCCAACTCTCATACTTGACTTTATTCTCTACACGTCAGTCCTGAATAGCTACAGCGCTCAACCCAACTATGGTGCACCAGCTTCCCCGGCAGGCACCAACCCAGCTCGACCCGGTGGATTTCCAGGTGCAAACAGCCCAGGCCCAGTTGCTGATCTCTATGGAACTGCCAGTCAAGACTCTGCTGTGGGTAACTACATTAGTGCAGCAAGTCCCCAACCAGGGTCTGGATTCGGACACGGAATGCCTGTAAGTTTTTTATTTTCACTTACTATGCATAATTGTTATTTTTAGACTAATCAGGTTCCTCGGACAAGTTATTTTTTTGTGAACCCCATCTCAAAGAAACAAGCTGAATTGAAATTAGACTATTTAAACCTAAACTCTAGTACTCAAGGGGCTTTAACGGGCAATGATAGCTTTATAAACATGCTTGTTAAGGTCTTTGAGGCATAGAGTTGGGTGCAGTGTCGTTAGACGTCCAGTTAACTTTAATATTTATAGAGAGAATGAACCATTTCTCATCTCACCTGAATTGCATATTTTCATTAACCCATTCACTCCATGTACCCTGAGGAGATTACTTGCACAACTGTTCATTATGTGACTCACTTAGCCTATTGACACCTGGTACTATCATTTCATCGATGCTGCAGAATTTACTAATAGACCTGTTTCAGAGCTGCACACTCCAGTGCCCAAGCTGTCTCTTCAATTATTACAGTAATAGTTTTCTATTGGCTGATATCTGCTCATCCGTTAAGGGCAGGAAGGGCAGCTTTCAACCAACACTTTTGGGTATATACCAAGGTGAACCACCTGCACCGCTCACCCTGATCAATGACCCATAAAGGCCTTCCTTGATTTCTGTCATATCTTCCTGCATAGTGTTATACCATTCTTTCCCAAGGAGATATGGTGCATAGCATACAACTATATGAAGGTCTGATTGCTAATTCATATTAGCTGTATATTATAGCTGTACACATTGAATGCTAGTGATGGCAGAAATTCTGACATAGAGCTGAGAGGCCTTATCATCCCTAGAAGACAAATATACTTATTATATATGTACATGATATAATACAAGCATTACAAATAGGTATTCTTTTGCACTAATGATAGTTTCTCTAGAGTTCTAAGTCACTAATAGTTGCAGTCTTAATAAACCTCCAAAATAGGGACTGGATAGTCCGGTAAATTAAAAGAAAATATATTTTAATACAATACAATTACCGCAAAACTCTAGATTTAAGGCATTTTAATCCTTTCATTTCTGTGTTAGAATTATCCCGTTATGTTTAGTGTAATGCAGTGCAATATTAGTCTAGGCATGTGCCAATTTTAAATCACTCATATTGTATTACAAATCTGACACATTAGGAAAACTATAGATAAGAGAAAACCTGTATAGTAACAGATTTGTCTTACTTTTGAAAACACATTGCTCTACCTTGACAGAAGACATGTTGTCCATTTACATTGTTGTTATATATTATTGTGCTGTGTGAGTTATGTTCATTTCCACTAATAATGCAGCACAAGTAAAAGGAATTTGCAGACTCCCCTCCCATAATTTGTTTTGATGCACAAAGTCAATCTTCTTATCTAGCATAATATGTTTCTGCTGACCTTCTTTTCAGACAGCTCCTTACGCCACCACCTTTGACAACTGTATTGCTTAAATTCATGTTTATACCACACTTCATTAATGATTTTTCACACTCATTTCATTATTTCTTACTTGCGTTTTATCATTTCAACTAATGTCTCATCCAAACGACAAAAATAATATTTTTCTTAAACAAAAGGCCACTTTAAGTGGCATAAAATGCCTTTTTAATGTGTTTCCTATGATTTATCGTTGCTGAGATACTAAACTTTTTGTGCATAATGTTCTTTTGCTTGCAGGATTACCTTTGACAGATTTCTCAGCTGGGGTGATTGGTCAGAGATTGTCCATCAAGTTGTGTTGCTCTTTCAGTGACCTCACCATGTGTCAGAATTCACCCATTCAGCTGAAGATACATTTACATTTCAAAGGATGGTTGCCTTTTATTCACATGATACACTGTATAGACCTTTGAGATGTAAATTTGCCTTTGAGCTGGAGGTGTAAATATTTAAACATTCAAGGATGATGGGGGATTGGCAAACGGTCTTAAGTTAACAATGCTTTTTCATGGAGCTTATCATGAGTAATAAAAAGTTAATATCTCACAAAGACTAAGTTATTGAAACAAAATTCAAACATGTCTTGACTGCAATATGGTCCTTTATTTGAAAACACATTTGAGATATGAATCTATCCTTAGTGATTTTTATTCTTCATGTTTTTCTACAAAGAACCAGGTAACAGTTGTCATATTTTGTAGGTGGTCTTCTGCCCCAGGAAGTTTTCAGTTGAAGGTCACATTGCAGTCAGTAGGCCATCAGGTTTCTATAATGTAGAACAGTGATTCTCAAACCTGTCCTCAGGACCCCCCAATGGTCCAGGATTTAGGGATTAGCCAGTTGTGTTTAAATAAGAACATGTAGAACACCTGGTGTGGTTCCCTAACCATTAAGCAGCCATACCAGGTGTTCTATATATTCTTATTTAAACACAACTGGGTAATCCCTAATTCCTGGACCGTTGGGGGGGGGGGGGGGGGGTCCTGAGGACAGTTTTGAGAATCACTGATGTAGAAGGAGGTGACATTAACATAGGGGGACAAAATGTGTCAGAACTGCTTCCATATTTCCCCCACATTGACACCTAGAATATAAAGCACTGCAAAAAGATTCTAATATTTCCATGCATTTATGTGATATGTTGTAATGCTAAATAGCTTCATCTGGTTAAATGTGTAAGATTGCAAGGCTTAAGTGAGTTACTAACATATATCAAATAACCAATAAAAAAATGCATTTTGTTATTGCTGTGCTGCAGTGATTTATAAATATGGATGGAAATTTGACTTAACCAATTTGCATGCTTTTTCATTTCAGATAGCAAAGTGTTTTTTTGCTGTATGATGGCATGAATGAGAATTTAATTGTGATGAGGCTGCCAATCATAACACCCTATGAAGAGAAATAGGATTAAGTAATTGAACGGCACACTGCAAATAAGCGTTTTATTTTTTTTTAGAAGAAGTGGCAGCTAAAGAAAATTTTTGATTATGTTTGCAATAATGTAAAATGTAACTAGGCCTCAACCAGTGAATTATCCAAGGGTAAATAGGCCTCAGACACTTTGATGGAATAAAGTGTAGGAGTTTTCTCACATATAAAAAGAGAACTGTCAATAGTGAGAATCTTTTGCAATTACCTTTACTTCTGCTTAGTTTGACCTCTACCTTATTTCGGCTGAAACTCTGTAAATACGGCCAGGGGTGAGGCTCAATTCACAGGCCCTTCATGAAATTAAAGAGAGTTAAAAAGAGACACAGGTTCAGTGTAGCAAAGCTTTACATTTTAGGAAGAATTTGCACATGTGCACTTTATTTTATTATAAATAATGTTGCTGTTTTTTTATAGTATAGGTTCAATAGCTAGCCTTTATTAACGTAGTGTAATGTGTGTTCCAGTTACCATGTCACCATAATAACCTTAAAGATCCCATGTACCATCAAATGCTGAAAAGTATCTTTAATCTAACAACTGTTCTAAGGCAAATGACCCTTTTCCCGGCCTTCCCAACTCGTCTCATTTGATATCTTACCTGCTGGAAAAGCCCTGAGTACTCGTGAAAACTCGAGTGCTTTGACCTCGAAGTTGCTCAGTTGAAAGAGGCGGTTTTCACCTCAGAGCTTTGCTGTGCTAATATTTCTCCACAGCGCTAACACTATGAGCAGTAGAATTTAGATTGGCAGTCTCTCATGTTGGTTATTTTTTCAGTTCAATAACTAACCTGAAAATATAGCCAAAAGTACAGCTTTTTAAAAAATATATATTTATTTATTTTTTGCAAATGCCTCATTGCATTGCTCTTCTGCAGTCATTAGAATAAACAAAAATGATATTATTAAACTTGGTTGTAGAGAAACAAACATTCATGCCAGCATCACAAGCAGGAACTTTGATAATTTGTTTTGCCAACATAATATATGTATCTAAATGAATTGCAAAAATCTCTGTTGAATTGAGCACTGACAAACTCAACGATTGTACAATTTTAGGGGCCTTTGATTGCAACGGCTTTTACAAATGGATACCATTGAAACGTTTCATGTGGTTGGTTGCCATCTCACTTTGAGGTATTCTAATCTCTACCATTGTATTTCTATGGAAATCTCTATAATTTGCTTTCTTCTTTGTTCCTTACTGTTAGACATGTCACCCACATTTTAACTCTACTGTGCTTAATGAGCCCTTCAAATTCCTTTTTTTTTTTTTTGTGCCTTCATTTACTGCTCGTTTACTTTAACAAGCTTTTGCGCAACAAAGAGCAGGCAATGCTGATATATTAATAAAAAGTTATTAATAAACTAATAAGTCATTTGCAGAATTCCTGCAGAAGAACTGGGCACCAAAGAGTTAATATGCGGTGGAATGTGATGTCTTTTCTCTTTGGTTTGGGGCTAACCTTTTTTTTTGTGCTGCTTGAGCTGTAGGAATTGCAAGTGGGAAACTAGCGGTCACATAGGATTAATCACGCACTTTTGTAGCCATTTGTTGAATACACTGGAGGTCAATTCTGGCGCAAAGTTGCAAACATTCCACTTGGTGATTCTCCACTTTTGCTCCAACATTGACTTTTCGAAATAACCCCCATTGTTTACATGCTGATTACATAACATAGGAAGTGGACAAGTATAGTTATCTCAGTATTAGATCCCATTTTTACTCTCCTTTTATTTTACCAAACACAACATCATTAATAGGACATGTGAAGACAAAGATGCATGGGAAAACCATCGCTGTGTGCTAAGAACACCATTAAACTGCTAAATAAAGGGCTGATAACAGTCTAAAGGTGCAGAGAATGCCACAATGCATAATTAAGCATTATGCCAATAATACATTCACAAGATGACATTTGCACTAATATCTAAAGAACAGTTATATAAAATAAAACTATACAATTCCAATTAAAGACCTCACCTTAGCTTACCAAATTTGGTTGACTGCCAGTTTCCTACCCTGCATTACTTCTCTCGGGTTACTTATATGTGCTTGTTTGTCTTTATTTTTTTCTTTGTCAACCTTTTTTTGGCATTTCCTAGTAATAATAGAACTTGGTGTTTGAGAATAGTAATGTGAGCATTAACCCTATCTGTATATGTAATATCTGCAATGCAATTTATCATAAAATGGCTCTCTCTACCATTGCCTGTTCTGTCCATTACATTATAACAGAGCTAACATATATATATAAATTAATGTCAGGAGTGCTTCCATTTATATATCTACAAAAACAAACAAACAAACTGACATTTACTAACTGAATGTTATCATTAAAGGAAAATAAAATACTTTTCCTCTGCATACTCTGCTTTCCCCAAGATAAAGTGGGTTATTTGTAAAAGTAAATTTTGAGGTAAAGTTCTAAAAGTAGAGCAGTCACCAAGGAAACCAAAAGAATGTTCCTGCTGATGAGCTCACTTTTTTTTAGAACTTGACCCCCACATTGCTATTATAAATAATGCAGAGCTATACTCTTCTCTAGTGCAGGAAAGGATAGCAACCCTTTATCTAACAGGAACAGTCTGCTTGCTGACTATTATTATAACCAGTACGAATCAGTCCATTTTCTATTGTTTATACCTTCTAAATGTGGCTATTGTACACTGATATTTAGCAGCATTTTTATTTATCTAATTCATCTGCCACTCCTATTAATTTTCGGGACAAAGATGTCACTGACAAGCTGTTTGGGGGTTGAAGAATGGTGACAAGTTGTTTGGAGGAGCAACAATGGCACTGACAAGCTGTGTGGGGGAATATACTTAACTCTGTTTGAAAGCGGGGCTCAACCAAGCCTCTCCTTATTGGCTGAGGCCTCCTTCATTCAGAGTTCTTATTGAGGCACTTTGCATTGTCCCAGATTGAGGCTTACTGGGACATAAAGTCCCATTGTCGGACTGTTCCGAGCAAACAGAGACATGGGGTGACCCTAAGGTATAGACATGAGGGTTTAAGGGGACTAGGCAGAGAATAAAAATTGATATATTCATTGTGTTAGCAGAACTGTAAGCAAATGCATTGTTTATGAAAAAATATATTTTAAACTCATTTGTATAGTTAACAGAAGACACCACGCCCATTTAAAAAAACCTCTTAACCTATGCATTTGCTTGCAATTCTGCTAACACAATGGGAGGCATGTATAAACATGCAGATTGTGCCAAACTGTCGCAATTAGCATGGGCGCCAATGAATAAAGCAGACTCATGGGAGTCTACATTTACATGAATGCGTAGTTTTAGGTTGTGTCGACGCGTGTTACACCGGCACAGCCGATATATAAAAAATCTATGCTTTTTTGTTACAAAAATGTTTGCAGTGCGTACGTTTTTATAAATATACCCCATGGTGTAGATCGTTTGTAGTTCTTTACATTCACATTCTAAACAATGTTTAGGTGAGTCCCTTTAGGCATACATTATAAATCAGTAGAGCGATTGATAAAATACACTCACTGTAGGCCCACACTGGATCATTTCAAATTAACTCCAAGGTCTGTTTTGCCATCTACACTGCATGGGACATGTAGCTGTAATTAATATTAATTTGTTCTGCTGATTACAGGTTAGTGATACCTATCTAAATATTGGTAAATTGGTGTAAACAAGATACATTACACAGCACACTAGTCTACAATCAGCGTTCAGTCAGTAGCACATGCTTGATTGAATGACACAATGACAAGAAGGTAGATAAGCACAAATGTTAAAGGATGTATGGAATATAAATGTTCTCAAGTAGCAATTCAATTACTTTCTCATCATTGTAGGTTATGAAATGATTGTATCATTATTTATCAGCTAATTTCAGTTGTGTTCCTCAAAGGGGAATAGCCATCTTGTTATGTTGAATAGACTTTATCACTCCAGTTTCTCTCGACTAGCTGCCACACAAATGGATAAAGTAATTCTGCTACTGCATGCAGTGGTTATAAGAGCACTGTTAAGCGATTACCTTAAAAGAAAATAAATAAATAACCAGATGTTTAAATTCATCACTGTATATTTCTTTGGAAAATCTAGTCATTTTCCATAAATGCGAACTTTACTGTCATTCACAATGTTCTTCGAGCACCTCATTCAGACATAAAAAATGAGCCGCAATTTTTTCGCTGAAGTATTAAACTAATTTTCTCTTGTGAAGATGCAATAATATTTAGGCATTTTGGCTCCTTCCCCCATTTGAAAAATTGCTCTGCTACAGACATTGTGAAATTACAGTGGAGCTGATTTGATCCTTCTACGTTTCCAAAGTACTTACATTGTATTTTTTTTTATTTTTAATATAATGTGAACTTTTGAGGCAAATCCCTAAAGTACATTTGTGAACCTTCCTATTTTTTAGCTAATAATGTTGAGTGTTTTTCATAGACTTGAGTAGAATGTTCAGTTTGTTGGTAATATTCCCGAACTTTCTGAAGCATAGCTATGTTGCCTGTGATATAAGTAAAAAAAAAAAAAAAATAGTCCAACGACCCTTTAAATTAAAAGTTCTTTCATGATATAAATGATCAAATGATCTACAGATATAGCTAATTTTGCAATATAAATCATCCAGTACCTATGTAAGATTATACATGGCACTTAAGCTCAATAAACCATACACTATGGGGGGCATAAAAACTCCTGCACTGTAAAAGTATCGGGAGTGAAGAAAAAAGAGGCGCAATCGCCATTTATTAAATGAGTTCCGACACAACCATAATGTATATAACAGTACAATTTTATTGCAGACACCACCAAAATTTGTCGATAGTGTCGACACACATGCTGGTTGCACCAGTATTTGGTGCTATATGCGTGTGCACCATGTTTATACATGACCTCCTATATGTGTTATGGTAATTTTTTTGTCACCTTGTTATCAAGTATGACGTAGGGAACAAATCCAGGACGGTATTACATAACAGTAGATTAAACAAAAAAATACATAAATAAATTTATACAGGAAAGTCGAACATACAGGGTAAATCATTAATGATAGAAAAATGAGAAAACAACAAACATATATGGCAGTGATTCTCAAACCTGTCCTCAGTACCACCCAACGGTCCAGGATTTAGGGATTACCCAGTTGTGTTTAAATAAGAATATGTAGAACACCTGGTATGGCGGCTTAATGGTTAGGGAACCACACCAGGTGTTCTACATATTCTTATTTAAACACAACTGGGTAATCCCTAAATCCTGGACCGTTGGGGGTCCTGAGGACAGGTTTGAGAATCACTGATATATGGTATATAAAAAAAAAGGTGTAATCTAATGATAGGTACACACTGTATTCAGGAGTTGGGAGACACGTCTTGCACAAATGTAGCTCTAATTACTATGTGGCTTTATTATGATTTTCAGGGTAGCAGTGATAAACTACAAAAGAAGTACCATACTGGTTTGGCTCTTCATATGGCTCTGTAATTTAGGAACTATGCTGCTTAACAACATACAGAGCTGTGCAGAGCAACGATGGTTCAATAAAGTACTTAATTTGTATTCTTTCATTAAAGGGCACCACCACTTACATATGATGTAACTAATTACCAATGCATTTAAAACAAACACATATATAAGACATATGCCACTGTTTGAATTTATTGCATATAAAAGTAAAAATAAAATTCGGTGTTTATCTCCAGCATCCATTTTGAGAATTTTACCCATGAGGCAACATTCTCCAAAATCCTCCAGCAAGTCTCACTTTACAACTGTGGCCAGAGCCTGCATGGTGATGTCATAAGCTACTCCTCTGCTCTCTTACTGGCTCCTGTGTATCATAGTGTGCAGGACTAGGTGGCTGTGTATAACTTTTTTTTCTTGCCTTCCAACACACAGAGAGGAGATTAACCTGATCAAACTGTATCAGAACTCTGCCCCCTTGTGATGGAATAGTTACATTACCCTCCCATTCAGTGCAAGTTTATGATCAGAATTCTGACTTATCCTCATCCCCAAAGTGAGATACCAGTGCTGTAAACTCACTGATGGGGGGGCTTTGGGGGGGGGGGATGACACCAAAAAACACTCGATTTCACAAAATGGCAGTGCCCGGTCACACTTTTTTAGTAAAATATTTAATAAAATAATTTCACATAACAAAAACAAAAGAAATATCTGAAATCAACAGCACAACTGTATTGTATTCAGCATGAAATAGAGCTTAGTCATGTAACATAACACTGTATATTCATGCTATATTTACATTTTTGGTTAATTAATTCCATTAATCCAAGTCATCCAAGCTAAGATAACATGCAACTTTCACAGTAAAAAAATAAATAAACAAAAGTTCAGGAAATGTTGTTACGCCCATTGTTGTCCTGCAAATCTATGTACAAACAAAGACACATTACCACTTAATAAACATTGACATTTAAACAAATACAAGAATATGTATGCTGTATAATACTGTTTTATTTATACAAAACAATTTAAGTGGTTCTCCAAATATGCGTGTTTAACCTATTGAAGGGAAAGCAGTTTTGTTATTGCGGTTTTACTAATCTGATAGGTTATTCTAAACAGAAACATAGAATGTGTCGGCAGATAATAACTATTCGGTCCATCTAGGCTTCCCAATAATATAAATACTTTTATTAGTCCCCAGTTCCCTATCTTATATCTAGCATAGCCTTGTGCCTATCCCACGCATGCTTAAACTCCTTTACTGACCTTCAACAGGCTGGATTGCTTGACGGTGAGTGACTTATGTCACTATAGCCAGATTGCTGATCCACTGTTGTAAATGATGTTAGTGGGCATAAAATGCTCCAGCATACATGTCATTTTCAGAGGATGGACCTCGCTCAAGGAAATTAGCATATTCTAAGGGGTTTCTCATCCAAGTTTCTGCCACAGGCTCCATCCCCATCAAAGGTCTTTATAAGGACCAAATTCTCAATCAGTTTATAGATACAACATCAGGTCAAGGTAGCTTCATTAGATACCAAGCTAGAAGGGGTTCTGTGATGATTGAAGACCTGCTAGCCATTACTATTTTGAAGAAGTTTGGAAAAACGTGTGTACAGAGCCTGGAAAAAATCTATTATTTGAATAGAAAATAGTAACATTGTACCCATATGGAACAGACTCGCATACTACATATAATCAATAAATTAACATAGCATACCACAAATGTATAATGATGACTTTTAAAAAGTCATAGATATGATTAACTTATTTCTTAATTTTTAAAAAGTATAGATAACCTATTTCTTAATATCACATCTGGGAATGTATTTTGTATTATCTTGTTAAATTAAAACTTGCCTCCCACACCAACCTCAGCTCCCAATTTTACATAGCAGAATACAAGCCTATTTGGCTTGCCTAATTAGTAGCTGTTGAGACAAGTTTTGTTCCTCAACTAGCATATAGTATAGTGTGTTATCGTGAAGGGCCTCTGTCAACCTGAACATTGTTAACAGTGAAGTTAAAGAATAAAAACAATATGAAAAATGATCTTTACAGTGCGTTAGTAAAATTGCATGCAAGTGCATAAAATAAGACAAATATATTGTTTAAATCTGTCTGTTTTGTCTCTTGCCATGACCTCATGGCAAATTACACATTTCCAATTGAAAAGTTGTCCATTTGCAAGTGATATCTTAAAGAGGAGACTTGTTTAAAACATATTTTCTCTTAATGTATGCCTTTGCTTAGCAATTCTGCACAAGGTATAGGTGTATATATCAAATAATACCCAGCACTCCAGATCGTGAATCATTGGGAGGGTTTTGCAGGTTTCAACATTGATTGTTTTTCGATTTATACGCATATTCAAGAGATTGGGTGGAATTGAGATTAAAGCACCCGAATTCTGGAGTACTGCTCTGCAAGAACTGTGTTTGTAAATAACATAATGGATGGAATTTTTTTCATCATTTTTTATTCTCTACATTCAAATTCTGAGCAATATTTAGGTCCCTTTAGGTTGCAATAAAACAGGAATTTCAAGTGTGAAATATTCAGCTAAAGAGTACTTTAAATGACAATTTAAAACTTGAAATGGCTGTATTAAAAGTTGTGTAATGCAGATAATTTTTCCGATTTGCACCTATAACAATTTCTAGTACAAAGCAGCTCAGCAAATTTCCAAATTCCTTAAAAGTATTGTTTGATTCTTTGTTTTCGCGGGGAGGGTGAGGACAGAGGTTTTAACACAAATGAAACAATTTTTTTCACTTATGCTTTTATTATAGAAGTGGCCCAAGTATAGCTTATTGAAAAGCATATACTTTTTAAGTGAGAGACACTTGTTTCTACATGTAATCAGTAGAGCTAACTCAGACCCTTTTATTTATTGCTATTGTTTTTGTTGTTTTAACACTTCTTTTTAACTATTGCTATTTTTCTTGCTGTAGAATTTGTCTGCATGCCCAGGTAAGACCGGGCGAAGTTTCTGAATGGTCCCACGTTGGGATGATGATGTCATCGGGCCTAGAGTACTACATTATCACTAGTACAATATAACCACACAGACACAACTGGAGATGGAATTCTGCGGACTGCAAATGTTTCGATCTCGTCATCTCACGAACCTGCTGTGCTCTAGAATCTACAGCTTTTTCTTTCCAAGAAAACTAAGTGCAAAAATCATGTATTGCTTTTATAGTTGCTTGTGTTTTATTTTTTTTCCCCTTTCGCATTTTATTAGGTGTTGGGAGTGAAAACATAGGGGTTGGGTTACCCCTTTTGTTTTACTTTATTTAAAAAAAAAATATTTTATGTGTTTAGTGAAAGCTAACCATGTTACATATTCTTATTAATAACGGTTGAATTCTTTTTACTTGTCCATTTACTATTGCTTCAGACAGAGATTAAGATTTTAACATGAATTTCAAACGTTGGTACCAATCAGATATACACATAAAAAAAACCAACATTGACAGTCTTTCAACTAAAGAAATGTCAAGGCAGGTTTTAGCACACAATGATTTTAAAACTAATGTAGGGTTATGTGGTACTGAAGTCAAGATTCAATTTCACTATGTATATAATGTAAAAGAGCAGCTGACTTAAGTGAATATTTAGATTATTTTTTTTGTTTCTTTGTGATGTCTATCTTTATTAAACTAATTCTATCTATTTTCGGCAATAACTTAGGGACGAGAACATTTTTGAGTCCCGGTTTTTCTATAAGTGCTTTTTTTCCCCTTGTTGAAAGAGGTGATATTCTAAGGTTTTTTCTGAAATTCATTCTTAAAACAAACAAAAACGCTGTAAATACACTTCCATTAACTACATGTAAGCTCGTAGGAAGGAGAAATTAAAATAAATATTTTTGTGAGGGCAAATTATCTGCAGCATAACAGGGGGATTGAAGGTATCATTCTAAACTTTGAAACCCTCTCTGAGTTGCCAAGGTGTGCCCTTTTAGCTAGATTAACACTGTTAAGCTTTTTGTGTAGGTGTTTAGACCTAATAACTGTACTAGCGTCATACCAGCATATTACCTATTTAAACTATGTGCACAGCTTAGAAAGTCTAGTTCTATTTTTATGTTGTTTTAAGGATAAAGAAAATTAAAAAAAACTTTACCCAGATGAAAATGAAGCTACAATTTTGATATTTAAAGTATTTACATTTTGAAGCGCTAAATTTTGTTTTTAATTGTCTCAATAATTTAAATTAGATCAAATAATTGTCCAGTCATTTCAGCTGCTCTGTATAACCTTAGTATCCTTCTAGAGCTAAATTCATATGTTGTTGTCTACAGTAACATATGCCGGATAGGAAAGGCATTCTTCACCATGTGTTACATTATAACATTTTTTTTTATTAAATTAGGAACACAAATCATTTTTTTAATACCTCAGTGCTCCAAGTATCACAATAGAAGAGATAAAAGATTAATTTATTGTAGAATTAATAATAATAAAGAAAAAATGGTATGGAACATCATTGCACTGTGACTGGTAGGGAAAACTGACAATTTCCTATTTGCACAAGTTTATTTTGGCTGTTTTATATTTGGTCCTCTACTGGAGAAACTTATGAAGGATATTTTTAATTTAAATTTTTAACATCAATAAATAGGCCTATGACAGCAACATAGAAGTTTAACTTGGCATATTTGGCATTAACAACATACTGTTGTGTGGATATTGTTTTTTTTTATAATATGCCAAGTTTTTTTTTCTTTTCTTTTCTTTTCTTTTTTTTAAATATATACTGTTACATGTATGAAATTGGTACTTTCATTTCGTACAGCCAGTACAAGACACTGAATGCTACATTTCTGAGACAAAAGCTGCTGCACTCCTATTTTTATAATTGTTACTAACAGGTAGCGATAACATAGTTACATAGAACTGATATGTCAAATAAGCAATGAGGGGGTGGGGGGAATCATGCTCTCTTAGAAGGAACATTTTTCTTTTTTTTTCTTTTTTTAAGCTTGTTTATTTTCCAGAATTGTAAATGGGACTCTGTAAAGTGATTTCCATTTTGTTAATCTAAAAGAAAAATGCTAGCTCTTTTTTTATATGAAAATCAATCATTTAAAAAAAAAAAAATGAAACCAAACTGTTCTATGTTAAATAAAAATAAGGAAAAAGAATAAAATTAAAAAATGTTATTAAAAAAAAAAAGATATTCCCCATGATTTAATATTTATTCTGGGGAATTTTTTTAAATGAATATTTTGTCAATGTTGATGATGTACTGTACTTCCATATATTTGTGTGTACGTATATATGTATGTATATGTGTGTATATACATGTATACAATAATATGTATGTGTGTATTTGCATACACACACACACACATGGACGAACGCACAAACACATATTTTGTTTTCTCTTCATTCCCAGTCACCTCATAGAAAATGCTTTTTTTCCTCATTGATATATCTTAGCACTGTATATAGTGGCTGTTGTGTAAGCGTGCTGTCCTATTGCTAATGTACTAAATTCATTTCCTCCTCTT
This sequence comes from Pelodytes ibericus, assembly GCA_036172795.1. Lineage (NCBI taxonomy): Eukaryota > Metazoa > Chordata > Amphibia > Anura > Pelodytidae > Pelodytes > Pelodytes ibericus. Next base: position 142,322,432 of record CM069857.1, on the reverse strand, counting down.
ATAGTAAATATTGGTAGGTGTATCGTAATTAAGATTAAAGAAAAAAATAGATGTAGTTCTTCAGATTTAGGACCAGTAAGGATAGAACTTTCTCTAATTTAGGAAAAATGATTTTTGGAGCAGTTATTTTCTTTTTTTTATTTTTAATAATAATAATAATAATAATTATTGTTATTATTATTATTTGTTATTTTGTCGATCTGATGTGGTTTCAACTAACCAAAGGTCTCACAACGCTAAAATGCTGGCAAACTCTAATAGGCATTTTGTAGATCACCCTACCCTCCCTTGTTTTTGAAAGGGGAATGCCATACTACCTTAAATGCTAATGCTATATATGCAAAACTGGATTTTTTTAATTTATTTTTTAAAAGAGGGAGGCATGGTATATTAAATGATTTTACTAAGAGAAAAACAAATATTTTTTTAAGAATGCTCAGAAGAAATCGATAATCTGTGTGAATCTGTTTTAGATGTTTATATACATTTTGAAGAGTCCCACTGGCCCATAGATGAAATCCCATGAGCCTCCTATGTTTTAAATGTGGCTATCTAGACCAAGGTTCACCTTAGTCCCCTCCTCATGTAGTACTCCTGTGGTTTGGTAATTTAATTTAACACAAAGTTTTGTCTGTATCTTTATTTTACTCAAGGACAAAGGGTTGTGTCTCCTTAATTTTGACTAGCTGGTGGTGATCTAGGTGTAGTCTTTTCCAACACTTTCCATAAGAAATGCCAGCAGAGAAAGTTCAATGTTTATACCAGCATTACCTTACTTAGTACTAAAGTAGGCACACTAGGTTATTTATTGACATTTTTCCTAGAAAGATTAGATTATTAAACAATGCTTTACAGAGATGTTTGCATTGCACTCTCCAACTTCACCGCTAAACACTTAGAGTACTAAGGCATATTTTAGTTCACTAGCTGACAAGTGAATGTGACAAGTAAATTAAGCTGTGTCTCTGTTTGTGGTGCTGACAAGGAAGGTTTCAGATATGACGGTTTATTCAGTATGTGCCGACATGTGGCGCTGATATGATGCCTCCAAAGTCTGTACTGATTCGGGACACATTGGTCTTCCCCATAGACGTCTAAGGGGAGGACTTCAGCTTATTTTGGAATCATTTTGGGAGGACATTGGCTATTACGGAAAAATCTGTAAAAAAAAAAGAATGAATAAAAAAAAAAAATCACACATTAATTAAATACATTAAAATAAACATAAAATGAAATAAAATATTTTAATAAAAACTTTAAAATATGTTAAATATACTATTATAATATATAGCATTAATATTTTATAATTGTGTATAAATATGTAGTGTTCAAAATAAGATAACTTTAATGTGTGCGGCAGATTGCAGTTGAGCAAAACACTTAATAGATTTATTTTCCAAAAAGAAAGGTTTAGAGAACCAGATTGACGTCATGATTCCGATGTTTGCAATAGGTGCAGAGCATACATGCAGTATAAGAAAACACCCAAAGGAAAGAAGTGTGCTGTGGTAGCAGCAGTGTGTTTAAGCAGAAATTTCATGTTTTATGGTCATTGTTTTGATAATTTCAACTGCCCTTAAAAGTAGGAGGTGGGAAGGCAAAATCTGTAGGCCTGCAGCATATTTTTTGATAAGCTTCTGAAATGGATCTTTTGGGGAATTTGGCTCTTAGTTACAATATCACGTCCTACTCAGAAGGGCTCCCCAGAGTTAGTAAAATAACCAGGACATTCCATTGTGTCAAAAGGAACATTGAACCTTGTTTAAACAAAACATGTCCCGCACTTTGAAAGTAAACCCGACGTGTATCTTAACGCGAGTTTACTATCTGCTGTGTCTCACATGCGAGACACAGCAGTTCCTGGTTGTCACACTGACCCCGCTCGAATGCGAGGGTCTCTCACAGCTACAGAGAGACTCTCGTTTTTGCATGGGATCAGCAGGGAGGACCTAGTTAATACGCCAGTTCATCCTCACAATAGGAACAACTTGCATTTCACTTGTGCTTCTATATTAGAAGCACAAGTGAAAAGTAACGTTTAGTGGATGAAATTGCCAAGCCTGGGAAATTGCTAGTTTTGTCCTAGGCTGGTTTCTCATCAAATTTCTGGGTTTCTACGGTAGTGCAGATACCCCAATATAATGATATTGCATCAAAAGTATATTTCTGAATGTAGATTGCAATGCTGATACATGCTTAATCTAAAAACCCCTTTAAGGATATATATAATAATATATATATTATTCCCCAAAAATAGAGGTGCATTTGCCAAATATAATTTGTTAGTGCTGTAGGTCTCCGTGACATATTTCTATGTCTCCAATCCAGTGGATATGGCCTTTATAGAAGTAGTTTGTCTCCGGCCCTTCCTCCTTTCACTCTGGATTACTACAATGCATCTAAAAATCTATAGCTACAGATTGCAGCCCTAGAAAAATTATATTTTTGAGTCAGATCATACCCGCAGCATACATGTATTGATTAGCACTTTTATTGCTCTTGCTTAATCAATTCACAGTCTAGTATGAGAGTATATATAATCCCAGCACAGCCTACTCTGTAAGCCAGTGGAAATCACTTGCGATATATTTATCACTCTCGGTTTCCCTCTTGCTGTACTTTAGAAAAGCAGGTAATCACAGTTAGTTAACTAGTCAATCTTTGTCGGTTACTCAAGCAACTTTCAGATTTAATTTTTTTTTATTATGAAAGTATCAAAATACATACTATACATACAGACATACTAACAAGACGGATCTAAAAACATACTATCTATTCATTGTTGAGGAAAGTATGCAGAACAATCTTAGCTCAATTTTTTCCAAAGATTACTTCCACTTCCTTCATTACATCGTTCTTGTCCGTATAACATAACAATAACAAGACAATAATGGGCGGGTGTTTCTGTGAGGTTTGACAACAGACAATGGTCATGGACTTCCTGATTCTCACTTACTTTACTTTTAGATTTTATTAAAAGTCCGTTAACATTTTGTACCTCAAGGATATTTACATGAATGGATGTTCTCTTACCAAACAAATGCTATATTGCAAATGAGGATTCTTAACATGGGATTGGTTAGGTATATGTATGATATAGGTTAAAACTTTTATCCTATGAAGAACACACAAGAATGTAATCATGCAGCCCCCAAAGCATTAATTAATTTTATCTAAAACAAAAGCTAACGGTTTACACAATGGCCTTCTGGTATCAGTACAATATTCTCAGAGTGAACTTGTGCTTAGCTTAGTATAGCTTGTGTAAAGGAGATACGCTGAACAAAACAAATATAAATATGGACACAGATCATAAAGACGACTAGACCTGACAGACCCCTATCAGACTCACGGGTGAATCCCCGGTCTGAATGACTGAGCATAGAGAAACGACTAGACCTGACAGACCCCTATCAGACTCACGGGGTGTATCCCTGTTCTGAATGGCTAAATTGACCATTTTTTCCTACGCATGCTTAAATAATACCAATATATAAATAGTCAAAATTAATTATTTAAGATGGAGGTACTTGCATTACTCAGCTATTCAATATTATAGATTCTGTTTTTTTCAAGCTTGCTTCACAGCCATTTTGAAAGAAAGGCATATATTACATTCATAATACCAAAAAAAAAAAATACAATTTAGCTTAAAGGATAATGCAATGCAGTTGATGTAAATGACTTTCTAGGTTATAAATATTTTCTCTCAGTGACTAGATGGCTCAAGCCTGATGCACTACGCTTACAGACTTAGTAAGCAACTTGTGTAATATTTCAAACAAGTGAACCAAGATGTTCATAAACAATAACCAAACAGACTATAACCTTTGTAAAATTCTATTTGCAACAATTTAGGAAAAAGGTAATAAAATAGAAAATAAAGCCCATCAGATCGACTAAGGTGATTAGAGAGTCTCACAAGTATATGTACCAGGGGGAAGAGGGTCGAAGGCACCAGGGTTCCATCGGGCACCCTTTCTCTGCACCTGTTGTGGGTGCAAATGCACCCAGTGGCATAGTCTGACCAAGAGGTGACCACCAGGGACATGCTGCCCTGGGTGACTTTTTGGGCTAGGCAATGTGCTGGAGAGGATTTTTGTTTTTATCCTGACATTATAAGTGTTTTCTTCTTGTACATTCAGCTAAAATAATTCCCTAAAATATTTTTAGCACCAAGTCACAAAAAGCAGTCACATGGTCCTGTGTCATTACACAAAGTGAAAGTATCATGTTCATTTCACCAGCACCTACTATTACTCAGTAGGGTACGAGCATTTTAACCTTTTTACTTCAGTCCATGATATGTGAGCACGATCCCTTGAGTAAAATAAAATCTGACCTGTCCTATTTGTTTTTCTAGGTTCCATTACGTTCAATTTAAGTTGAACTTGTAGCTTGGACTTTAAGGTAGCATGGCTCTGTTGCTGTTATTTTATTTATCATTGTACAGCAATTTACAGCTGATGAATGAGGCACATTGTACTAGACTAGTTCAATCATTGGGTAATTGTTGGTAATGATGACCTGAAAGGTGTAAAAACTTTATCTTTTTATTTTTAATATTATTTGTTTCCAGTTTTTTTTTAATGTCAAGTTTTTTGTATCTTAAGTGTGAATGAGGGCTAGGGACTTAGCCACACAGATTAGTTTTTTTATGTGTTTGCCATACACAACTGATCAAAACTAAAGCAATATAGTTTCTCACATGGTTAATGAAAATCATCCATGCATTGTGTGATGTACAATTGTTTACAAAAACATTAACTTGTATTTAACTTGGGGAAAAAAAGGTAAAAATTTGTCTTGCACGGTTTTACTTTAAAAATGGATTTTATCATGTTTGTTACATAAATTTGATCTGTTTTCTCAAAAGACCTTAATATATCTGTTACAGCACCAACAGAATGACACTCTACAAAAGATACACTGGTAGTTTCATACTGGCATGTTTAAAACATTGTTAAATTTAGTCATGAGTTCAGAATCTGACCATTCACATGTGTAAACACTAACTGCAAGAGATCTGTATGTAAGCAATACTTCAATATACTGTAATGAGTTTTACCAAAAATAACTGAAAGGAATCGATATAATAGAGAAGAAAAAAATTACAATAGTCACCCAAGTTGCCCACTTGATCTGTGCTTATATTACTGAACAATCAGAATGTATTATTCTTCAGTAGGCTTTTCAGTTTTAAGTTTCTGTTTTTAATCTTTCTTTATTTTCTTTTATTTTTGTTTTTCTCGATCTAACAGGGTAGATAGAAAATACAAATGAAAAAGAAAACAAAAGTCACCAGTGCTTTCTATATACTGCACAAAGCACCCAATGCAAGATCTGTGTGCCTCTTTTAGAACTGAAGTGGGCTGTCAAATCTAGAAAATTATGTATATTGTGAGTTCTAGATTCTGATTGTCTCATGGAAAGCAAATGTAAGCATCGTTGTTGGTTCTACGTATCTGAACACAAATTAACCTTAATGGCACTGTGGCAGACCTAGCCCTTACTTTTATACTTTAGTATGAACTGATGAGAACTTTGGTAGTGACTATTTTTTTTATATATATACATATGTATGTATCTATATATATATATCTCTCAAGCATCGCATCTTTCAGGTCTTTGTGTATGGCTTCCCGGAAGCCTTGTTGTAAATTACTATGTGGATGGGGGTCTCTCACATCATAGATGTGGAAAGTATAATTTTATATTTGTATTTTCAAAATAAATAAGTTTGTGAAAGGTTTCCATCCTCTACTGTGGTCCAGAAATCAATGTGTTTGTCTGACAACAAAAAAAGAATAAATAAAATAAACTGTTTTGAAAACACTTGTTGCTTCATTTTCATCGTCAAAGCAAACTGTTTAGAGAATGATTTTGTGTTGAAGAATGTTGTTAAATGTTACTTATCAATACTGCAATTTTAGGTGTCACTAGCAGCTATTTATCACTTTTTGTTTTGTTTTTTGTTGCCCATTTGTTTGGCCAACTCAGGAGATAGTGACAAATTAACTATTTGTGGAGCTGGTGAAAGTAGAATCGCAGTTGATTGCTAAAAGTACTGATTCTAGTTATGCTATGTATGAAATCATCAGCATAGCAGCAAACCATACTTGCCAGCGTACAATCAGAGGAATTGTCCATATTTCATTAGCTGAGTCTTCGGGACCTTTTTTCACATTAGGGAAACCCCAAGTTAATAATAGTTGTCCCACTTTCCATAACTTGGGGTTAAATTAATAGGGTCTTGCTCAAGGTCGGTAGCAAATTAACCAGCCTTTGTTTCAGGGGTCATACCTCTCTTTGAATAAGCAATATCTTGTTTTTGTTTGACAAAGCCATTGATTAAATCTTATACTACATTTCACAAAATGATTAAATCTTCCAAAATATGAATCTGCTTGAATGCAAATATGCAGTTAAATAGATTAGTTAAATTATTCCTCAAGTGTACCAGTCTCTAAAAGAGAGACAATGACTCCATCTTGTTCTACGTTACAAGATATATCCTTTTGTTGAATGGAATGTTTTGGATGGTTTCTCGGTAATTGCCAAAGGTCTCCACAAGTGGAATTATGAATGAAAATCAAGTCTTATTTTGAAGTATCAGTAGTGTTTAATGTAGTAGTGCTTGAAAGTGGAGGAGACTGTATTGTTGCGATACCATGCACACAGAGGAGCTGCACACATTTAATGGAAGAACTAGAGTGTGTGACAGCTCTTAATATCGTAGAGTATTCTTTTAATGAGGTTTCAAAACACTAAGCTGCATACAGTATACACGCCTCAGTGAAAGACTAATATTAAATGTAGATTTCCATTTAAACGTTTTAGAATATTTGGAAGATTTCTCTCAATAGCAGAAATCTGTTTTTCTAATGTATTTCCTGTATTAACATTGCTTGTGTGTCAATTAACATAAGCTTAGATCATACTGACTGTTCTACTGGTTGTTAAAGGTTTCAATCTGGTCCAGAAATGAATGTGCTTCTCTGACGACAACAAAAAAATAATAAATCAAATAAATGGTTCTGAAAACACGTGTCTTCATTTTCATCATTAAAAAAGGGGTAAACATTTTGTTCATATAGGTAAACTACACTTTCGATATGTGTTAATATTAGCTGCAGTGTGAACTCCAAAGACTTCTCCTGCAAGGATATAGGAGATCAAATCCCCTACCTTTTAATGTCTTTAGCAATTTATTGACCCTATAGAGATATGAGGTATTTTCATATAAAATATTACTACCTTATCATAAAATATATATATATATATATATAATTAATAAAAGCATCTTAATCTAATTCCTTAGCCGTGGATATTATTTTTATATTCAAAGTCCTGAATAGTTTGAAGTGCCCACATTAAGGGCAAGTATGGTTATAGGTAACAAAAGAATGATTCTGAGCTACCCAGGTGGTACACGCTGGATCAAAATGTATGACCTCCGTCGTCCTCGCCCGGTCTCCGATGCCTCCCGCCAGCGCTCGACTCACACTTAACAATGAACAATGAAAGATATGCGGGAAAAACGGCATTCCTGGAGCCATTTTAAAGGTGAAAAAAGTTATTTTTATTCCATAAGATCGTAATAAATCCACAAAGGTATTGTGGTATCCCGTTGTGGATTTATTACGATCTTATGGAATAAAAAGAATTTTTTTTTACCTTTGAACTGGCTCCAGGAGTGCCGTTTTTCCCGCATATCTTTCATGGTTATAGGTAAGGCTTACTACAACTCATTTTTTTATTTTCCATTATGCCCCTAGCTCTATCTGGTAAATGCAGCTTTTTATTGGGTTTAATGGCTGTTCGCAGCACACAAACCCCCAGAAATACATGAGATACACTGTTCCCTGAGTGACAGGTGTGCTCCAGACTGGCAGCACACCTGTCTCTCAGGGGCACGATACACCTCTGCTACAGACTCCTCCATAAGTATACATTTTTAAGCAAAAGCAAGAGGTAGATACACCTAGTGAAGCAAGTAAGATCAAATCACACAGTGTTATTCACTAAAAGGTAAGATGATCATTTCTTCTCACCAATGTAGTTATACATTGTGCAGGGACAAACCTGGTGAGTTTGCTTATAGTGGGGCACAGTCTATAGATAAACTGGTGAGATGTAAGGTTCATCTCACCTTTTAGTGGATAGCCCCAACAGTACTGTGCTTAATTTCTGATACTCTTAAGGAAATTGTGTCCTGCTGAATATTCTAGATCAATATTTTTGCTACAAATGGATCCCAATAGAGAGACTACCCTGGGTCACACTTTCATGAAGGCTCTAGTGCAGATATCATCGGTTGCAGATCAAACCCGGTCAGAAGGTGCTTTGCTACTAGCAATTACAGGTAATGAGAAAGGAAAATAGTTTTTTTGCTTCCATTGGACTTTATAAAGCTCATGGCAAAAGGCAGTGGCGTACCTAGAGCATTTGGCACCCAGGGCGGATACTGTAAGGGCGGATACTGTATCTGGCACCTGCCTTTCAGATGTGCCAATTCTGCCCCCCAGACTTGCCAATTCTGTCCGACCCCGGACTTGTCAAATCCGCCCCTCATACTTGCCAATTCTGCATTCCCAGACTTGCCATTCTCCCCAGGAGGAGGAGGATGAGCCGGACAGGTCTTCCTGGGGCACAGATTGGGGAAGGGCGCAAATTTCCTCCCTGAGCAGTATGTTTGACTAATCTGTATCAAGGGGTCGGTGCCCCCTTCTTCCTCAGCTTTGTGGCGCCTGAGTGTGGTGTACACAATGCTCCCGTCCAGGATTGGCACTGAGAGCGTGGGCACCCCAGCCAATGGCACCACTCTAATGAATGGCACTCAGGGCGGACCACACTCCCCGTGCCCCGGTTAGTCCGCCACTGGCAAATGGGTTGACTATATGAATTATGCTGCACTAAGTGACTCTTTCTGTTGCTAAGATAAAATATCCCTTACCACCTCCTCTGAACACAGGAGGAGAACAAGCAAGTTGCAGATGCCCTCATCATCTGACAGAGACCCACAGGTAGCCAACTTTTGCTATACAAAGAGGAAGCGGACATAAGCAAGGACTTGTTTCTTACATATCTGGGCCATTATATTTTGCTATGTGTGATGACTTTTTAATTCCAGGTGTCGGGAGAGCTGGCAAGGAAACCAGGCCCTGTGCTGCTCTTTTACCTCACTCATTGGTCTGGGACTGCACCAATTTCCACTTTTAAATGCCCCATTGCGTTACACTTTGTCTTTCTTGCCAGTTGTTTTTTTGTTCTTCAATCTCGGTACCTTATCTGTCAGCGTCTCTGTCTTGCTTGTCTATCTGTGTCTAGATCTCTATAATGGTTGGACTGATGTTACACCATGGGCCATTATGGTAGGTATAAAAGGCAAAAGCATTCTGTAGTTAACCCTTCACACTCTAACTGCATTTGTTTAGTAACTTCAGCAGTTGGGAAGAATGTTATTATCACAGTCAATACACAGAATATTTACATTGAAAACCTGATGTTTTAATGGTAACAGTTTATAGTGCTTCCATCGTATGAAGTGGGGGGAGTCCAGCTAATCCAACAAATGAGTGGCCCATTGGAAAAACATTTTCACAAATCAAACATGAAAGTGCCTTACAGTCATTATGAACTCCAATTATCTATTATTAGACACGACTATCGTGGAATCATCTGTCCCATCACTGTCTAAAATTGAGTCTTTCCTTTGTGTTGCTCTCAAAATGTGGTAAGTACAGTTGAGGACAGTACATTTGAGGACAAGGCCATCTTATCCAGTGGGCAACGTGGCCGTTTGTCCAGAACCCACATCCAGGGGGTCCCACAACTAGGTCCAGTTTTGCCCCCAACTGTAGACTAAAATGAACGTGAGAGAGTGGGTGGAAAAAAGGCTTAAAATGATCATTCATTTCAAGTCATAAATATTTCTTATCTGGCATCCCATTGCCACACCAGTGGCCATACATGGAAGGATGAAGAGAGCAACTGCCCTTAGTTCCATTTAATGGAAGATCGAGGGTGGGGGAAGGGATAATAATTTCTGTTTCTTCAGTTGATCCTTTTTATAAGGCTTTGGTATATATAATATATATTGAGATAAGAGGGGGCCCACATGCGCCTTAAAGTGGAGAGCTATGCCCCAGGGCCCACAAGTGCCTTAAAGTAGGACTTTTAAAAAAAAAAATGTATTTTCTTGTGGGATCTTAAAAATTCTGAACTTCTGATTCAGTGAAAAAATACACGTCACACCTTTAATGAAATAGTTTAACAAGGCTTTTCTCTTGCAATGGAGGATCACTGTTTTTGCTAGCATAGCCAGATGAATTATCATGAAACAATGTGAGAGCTGAGACATTTACAACTGTTTTACTGCTCAATAGCGCTGAAAAAAGCCTATTTATAACACAATTCCTAGTCCCATTTTACATTACCATGATATGGCTCATGCTTCACATAAAATTACTTTTAACAAAACTCGCAAACAGAATTATTCTTTTTTTTACAGCCCCTAATCAATCATTAATCACGTTAAATTGGAAATACTGCCTTAATGTAATCGTGTAATATAAAATGGCATTTTTCAATTTGTGAACACACATTACCAGTGGTTAAGCAGTTCTTTCAGTATAATTTCTCCTTGGGCCTAATATAGCACCATCAGTTATCCTTCAGTGCCACTCAATTTTATTTTATTAAATATAGCGATTTGTCCAGAAAAAAAAAGCAATACAATGATTTATTTAATCCAATACTGCTGGTTGTGTCAAGAATTAATTTGAAGCAAGTAAATAAAGTCGGTGGTAGAAACAAAATTCACTGTGAGAGCAATTGAAACCACAAGAGGGATGTGTGATAACAGATAATCAGAAGTAAGGTTTTCCCAGGTGGGAAGGAAATACCTGTCGGTATGGAGGATATCTTGGAAAGTCAGGCAGTGTAATCAAAGTCTGTGCTAATGGAAATGCAGAAATGACATGTTTAGTCAAAGTGTCAAAATCACACATTTGGGGAAGACAATGTCACAGCCGGCTTTTCTAATTTAACAATGAAAAATATTTCTACTAAGAAAAGAGTAAACAGTAGGGAGATACTAAAGGATGCCAAAAAACAGACACATTTTTTAAAACAGTAATATGCTTTATGGGAAGGTGCCAGATTTCAGTTCGTACTCATTGCTGGAGTAGGTTAAATTATAATACACATGTTTGTTTAGTTAAAAAGATTTGAAAAGCTTACTAAGTAAGGGGACCGAACCATTGGGTTACATAGGTCAAGGCCAATCCTATGGGAGGTTCATTTACATTTGTTAAAGTAACCACAAGGACACAGGGAGGCTGATCAGGGTAGAAAAGCACACATTGACTGAAGAAGAGCACCTTTATGGTTCTGGCCAAACAGCTGTATCCTAAAGGCTTTTGTTTGTCTATTGATTGTGGTCAATAGTTTGTAAAAAGAGAGTCACCACTTGCAGACACTAGTGACCCACAGAAATGTTATTGCTGGTAACAGATTGCTGAATAAACGAGGGGCATATTGTCAGTGGTGTGGATACTAGTTCTGGCTGGAGTCCTGATGCAGAGGCAGGAACAGGTTTAATACTTTGAACAGGATGACCACACTCCCCCAAGGGTTGATCCCCAGGCTTTGAGTGTCCACAAATGGGGGTCTTAGTCTTCCTTTTTGTCATTAAGGATAGACAGGAAAAAAAGAACAGAAGCAGGAATCGTAGTCAAGGTCACAAGCCAATAGGTGAATGCAGGAGAGAGCAATGCAGATAGAAGAATAAACCGAGTCAATACTGGAGAAGAAGGTCACCAGTGTAACTGATCACTTACAAGTTAGCACCAAGATGCAGCAATATGCTAGAGGAGAGTGTTTGGAACATATACTGCTACTGAGATAAGCAGGGTTGAAACTGGAGAGTACTTCTGCCCTGGGGAGCCCTTCCATAAGAAGGGTGAGCTATTAAGGTCATTGTGCCACCAACACTCCATGGTATGTTCAATGCATAATTCTCCATCCCCTGCCATGTACACCAGGACCTTTGCAGCTGTACACGCAGAATTCCAGAGAAAATGCTAGTGGTCAAGTTAAGTTACAAAAAAATAAATCTGAACACAAATTCTCACATCTTTACAATTTTTCATGCTAAAAAATAGGCTAAAGAGGGATCAAGCCTTAAAAATAAAAATTTGACATACCGTATTTGCTCGAATATAAGACGAGGTTTTTTTCAGAGCAAATGCTCTGAAAAATCCCCCTCGTCTTACATTCGAGGTCGTCTTATAATCTGACCTCAAATTGAGGTCCAGGGAAAAGCGGGCAGCTGGGGGATGTCTGCACTATACGTGCAGATATCCTCCATGCTGCCCGACACCTCCGTCTATTATGACGGACCAGCTGCCCGTCATAATAGACGGAGGTGTCGGGCAGCATGGAGGATATCTGCACGTATAGTGCAGACATCCCCCAGCTGCCCCCACTAGCCACCAGGGAAAGGGGGGAGATGGATAGAGAGAGACGGGGGGGATAGAGAGAGAGGGGGGGGGAATAGAGAGAGGGGGGGGAAGAGAGAGGGGGGGGATAGAGAGAGAGAGGGGGGGGAATAGAGAGAGAGAGAGGGGGGGAATAGAGAGAGGGGGGGGGAAGAGAGAGAGAGACTAGGGGAGGGAGGGGGGAGATAGAGAGAGAGACTACACTGGAGGGGGGAGGGAGAGAGGCCGCAAGGAAATAAAAACAAGAAATACATTTGTATAATATCAATTTTTTATTACATATTAAAAAGCAATTTACATATATACAAGTTAAACTTTTTTTTTCCTATAGGGTAGTCTTATATTCAGGCTTTTAGTTTTTTTCCTAAAGGAATATACAAAGTTTGGGGGGTCGTCTTATAATCAGGGTCGTCTTATAATCGAGCAAATACGGTATTAACCTTCTAAGGAGCAGGAATTTTCCTGGGGTTAATGACCAGAGCGATTTTTCCATTTTGATATGTGGTTATTTAAATGTAATTTTCCTCTCTGTCATTTAATGCACCCATACAAGTTATATGCTGTTTTAAAAAATGGCAGTTACAGATTTCTTTGGAGACCGTACACTATACATAATCTAGAATTGAGTATTGAAAATTAATTCACATTACTAAAAAATTTAATAAACAGGAGATACCACAGACACATTTAAAACACCCTTTCTCCTAATTTAGGAAGATGCTTTTATGCAATTTACTAATACAATGTATAGATCATTTTTAATATTTTTGTATGCACTAGATTCACAGTAAAAGCAATATTTAGGTGATACAGTCCCTTTAATAATAACTTTTCCCACACACCAGCAATGATACTGACACATTGTTCTATTTACCCAACATCAATATCAGTGGAACTCTGGACTCATTCTCTTTTACCATCCTGTAATCTATGTTGCACATGTGCATGCACCATTCCTTGTTTCTGTAACTTTACATTATTAGACCAGAGAGAAATAGCTAAAACCTTTAATCAATAGCCAGAGAAAAAAAAATCCTTCTCGTGAAGATGAAATGTCCTTGCCTTTTTCTGCTCTTGGTAAAATGTGATATGTTACTCATTTCTATGAAACGGAGAGCATCAATAGCCTGACTTGATCTTTCTGAATAAGTTCATGAGAGGTTTTGCAATATCGACTCACCATGCCATTAGTGATAGTACGGAAACTATTTCTTTTTTTGTGAAGAAAGCAGATTTGTTACTGACCAGACATATAGTAGAAATAGACTTAAAATACTAGAATTTGGACATAATGTTAATAAATGCAGGCTGTTTAATTATAATCCACGTAATAATTTTTTTTTTTTTAAATGCCGTGTGCGTCTAGGGGATGGCTGGGAGCTTTTGGGCTGGGCTGAATACAAGTTAGAAACCCAAGATACTAGCACAAGGCCTACCCATTATTAAGAGGTTCGAGAATGAGTGAATAACAGACCCAGGCATCTTGATTAGCTTGGGGCAGAATTTGGGAGGTATGGTGCATACAGAAATAGGTAGAGAGATAGATACACAGGTAAATACAGCAATACATATGAACTGGTAAAACAGTAAAATACACAGACACAAATCTACACATAGACAGACAGATACTGAACAATATGCATAGACAGTAAATTATTATTTAACACATACATTACTTACCTTAGGTTGTTATGATCTCACTACACGTTAGATGATGACTAGGAAGTAAGTAGGAGGGGACAGGCAAGAGCTCTGCAAGGGAAGGGAGTGTGCTGTATAAAGGGGGCTACAGGAAATCTAAACTCATCCCCATCCGTTCACCCATTCTGAGGCCATCTGCCTTTCTCTAATACTCACAAACTCATATGTATGTATAATCCACTAATTGGATTCACAGCTGGAATTGTGTACTCCCTGCTGGTCAAATTGTGAAGCTGGTCACATTGTGATAGCAAAAAAACAGTAACAATGAATAATGGTCCAATCTAATTAGCTGGGTGCCTGCTAAAATATATTCCAAAGCCAAATAGGCTAATGACTCCAGACCTCAAGTTTCGGCAAAACGTCTTAATCTGTAGCCATCCACATGACAAAGGCTTTTTGCCGAAACATTGAGGTCTTTTCCCATTGCTATATCCTTGCCTTCTTGTCTCTATCTAGTAAGTTCATTTGTATTTGCTATGTACTATTGTAACATATCTTATATTGCATTATTTACTATTGTATTGCCTAGAGTCATTAGCCTACTTGGCTTTGGAATATATATATGCTTTTGAAGCATATATTTTTATTTATTTATTTAGAAAGTGTTTTACCAGGAAGAACACATTGAGATTTCTCTTGTTTTCAATGGCACAATATTACTGGTATCTGAATGGCACAATATTACTGGCATTTGAATGGCACACTATTACTGGCATTTGAATGGCACAATATTACTGGTATCTAAATGGCACAATAAATATGGCATTTGAATGGCACAATATTACTGGTATCTGAATGGCACAATAATACAGGCCTCTTAATGGCACAATATTACTGGCATCTGAATGGCACAATTATGGCATCTGAATGGCACAATAATACAGGCATCTGAATGGCAAAATAATTATGGCATCTGAATGGCACACTATTACTGGCATCTGAATGGTGCAATAATACTGGCATCTTATTGGCACAATGTTACTGGCATCTTAATGGGCAAATTGGCTGGGGCATCTTAATGGCACAGTATTATTGGCATGTTAATGGCACAATATTACTGCCATCTGAATGGCACAATATTACTGGCATATTAGGCAAATTGTCTGGCTTATTAACGGCAAAATAATACTGGCATATTATTATTATGTGTGACATAATTTGTGGGGCTCCTGTATGTGGCATATTTAATGGGCCATCTGACTGGCATTACTAAGGAAACTGTTTGGCATGGTATTGGAGGTATATAGGAGTTTGTAAACTAATAACAGGTATATTCTGTTTTCTAGAATATAATTTGCTAAATATGTATTATGTTTTTATATTGTTGAATTAATAAAACATATTATTGTACCATTATGGTAAGTGATATAATACTTGATACTTTCGATATCAAATTTTTTTTGCTGACAAGTAGTATAACACATCTAAAAACATTGCAGATACATAATAGATTAGGTAAACCTCAAAAAGAATATACAATACAGGTCCATCTATATATCCAGACCCAAATAAACCAGCTGTTCCCATAATTCCTTGTACTTGTTTGGTAAATGGAACCAGTTTTCATAGTACAGAACCAGCCATGCCCAAGTAGACATCAGGACCGGAGGAAGCAGCATTCTAAAAGAAAAGGGAAGAATAGACCATGGGAAATGGATCAATAAACATTTCACATGCAAACTGTCAAAATATCTATTCAAACTCCCAGAATGTAAACAATACAGTTCATGGATCCACCACATTTGTATAGTGTGTGACTGTTAAAGCACATTAAAACATCACTTGCAGGATAAGAAATGTGTCCTATATACTAATTACAGCAATGGATATTCTCATGATTTAGCAGCACTGACCACTACCATGCTAAGTTGGATATAAGATATGCAGAGTGGTCACTGCGAGGTCACAAAAAATATGAATAAATTCAAAGTCTTATTATGTACTTTCAGGACCTCTGAGGACACTTGGAGCTTGAAATGCGTCAGGTTTTAAGAGCTGACACAAAGTGCAAACAACAGGAACATGTTAGAGTAAAGACCGATTCGGTGTAAACCATGTTGCCAGCGAACAGAGGCGTTGCTAGGGGTGGGCTACTGGGGCTATAGCCCCGAGTCCCCCCTTCATAGCCCGAATGGAGACTCCGGGGCTAAAGTATTCTTTAGCCCCGAGACTCCAGGGCTATAATTAATTAAAAAAATAAATAAATAAAAATCCCCCGGTGAGCTTTATTCCGTCTGGGACATGGTCCCAGAATCGGAGGATTAAGCTCACGCGGGGGTGAGGGCCAATCAGAAGGAGAGGCATCTATAGGGAGCTCTCTCCCTAGCCTCTCCTCCAGGCCATACAGAGCACAGCACAACGGGTGCAAGCTCCGCCCCCGTCGCGCTGTGTGAGCTGCTAGCCGGATGTCAGGTGGACGGACATCCGGCAGAAGGTCTTGGATGACGGACCAACTTTAAGTTAAGTAAAAAAAAAAAAAAAGTGACTGTGTATGGGTGTCTAGGTTGTGTGTGTGTCTGGGTGTCTCAGTGTGTGTGACCGAGCACTTTAATGGCACAATATTCTTGGGCTCTGACTGGCACTATATTACTGGGTTCTGACTGGCACACTATTACTGGGTTCTGACTGGCACACTATTCCTGGGCTCTGAGTGGCACACTATTACTGGGCTCTGACTAGCACAATATTACTGGGCTCTGACTGGCACAATATTACTGGGCTCTGAGTGGCACACTATTACTGGGCTCTGACTGGCACACTATACTGGGCTCTGAGTGGCACAATATTCCTGAGCTCTGAGTGCCACAATATTCCTGAGTGGCACACTATTCCTGGGCTCTGAGTGGCACACTATTACTGGGTTCTGACTGGCACAATATTCCTGGACTCTGACTGGCACACTATTACTGGGCTTTGAGTGGCACACTATTCCTGGGCTCTGACTGGCACAATATTCCTGGGCTCTGACTGGCACAATATTCCTGGGCTCTGACTGGCACAATACTACTGGTATCTGACTGGCACACTATTCCTGGGCTCTGAGTGGCACACTATTACTGGGCTCTGACTAGCACAATATTACTGGGCTCTGACTAGCACAATATTACTGGGCTCTGACTAGCACAATATTACTGGGCTCTGACTGGCACAATATTACTGGGCTCTGACTGGCACACTATTACTGGGCTCAGAGTGGCACACTATTACTGGGCTCTGACTGGCACACTATTACTGGGCTCTGACTGGCACACTATTACTGGGTTCTGACTGGCACACTATTCCTGGGCTCTGAGTGGCACACTATTACTGGGTTCTGACTGGCACAATATTCCTGGGCTCTGACTGGCACACTTTTAATGGGCTCTGAGTGGCATACTATTCCTGGGCTCTGAGTGGCACACTATTCCTGAGCTCTGAGTGGCACACTATTACTGGGCTCTGAGTGGCACAATATTACTGGGCTCTGACTGACACACTATTACTGGGCTTTGAGTGGCACACTATTCCTGGGCTCTGACTGGCACAATATTCCTGGGCTCTGACTGGCACAATATTCCTGGGCTCTGACTGGCACAATATTACTGGGCTCTGACTGGCACACTATTACTGGGCTCAGAGTGGCACACTATTACTGGGCTCTGACTGGCACACTATTACTGGGCTCTGACTGGCACACTATTACTGGGTTCTGACTGGCACACTATTCCTGGGCTCTGAGTGGCACACTATTACTGGGTTCTGACTGGCACAATATTCCTGGGCTCTGACAGGCACACTTTTAATGGGCTCTGAGTGGCATACTATTCCTGGGCTCTGAGTGGCACACTATTCCTGAGCTCTGAGTGGCACACTATTACTGGGCTCTGAGTGGCACAATATTACTGGGCTCTGACTGACACACTATTACTGGGCTCTGAGTGGCACACTATTACTGGGCTCTGAGTGGCATACTATTCCTGGGCTCTGAGTGGCACACTATTCCTGAGCTCTGAGTGGCACACTATTACTGGGCTCTGAGTGGCACAATATTACTGGGCTCTGACTGACACACTATTACTGGGCTCTGAGTGGCACACTATTACTGGGTTCTGACTGGCACACTATTCATGGGCTCTGAGTGGCACACTATTAATGGGTTCTGACTGGCACAATATTCCTGAGCTCTGACTGGCACAATATTCCTGAGCTCTGACTGGCACCATATTCCTGGGCTCTGACTGGCACAATATTCCTGGGCTCTGACTGGCACAATACTAATGGTATCTGACTGGCACAATATTACTGGGCTCTGACTGGCACAATATTCCTGGTATCTGAGTGGCACAATATTACTGGTATCTGAATGGCACAATATTCCTGGGCTCTGACTGGCACAATATTCCTGGGCTCTGACTGACACACTATTACTGGGCTCTGAGTGGCACACTATTACTGGGTTCTGACTGGCACACTATTCCTGGGCTCTGAGTGGCACACTATTAATGGGTTCTGACTGGCACACTATTACTGGGCTCTGAGTGGCACACTATTCCTGGGCTCTGACTGGCACAATATTCCTGGGCTCTAACTGGCACAATATTCCTGGGCTCTGACTGGCACAATACTACTGGTATCTGACTGGCACAATATTACTGGGCTCTGACTGGCACAATATTCCTGGTATCTGACTGGCACAATATTCCTGGTATCTGAGTGGCACACTATTACTTGGTTCTGACTGGCATACCATTACTGGGCTCTGACTGGCACAATATTCCTGGTATCTGAATGGCACAATATTCCTGGGCTCTGACTGACACAATATTCCTGGGCTCTGACTGGCACAATATTACTGGGCTCTGACTGGCACAATACTACTGGTATCTGACTGGCACAATATTACTGGGCTCTGACTGGCACAATATTCCTGGTGTCTAAATGGCACAATATTCCTGGGCTCTGACTGGCACAATATTACTGGTATCTGAGTGGCACACTATTACTGGGTTCTGACTGGCATACCATTACTGGGCTCTGACTGGCACAATATTCCTGGTATCTGAATGGCACAATATTCCTGGGCTCTGACAGGCACAATATTACTGGGCTCTGACTGGTACAATATTACTGGGCTCTGAATGGCACACTATCACTTTGCTCTGACTGGCACAATATTCCTGGTATCTGAATGGCACAATATTCCTGGGCTCTGACTGGCACAATATTACTGGGCTCTGACTGGTACAATATTACTGGGCTCTGAATGGCACACTATCACTTTGCTCTGACTGGCACAATATTCCTGATATCTGACTGGCATAATATTACTGGGCTCTGAGTGGCACACTATTACTGGGCTCCGACTGGCACACTATTACTGGGCTCTGACTGGCACAATATTACAGGCATCTGACTGGCACACTATTACTGGGCTCTGAATGACACAATATTCCTGGTATCTGACTGGCACAATATTACTGGGCTCTTTGTGGCACAATATTACTGGTATCTGACTGGCACAATATTACTGGTATCTTACTGGCACAATATTACTGGGCTCTGAATGGCACACTATTCCTGGTATCTGACTGGCACAATATTACTGGGCTCTGAGTGGCACAATATTACTGGTATCGGAATGGCACAATATTATTGGTATCTGACTGGCACAATATTACTGGTATCTTACTGGCACAATATTACTGGGCTCTGAATGGCACACTATTCCTGGTATCTGACTGACACACTATTACTGGGCTCTGAGTGGCACACTATTACTGGGTTCTGACTGGCACACTATTCCTGGGCTCTGAGTGGCACACTATTCCTGGGCTCTGAGTGGCACACTATTAATGGGTTCTGACTGGCACACTATTCCTGGGCTCTGACTGGCACACTATTCCTGGGCTCTAACTGGCACAATATTCCTGGGCTCTAACTGGCACAATATTCCTGGGCTCTGACTGACACAATACTACTGGTATCTGACTGGCACAATATGACTGGGCTCTGACTGGCACAATATTCCTGGTATCTGACTGGCACAATATTCCTGGGCTCTGACTGGCACAATATTACTGGTATCTGAGTGGCACACTATTACTAGGTTCTGACTGGCATACCATTACTGGGCTCTGACTGGCACAATATTCCTGGTATCTGAATGGCACAATATTCCTGGGCTCTGACTGACACAATATTCCTGGGCTCTGACTGGCACAATATTACTGGGCTCTGACTGGCACAATACTACTGGTATCTGACTGGCACAATATTACTGGGCTCTGACTGGCACAATATTCCTGGTGTCTAAATGGCACAATATTCCTGGGCTCTGACTGGCACAATATTACTGGTATCTGAGTGGCACACTATTACTGGGTTCTGACTGGCATACCATTACTGGGCTCTAACTGGCACAATATTCCTGGTATCTGAATGGCACAATATTCCTGGGCTCTGACTGGCACAATATTACTGGGCTCTGACTGGTACAATATTACTGGGCTCTGAATGGCACACTATCACTTTGCTCTGACTGGCACAATATTGCTGATATCTGACTGGCATAATATTACTGGACTCTGAGTGGCACACTATTACTGGGCTCCGACTGGCACACTATTACTGGGCTCTGACTGGCACAATATTACAGGCATCTGACTGGCACACTATTACTGGGCTCTGAATGACACAATATTCCTGGTATCTGACTGGCACAATATTACTGGGCTCTGAGTGGCACAATATTACTGGTATCTGACTGGCACAATATTACTGGTATCTTACTGGCACAATATTACTGGGCTCTGAATGGCACACTATTCCTGGTATCTGACTGGCACAATATTACTGGGCTCTGAGTGGCACAATATTACTGGTATCGGAATGGCACAATATTATTGGTATCTGACTGGCACAATATTACTGGTATCTTACTGGCACAATATTACTGGGCTCTGAATGGCACACTATTCCTGGTATCTGACTGACACACTATTACTGTGCTCCGAGTGGCACACTATTACTGGGTTCTGACTGGCACACTATTCCTGGGCTCTGAGTGGCACACTATTCCTGGGCTCTGAGTGGCACACTATTAATGGGTTCTGACTGGCACACAATTTCTGGGCTCTGAGGGGCACACTATTCCTGGGCTCTGACTGGCACAATATTACTGGGCTCTGACTGGCACAATACTACTGGTATCTGACTGGCACAATATTACTGGGCTCTGACTGGCACAATATTCCTGGTGTCTAAATGGCACAATATTCCTGGGCTCTGACTGGCACAATATTACTGGTATCTGAGTGGCACACTATTACTGGGTTCTGACTGGCATACCATTACTGGGCTCTAACTGGCACAATATTCCTGGTATCTGAATGGCACAATATTCCTGGGCTCTGACTGGCACAATATTACTGGGCTCTGACTGGTACAATATTCCTGGGCTCTGAGTGGCACACTATTCCTGGGCTCTGAGTGGCACACTATTAATGGGTTCTGACTGGCACACAATTACTGGGCTCTGAGGGGCACACTATTCCTGGGCTCTGACTGGCACAATATTCCTGGGCTCTAACTGGCACAATATTCCTGGGCTCTGACTGGCACAATACTACTGGTATCTGACTGGCACAATATTACTGGGCTCTGACTGGCACAATATTCCTGGTATCTGACTGGCACAATATTCCTGGGCTCTGACTGGCACAATATTACTGGTATCTGAGTGGCACACTATTACTAGGTTCTGACTGGCATACCATTACTGGGCTCTGACTGGCACAATATTCCTGGTATCTGACTGACACAATATTCCTGGGCTCTGACTGGCACAATATTACTGGGCTCTGACTGGCACAATACTACTGGTATCTGACTGGCACAATATTACTGGGCTCTGACTGGCACAATATTCCTGGTGTCTAAATGGCACAATATTCCTGGGCTCTGACTGGCACAATATTACTGGGCTCTGAGTGGCACAATATTACTGGTATCTGACTGGCACAATATTACTGGTATCTTACTGGCACAATATTACTGGGCTCTGAGTGGCACACTATTCCTGGTATCTGACTGGCACAATATTACTGGGCTCTGAGTGCCACAATATTACTGGTATCGGAATGGCACAATATTATTGGTATCTGACTGGCACAATATTACTGGTATCTTACTGGCACAATATTACTGGGCTCTGAATGGCACACTATTCCTGGTATCTGACTGACACACTATTACTGGGCTCTGAGTGGCACACTATTACTGGGTTCTGACTGGCACACTATTCCTGGGCTCTGAGTGGCACACTATTCCTGGGCTCTGAGTGGCACACTATTAATGGGTTCTGACTGGCACACAATTACTGGGCTCTGAGGGGCACACTATTCCTGGGCTCTGACTGGCACAATATTCCTGGGCTCTAACTGGCACAATATTCCTGGGCTCTGACTGGCACAATACTACTGGTATCTGACTGGCACAATATTACTGGGCTCTGACTGGCACAATATTCCTGGTATCTGACTGGCACAATATTCCTGGGCTCTGACTGGCACAATATTACTGGTATCTGAGTGGCACACTATTACTAGGTTCTGACTGGCATACCATTACTGGGCTCTGACTGGCACAATATTCCTGGTATCTGACTGACACAATATTCCTGGGCTCTGACTGGCACAATATTACTGGGCTCTGACTGGCACAATACTACTGGTATCTGACTGGCACAATATTACTGGGCTCTGACTGGCACAATATTCCTGGTGTCTAAATGGCACAATATTCCTGGGCTCTGACTGGCACAATATTACTGGTATCTGAGTGGCACACTATTACTGGGTTCTGACTGGCATACCATTACTGGGCTCTAACTGGCACAATATTCCTGGTATCTGAATGGCACAATATTCCTGGGCTCTGACTGGCACAATATTACTGGGCTCTGACTGGCACAATATTACTGGGCTCTGAATGGCACACTATCACTTTGCTCTGACTGGCACAATATTCGTGATATCTGACTGGCATAATATTACTGGGCTCTGAGTGGCACACTATTACTGGGCTCCGACTGGCACACTATTACTGGGCTCTGACTGGCACAATATTACAGGCATCTGACTGGCACACTATTACTGGGCTCTGAATGACACAATATTCCTGGTATCTGACTGGCACAATATTACTGGGCTCTGAGTGGCACAATATTACTGGTATCTGACTGGCACAATATTACTGGTATCTTACTGGCACAATATTACTGGGCTCTGAATGGCACACTATTCCTTGTATCTGACTGGCACAATATTACTGGGCTCTGAGTGGCACAATATTACTGGTATCTGAATGGCACAATATTATTGGTATCTGACTGGCACAATATTACTGGTATCTTACTGGCACAATATTACTGGGCTCTGAATGGCACACTATTCCTGGTATCTGACTGGCACAATATTACTGGGCTCTGAGTGGCACAATATTACTGGTATCTGAATGGCACAATATTCCTGGTATCTGACTGGCACAATATTACTGGGTTCTGAGTGGCACAATATTCCTGGTATCTATAATTGTACAATTTCTTTCCGCCAAAATGCTCTAGGTACGCCCCTGTGTGTGACTGAGCTCATCTGGGCTCTAGCCCCAGATCATCCGAAGACCTAGCAACGCCCCTGCCAGCGAACACACTCCCGTGCGCAACTCTGATTAATGGTGTTAATCACTAATAAATGTTTGGAGTGACACAGAGTGTGGGGAGTACGACTCCTTTATTGCTTTGAATTCATAAAAAGGTGTCACAGTGTGCCAACAGGATCCTCTGACGCCATGGGGTTACCGAAAGAATTCATAATGGTGGTCATCTACCGAGAGCAGCAATATAGTGTTTTAATTTGCCTTATGTTCACACAAGCTATATAACATTGCTTTTATATATTGTCTGAGATTCATAAAATCATTCAAATTGTATTACAGACTGTGTATCCCTTTGCCGAAATGTTTGGGACCAGATGCATTGCAGGTAATGGATACTTTCGGATAACACATCATCTAAAAAAAATGAACTCCCAGATCCTCTCCAGGCTTTGTGTGTTGCCCCAGCAGTGACCTATAAACTTACGGAGGAGAGGTTCTATTGAAATCCTCTCAATTCAGAAGCTGCTTAACCAATCTCTCAGCCGCTGTCATCTGA
Organism: Pelodytes ibericus; assembly: GCA_036172795.1. NCBI lineage: Eukaryota > Metazoa > Chordata > Amphibia > Anura > Pelodytidae > Pelodytes > Pelodytes ibericus. The sequence continues at coordinate 142,298,036 of CM069857.1, read as the reverse complement.
ACCCAGCTACTTCCGCTTATCTTCAAGAGCGCAGAGGCAGGCAAAGGAGATGTAGTTTAGAAGCAGAGAACATTGCAGGGGCTTTATTCTGCTTCACCAGGACTCCAAGAAGGTGAGTATCCCTTTTCTGAACTGACCTTTACCTGAATAGTTTCCCGCGGATTTCTGGTCATTTTGGATAATGCATCTTCAGTTAAGCGATACTTCACCTGTACTATGTCCCTACCCTGTATATATATATATATATGTATTAAGGCCTTTTGGCCTGTAATTGTGGGAGGGGCGTATGACTCACCTTCTCCCTACTTAAGGGACACCCCTTACCTGGCTCCATACCGTTCGAGGTCAGCGCTGCGTGAGAATCCACTTCCGGTTCACGTACGGCGCCATCTTGCTTTTCAAAAAACCCGCGGTTTCGTTTGGTGTAGCTGTGTCCAGGAGCCCTTACAGGTTTTCCGCCCGTCCAGCCTCGCACATTACCTGTTTTTCGTCGCAGATTAAGTCCACAGGACTTCAAAATCGTAAGTCAGTCGCCTGGATCATTTCCCACGGCGTCGCGATTTTAAAACGGCCTTACTTTATGGCCACACGCTTCACGGCCAAGTCACAGGCATATTAACCCTTTTGCTTCCGGCAATGATCGCGGTATACTCTATGTGCTGACTGACGTTTCGGTTTCTTGTATTAAGCAAACTTATTCTCGTTTTTCTGCAATATCAGTATCTGTAGTTGTTGTTCATGTTACTATTGGTATTTATTTATGCAAAATTACGGAATCCTTGCATATGACTGAAGCCCCCCCTATTAAATACTTAATAATAGGTTTTATTTAGGTTATGGTTTAATTTTTAGCAGATATTGCATTATTAGTGATATTGGGATTTCTTCATGTTTATATATATATGGAGTTATGCTTAAACAAGCTTTTACATTATTTATAGATATCTCACGTAGTACCTATGTTATAACTTATGTTTAATTCATTTAGAAGATTACGCTTCTATCACACCATGTACACACGTTTCTTACATGGCACGTATAAAATTCTGACTTTTTCTTTGTGTACTCAAACGACATACCAAGTACACGAGAACACAGTCTCAAATCTCACAAACTTTCGGGATGAATCACACGTCTTGATTCAACCACTCATACGTCACGTTTTTTCCTGTTTTGGGAAAATTTGTCAAGTATTTTCTACCTACCTCTTTTTGTGGCTTACATTCACGGCCTAAGATAGACTGTATTCATATCTGGTTTTCTATCCCTTTAGGTTTTTTCCAGGTTTTCTATTCTTGTCGCTTATCTAACTCATACATACTACCAGGTACGTTAAGCCTGCTCACGCCATATATCACATACGGTTCCATCTCTACTTAGGACATAGAGTACTGGCAAATTCTAGGGGTTATAGGCCCAAATAGGTATCTCCCCTCTGGGCATTCTGCCTATCGTTTAGTGGTCCGCGAGGCCAACACCCCGCCTCAACGTTTCGGAGGTAATGCCCCCCGGCCACACGTGAGTTAGCCGCCTCGCAAATTATAGAGAGGGCGCCACCTGTCACTCCCTTCCCCTGTTTTTCTTTTAATTTTCACCGAGAGGCCTACGAACTCCTACCACTACGTCGGGTGGCCTCAATAACCCCTCGCGCCAACGCATAGACAGAGCCTCTCATAGCCACTTGGCAACTAGCAGGGCCTCACCTGTCACCAAAGAACAAGATTAATTTTTCGCCTCATCCGGCATAATTAGCCTGCCACTACACCCCCTGGGGTTTTTCACGCTAACCGTATATTTTGTCATCTAGTATGTCTCAAGAAGGGGTAGAGGATTTCTCCTTCCCGAGTGTCACAACCTGGGATAACAGGCCAGGGAGGAGCCTCGTTGCAGGGCAGGGTGTGGGGTCTGTCTGCACCCCACGATGCATAACTGTGAAGGACTGGTAGCTGAGACTGGGACTGAGACAAGACTGGTAGCTGAGACTGGGACTGAGGCAGGACAGGTAACAGAGACTGGAACTGAGACACGACTGGTAGCTGAGACTGGGACTGAGGCAGAACTGGTAGCTGAGACTGGAACTGAGGCAGGACTGGTAGCTGTGACCAAACAGACAGGACTGGTAGCTGAGACCAAACAGACAGGACTGGTAGCTGTGACCAAACAGACAGGACTGGTAGCTGTGACCAAACAGACAGGACTGGTAGCTACTGCAACAGGTTTGGAAACAGAACAGTGTTATTCACCTGAATGGTATTATACCCTATGGTTGAGCCTCAGGTAAATAACCACCCAGGACTTGTACACTGACTGCAACCGCACACTGAAGCAGAGATACACAGGGAGTACTGGACGAGAAGGATAGTCAGCAGGCCGGGTCATACACGAAACAGGAACAAGGTACAACGTAGGAATTCAGAAGGCAAGGTCACTAGACAGGCAAAATGGTCGAGGCAGGCAGAAAACAGCGGAGTCAAAATCAAGAAGGAGTCAGAACCGGGAATTCAATAATCAATATATATATATGTTAGAACTAGAAACAGGGCACTATCACAGGCTGCAACCAAAGCAATGCAAAGGCATTGATTGCCATAAGCTGCAGGTTTAAATAGGGAAGGGCTGAGGATAACGAGGCAGCTGACAACAGGAGTAGAATGGGAATACCACAATAGCGGCCACTAGAGGCTGAAGACAAAAACAGCCACAAACCCAGAATAACCGTGACACCGAGTACTCCGGCTAGAGCAAACACCCCATCACAGGTGGAAGATACGGCTAGTCCAGCATCTTTCAGGTCATGGACTATCCCTCGCATCACTAGCGAACTCAGGAGACGACAAATCCCTTTTCCAGCATCAGCAAGGAAAGCGGAACTTTACAAGTTACTGCACACCTCAACCGATAACAGGGACGCTGGGGAAGGGTCTAGCCAGTCTAACCCAGGAGACATACATGGCATGCTCACGTCCCTCATGGCATCTATGAGCAAGGTCAATTCTAGGCTGGAGAAACTTGAATCGGTCACTACAGCCCTCACTATGGCTGGACCGGCCACGGCAATCCCTCCAGTGGTGGAGTTGCAATCAGTTTCTCCAGCCATCATCTCGGATGACCAAGAGGTTTACCCTGCCCACATGATACCTGAGCACCTCAAAAAAGATATCCTGGAAGGTAAAGATGTCAATCTGGCCTCACTACTAATTGCCTCCCAGGATATAGTGGAACATAAGACCTACGCTTATGACGATATTTCTGTGGTGGTCAAATCTAGGGATGCACGATTAAATAGGAAGCTAACTATTCCAGAATTTGTATTAGCATTTGGCATTTATCGTGATGTGATCTGTACGGTATATCCCCACAGACGTGAGGAGTTTGACTTATATATGCACAGGCTGGTGGACCTGGGCAACAAATATGGTGGGTCAGCTTTCTATGACTACCATAGATCCTTTTCTGCCAAAGTGTCTGGCGCCTTCTCACAGTACGGGACAAGGTCCAATTGGAGCAAGATTGATACGATAATTTTCTGCAGGCACTTTGCAGGTCTAAGAGCACCGGCCTGTGCATACTGCTCCTCCATGGCTCATACTGCTAATTTTTGTCCAACCACTGCGAACGAACCTACTACCTCGCAGGGCACTAGTTCCACTGGTTCGGCAGAGAAAACACCCAAAGACAAACTGGGTCGACCTATCAAGTTTTTGGGGAAATCCCAAATGTGTAATAATTTCAATGTCGGTGCATGTAATTACAGTGGATGTCGGTTATTGCATATATGTTCAAAATGTTTTAGGGCACATGCGAAAACTATGTGTCCGAATAAAATGTACCCTAAGCAATACTTAACTGAGATAAATATTTCTGTACTCACGGCATTACTGTCACAACATCCATCTAGACATTTGGTAGACTTCATCATCACTGGTCTATCACAAGGATTCCATACTGGTCTCATACACATGCCTTCAGGAATCCTTGAATGTTCTAATTTAAAATCTGCACAACAAAACCCTACAGCGGTTAGCACACTCATAGCCAAAGAAGTGGCAGAGGGCTTAATATTGGGACCCTTTCAGTCCCCTCCATTTTCCACATGGCGGACAAATCCCATCGGTATTGTCACGGGGAAATCTTCCCTCAAACAAAGACTTATCATCGATCTGTCTGCACCTCACACCTCTGCCACACCTAGTCTGAACTCCCTTATCCCCTCTGAGGAATTTTCACTTCAATACTCCACCATAGATCACGCCATTACGGCTATCATGCAGGCAGGGGTCGGTGCATGGCTCAGCAAGACCGACATAACAAATGCCTTCAAATTATTGCCTATCCACCCTACACTATGGCACCTGCACGGCATTAAGTGGGCCGGGCACTACTACTTTTTCTCACGCTTAACGTTTGGTTCAAAAAGTAGTCCGGCCATTTTCGACGTATTCGCCGAAACACTATGCTGGTTATTATTAAATGTAGCCAGATGCCCTACAGTTATACACTACCTGCTTGATTTCTTACTGATCGAAAACAATATTTCCCCTCCCAGTAGCCTCATAGAAACCATCAGTCTTTTTAAACAGGTGGGCGTTCCAGTCTCCCCCACCAAAACTGAAGGACCAGATACAATCATCACCTTTCTGGGAATCATGCTAGACTCAGCCACCATGCAAGCCAGCCTGCCACGCACCAAGATAGAGAACATTCTTACCAACATTAACCTCTACATACACCTCGGTACTTGCGACCGCAAAGAATTGCAGTCTCTACTTGGGTCACTGAATTTTGCCATGCGCATTATACCTCAAGGCCGGGCTTTCATCTCACTGCTCCTATACATGTTCCCACTGTTTAGACATGATGCACACAGGTTGCCCCAGGATACCCAAGCCACGGCAGACCTACTTATGTGGAGAAACTTTTTAACCACCTGGAATGGGAAAAGCATGTTCCTCCCTAAATTGTCTGACTCCTCGCCTACCATCTGGTCAGACGCAGCGTCTACCACAGGTTTTGCAGCAATTTACGGGAATGAATGGCTTTGGGGTAGCTGGCCTCCAGAGGTTCAGGACCTGGAGGGTTTTTCCACTACCTCAGCTCTATTTGAGATATTTCCCATTGTGGCAGCTGCCGTGACATGGGGGACTCTATGGGCAGGTTCGTCAGTACGTTGTTACTCAGACAACCAAGCAACCTGCCACATCATAAACAAAGGCCGATCCAAGTCACTGACCATTATGAGGTTCTTGAGGAAACTCACCTGGCTGGCTGCGTGTCATAATTTCTTCTTGTTTTGTGTTCATGTCCCAGGTGTATGTAACACGGCTGCTGACAATTTGTCTCGTTTCAATTTACAGGCTTTTCGGCAAATACTTCCGTCAGCCGCACGCACAGCCACGACCACTCCACCTTTCCACCAGCTAGTAATGGAATAGACGCTATCATGCAATATAGCAGGACATTGTCACAATTAGCACTGTCCGCCAATACCCGGAGAACCTATGACAGGGCTTTCCTTCTATTTAAAAGATTCCTGTCACTACACAACATCACACAACCTTTCATCATGACATCCTTGTTGGGTTTTGCTTCTTTTTGCCACCTCAAACTCAAATTATCATACAACACAATCAAGCTATATCTGACAGGCGTACAACATCACATGCTAACATTACAACCAAACAACACAAGTTTCATGTCCTCCTACCAGATCAAGAACATCCTTAGGGGTATTCAGAGATCTGAACCCCCACGTACTGCGCAAAGGCTACCCATAGACTTCAAAATTTCAAAGATTTATCCAGCCTACTAGATTTAAAACCCTTTGCCAACAACACAAACCTTGTTATAAAAACCGCCATATACGTGGCTTTTTATGGGTTTTTGAGACCAAGAGAATTTACCGCCATCAACACAACCCAATCCACTCACATTCTGCTTCATTCACACTTAACAAAACACATGGATTACTATATCTTGGCTCTGCATCACTCCAAAACCAATCAACATGCACCTCCGGTATTGGTTAGATACTATCCTACCCACAACGAGTGGTGCCCCGTCACATTACTGGACACATATACCCAGCATTTCAAAGCATCACCATCTCAACCACTTTTCTGTCTACAAGGTTCGGTACTCACTACCACCACCTTTATGACCAACGTCAGGTCTCTATTTACACAACTAGGCCTAAAATCAGCTAACTATTCGGGCCACTCCTTCCGCATAGGAGCGGCCTCCACAGCGTCCAGTGCAAACATTCCAGTACATGTTATCAAGTCACTAGGGCGCTGGAAGTCTTCTGCATACTCTAGATACATACCTAACCCGGTACAAGAAGTTAGAAATGCCTTTCAAGACATGTCTGGTTAAAGTATGTATATTGCTCGTTTCGTAATAAATTTGATTTTATACTTTTGCCCTCTTTATTTACAGGCCTACCTCATCGTCGGTTCCGGCACACCACAACCGACTTGCTCTTTTAATACCATCCCACACTTATCAGTGTTTGTATCTTCTGTACGATCATGAGCCCTTAACACAAGTATTAAGGCCTTTTGGCCTGTAATTGTGGGAGGGGCGTATGACTCACCTTCTCCCTACTTAAGGGACACCCCTTACCTCGCTCCATACCGTTCGAGGTCAGCGCTGCATCACCCTCCCACCCACTCCTCATTATTAACTCCTTTTCTCTTACATTTTTTCTTGGTGGGCCCTCTTTATTTACAGGCCTACCTCATCGTCGGTTCCGGCACACCACAACCGACTTGCTCTTTTAATACCATCCCACACTTATCAGTGTTTGTATCTTCTGTACTATCATGAGCCCTTAACACAAATATATATATATATATATATATATATTTTTTTTTTTCTTTTTAAATAATTCTATCAGCTCATTTTTAAGGTACTACTTACATCTTTTTGAACATTTAGCTTATATACAGACGAGTCAAATAGTATTCCTTTCCCACCCTGTATACCCCGCCCCCATGTGATAAGACACATGGCTGCTCTTTTTCTATACATCCTTTTTGTGAATGCTATATTTATGATAACACATAGAAGCCTTTTGTTTTTAGGTATTGGTGCTTTTTTTTTTTTTGTCATTTTACATAGCAGTCTCTGCTCAAGGAAATTTGCAATTCTTTTGTGAGATAGGTAAAAACCACTTATACTACTTATTCTAAGCGCAGGTCCCAAGCTGTAAGCAAAGTGCCAAAAGCAATTAATTTTCCAGTTATAAACAAGTGCGACATCAAATAATTTTCTGTTACAAATGCAAAGGTTCCTAGCTCTTCTCTTTCCTTTCCTGCACAATTGCTCTTTTTCCCACCCTCTGTTGCTTAAATTGCTATTTTTTGTGCTAATTTTTCCATGATTACTGCTTCTCGTTTGTGTTCTACTTTTAAGCAACATTTGACATAATACAACATGTCACTTCTTGGGTTTTATTCAGAAAATTGAAAAACATAGACCTGTAGAATTTAGTGAGAAGTCCATTTATTACAGAACACTCCACAATTCTTTCCCTGGGCACTAATAGACCAGCTGCTTGCTAAGATGTCGGTGAGTATCTGTCTGTCCTCCTATCTGTCCATCAACCCTTTCCTTAACTTGGAACTGTCTATATGTAAGGTTAATTTCACCTTAGACTTTTTGAAAATTATGATACAGTTGTTTTTGCAATGCCATTGCATAACATCCTAAACTGTACTCTCTGGATCTTCTTCAGGTAGCATCTCTTCAGAAATCCTAATTACATAGCTGGGCTTATTCATGGCAGGAGTGTTGGCCCACAATATATCAAGACGTGTATAATAACCTGAGCATTTGTCATGCATGCACAAAAATAAAGTTAGGCCAAGGCCCAGTTTTAATAATACATCCATCTTGTACTTGAACAGTTCAACTTGGGCACAACTCATTGTTACCTTGGTTGCAGGCTCCAGGGACTTTCTGCATACAAGACATACAACATATATTTGGTTGCTATAGTTCAGCCCAAAAGAGTTGCTCAAATACAGAAAATCATATAAAGGTTACAACAAGGGTCATTACTTGCAGCAACTGAGTACATTACCTCAGTTCCCACTAAGGTCTCTTTTTTTGATAAGTGAAAAATTAGTAGTCCCAGACCATAAGTGGTAATCGACATAAATGTAGTTAAATAAAAGTAGGTTAACCTATACACTGTGTTGCGAAGCACTACTGAATCCCAGATGCAATAAAGTACACACCTGTAAAATGATGGATGAAAAGCTCAACTGACAGGAACACCAAGGTTTAAGAGCTTTGCATAAGGTTCTTTGCTGCTATTTTCTCCCATTTACTTACAGATTACAGAATAAAGCATTTTTTTATATGAATTAAGATGCTGCTTCTGACTTCTCATCACTATTTTGATATCTCAGGTATCTCTCAAGTCTGGAAACTCAACTCTCAAGATGTATGTTCCCTTCTAGTAGAGGACATGTATACTGCAATTGTACATCTTGCCTGTGTAATGTGGCAATAACTAAGTGCCAGTATATCTGTATGGTTTAAGCCCCACTTTCCACATTTATTGCTGGAGGGAGCATCTTGACAGGACACAGTACATATTGGAGGAACAACTTCAAGTGGTTCATGTTCACCAAAGGCTTTGCACAGAAAACAAACTAATATTCGGGCATGGATCATGTACTGGACTCCAGGATTCCTCATGCTGCTAGATCCAGCATGGTCCTGCTCTTCTCACGCCACAGGGAAAGGATTATGGAGGTTCTTCAGCCGCCCTCAGCCCCTGATGTGAACTGAGTTGAACACACCCTTCCTCAAAGGTTGTACTGTAGCATAGAGGAGAGTACTGCCCAACCACAATCAGGCTTTTTGTAGATAAAACTTCAGCTAAAAGGAGAGAGAGGTGGAGTTATATAAAATTAAAAAAATTCTTAAATGGCCCCCAATAATAGACTTACTAAAAAGGAAAAAAATGTCCATATCAACACAAATAAAATCAACTTGTGGTCTTGGTACGATAGTCCTTGTAGATACGTTTTAACTCCTTTGATGGCACTGGACAGAATCAGGGCAAACCGTAGAGTTGAACGTCAGCAAAGACACGCCCGCCTCACGTTGACACACACTGTGATGCTGTTCAACTCTTTGGTTTGCCGTGAGAGGACTTTCTTACCGCCACCGCAAGTGGATTGGATTTGTGTTGAAATTTTTTTTTCAGTAAGCCTAATATTGGAGTCCATTAAAGAATGTCTTACTTTTACATATTGCTTTATTTCTGCTTCTCTCCTTTTCTGTATCTGTGTGTCTACTGACTTCTGCTGCTACAATCATACTGTCAGGATGCTAGTCTCCCTCACTCTCCGTCCAGGGGACACTCACCTTCTGAAGGATCTCCCGTTACTCCCGTGTCCCGCTGCGCTGGGGCTCTGTCACGTGGTAGGCCATATCCCCGGCCTCAAGTAGCATGTGCACCACATTCAGCATGCACTTCTGTGTTGTGCTTGGCGGAGGTGTGTGTCCTTGCGTCAAATGTTGCTGCGTCCAATGTTGCTCCAGCATTGAGGGAGATGGGAACATAGGTGGAAACCTCTCTGAAGGCTCCATAGAGTCCTGTGAGGGGGGAGTGGACCACTGGAGCTGAGGGGAGGAGCTGGTAATGACAACCCAATAAAAACCCCTCACACTGTTCAGTCCTTGCTTGATTATTAAGCTGCTCACTCTGGTTTTCCCTGCCTAGTCCCTTGCTCCCAGTATTGCTATACATCCACTGTGTTTGACCTCCTAATAAGTGACCCCAGCTTAGAAACATAGAATGTGTCGGCAGATAAGAACCATTCGGTCCATCTAGTCTGCCCAATTTCTCTAAATACTTTTATTAGTCCCAAGTTCCTGGTCTTATAGCTAGGATAGCCTTGTGTCTATCCCACGCATGCTTAAACTCCTTCACTGTGTTTACCTCTACCACTTCTGCTGAAAGCTATTCCATACATCCACTACTAAAGTAATACTTCCTGATATTACCTTTAAATCGTTGCCCCTCTAATTTAAGAATATGTCCTCTAGTTGTGGTAGTGCTTCTTCTTTTAAATATACTCTCTTCCTTTACTGTGTTGATTCCCTTTATGTATTTAAATGTTTCTATCATATCTCCCCTGTTACGTCTTTCCTCCAAGCTATACATGTTAAGATGCTTTAACCTTTCCTGGTAAGTTTTATCCTTCAACCCATGAAACAGTTTAGTAGCCCTTCTCTGAACTCTCTCCAAAGTATCAATATCCTTCTGGAGATACGGTCTCCAGTACTGTGTACAATACTCCAAGTGAGGTCTCACCAGTGCTCTGTACAATGGCATGAGCACTTCCCTCTTTCTACTGCTAATACCTCTCCCTATGCAACCAAGCATTCTGCTAGCATTTCCTGCTGCTCTATTGCATTGCCTACCTACCTTTACGTCCTCTAAAATTATTACTCCTAAATCCCTTTCCTCAGATGTTGAGGTTAGGACTGTACCAAATAGTCTATATTCTGCTTTTGGGTTTTTACGCCCAATGTGCATAATCTTGAACTTAGACAAAAAACACACAGAAAAGGTGGTAAATAAAGACAAAAAACACACAGAATAGGTAAACAGAAAAACATAATCTTGAACTTGTCCACATAAATGTCAGTTGCCACTGCTCTGACCATTTTTCTAGTTTAGCTAAATCATTTGTTATTTGGCTTATCCCTCCATGAATATCAACCCTGCTGCAAATCTTTGTATCGTCAGCAAAGAGACATAATTTGCTAAAAAGACCTTCTGCAATATCACTAATAAAAATATTAGAGAATGGGTCCAACTACAGATCCCTGTGGTACCCCACTAGTAACAAGACCTTGCATCGAATATACTCCATTGACCTCAACCCTCAGCCATTGCCCTTGTTTTTGGACTTTCCTGAACTCTCCAACCCTGACCCAGTTTGCCTAACTGTTCTGCCCCTCAGCTGCTTGCCCTGACCTATTGCTTGGCTATTGGACTTCTTTTGCTGCCTGCAGGGGCCCTTGCTCTCACCCTGCTCTATGCTCCCCCGCCAGACCTGACACATACAGTGGATGGTGGGGATAGAAGTCCCACAGCACGTTTTAAACCGGAGCTGGGTATTTTGGCTCTGGTATATGTGTTTTTTTTTTCCTTGCCGGTATTTCTTATTTTATTCAAATTTACACTGATTTGTTGGTTTCTGTTTTTTTCTGTTTTGTGTACTCAACTGAGACCACCACAAATATTTCAATAAGTATTATCTTTATTTATATTTTATGTGCAGCACTTTTTCTTCTACTTATTATTTTGTGGTGTTGTGGAAGGCAAATAGTTTAATTGTAATAATAACAACAACAACAAACATCACACATCTTTAAATCACATGTTATAATTTAAAATAAATACTTTTGTGTTTTTGTCTCTCTGTTTACCAAAAATCTTTCAAATCCAAGATAAGTGATATAACAAAATCAAGGGAATCTTCAATTTTACAATTATTTTTTATGCACTCAGAGTACTGGTAAGTGGTTAAATTAAACCTTATTCACAACTCAACAACGGTAAAAAAAAATTTTTTAAAAATCCATGCACGTAAAGAAACATCCAGGTATTGTATTTTGAAATATATACAATTAAAATATTGTTTTTTTTAAAAATTCATTTAAAAAAAATAAGTTTACTTCACAGCAAGATTACTTAGAATTCTTACCTGCAAATATCCATCACTTATTGTCTTATTCTAGAGGAAAACATTTGTGACTAGTTTTAGACATGGAAATGTGTTCATAATTGCCTTTTTTCTTGACAGAGGCATAATGAAAGCCTAAATTTGTGTTATTTAAAGAAATGCATTTGAGTACAATTTTAACTTAATAGCTAGACAATTCAACACATGCTAGCATTTTGTCGTATATTAATTCATTGTCATTCGGCAATAAAGATTCCTCAAGGCTATTCCGCAGTGGAACTGTGGTAGAAGGTTTAATTTTGGAAGTACTCTTAGCGCAATATTTTGTCAAAACACCAATTTTGAGTCATATTTGTCATCTTTTATTTAAATACAGCACACATGAGATACATAGCCACTGCAAAATAATCTGTGGAAAAATGTATCAAGAATTTTTTAAAGGCATCAATCACTTGACAGAATCATATTAAACACTTTCCTGGGAAAAGTTCAAAATCGGTCCTATGCAGATCGGCGGCATTACGAAAATGGTGGAGGCAAAAATCCTGTCTGTGCTGATAAGATTGAGTTCACGGAGGAACTAGAATGAACTTTTAGAGAATTTGAGCCCGTGCTCACTTGTGACTTCCTGTCATTATGAGGAGAGTTCTCTTTTGAATATAATTAGCCTTTTTGCAAGTATGCTGCACAATTTGAGATGCCTGAGTTTTTTTTATTTTTTTTTATTTTTCTCATTTCAAGACCAAAATGACATAGCACTGAAAGCAATTTAGAAAAATAAATCCTAATGGCTGAATGAATTAATGATGTTTAACTCTTGGAGTACAAGAGTTAAACTAGCAGTAGTGAGCTCTTACTGTGATTCGAATGGCTGCAGGAGATGTTTATTCATAACCAGGGCCGGCCTTAAGTGTTCCGGTGCCCCCTCCCCTGTTCTGTCTCTCCCCCCTCCCCTATTCTGTCTCTCCCCCCTATTCTGTCTCTCTCCCCCTCCCCTGTTCTGTCTCTCCCTCCCTCCCTCCCCTGTTCTGTCTCTCCCTCCCCTTGTTCTTTTCTGTCTGTGAGGGGGCAGAGCTCACCGGGTGAGAGGTGTAGCTCCGCCCCCACCCTGCCTCACAGGGAGCCGCGGGCAGCATGAGAATGTGCTGCTCGCGCTCCCCACACACAGTGATTATGCAGGGTATCGGAAATCTGATACCCTGCATTATCACTGAGCATGGGGCTCGCGAGCAGCACATTCTCATGCTGCCCGCGGCTCCCCGTGAAGCAGGGTGGGGGCGGAGCTACAGCTCTCACCCGGTGAGCTCCGCCCCCTCCACGGCAAACCTTTTTTTTTTAAACTTTTTTTTTTTTTGCTGGCTAGGCGGGCGCCCCCTGGGGTGTTGCGCCCTGTGCGATCGCACAGGTTGCACACCCCTAAGGCCGGCCCTTTTCATAACCATGATTTTGATCCATACCTGCCAACTTGACAAAAAATATATATTTTAAAGCTAAACCTTGATTTTATAATTAATAATATTCTGTAATAAAACCAACATTCAAGTGATCAAATTAACATTTTTGGCAGGTTGGCCACCCACTAAGAGATTGGGTTACTGGATTTCTTCAGCCATATTAAAGGCCTGTATTGGGCACACTTACTAAGAGACTCAGAGGCATAAGCACAATCTAGACCATTCCAAGGTCAACTGGAGAGAATCATCAAATGAGACAAGAACAAAGGAAACACAAACTGATCCAGGGAACAGGTTCCAGGATATTGTGGGTCACAACTAGGGCCAATTCTGGGTGGGTGCATGGGATGCACTGTGCCCAGGCATGAGGGAGCAGAGGGGGAAAATAATCCAAGAATATAAGGCTAGGTGCCAGCTTTGGGGGTGGCAAGTCAGCCTGTAATCTCAGACCTCAGTTAGCGCTTTCTCGCTCTTTATGTACACAGTGATGACTAAGAGCTTCAAAACATGACACTTTGACTCATCATGCGAGTAAAGTGACTCGGCAATGATTGAGGTCTGAGACTGAACGATAGTGTGACCCATTGGATTGTGGAAAAGAAACATGGGGGGAAACAGACATAAGTGTATGAGATACAGACATAGCAGTTATAGGAGGTGAGACATAGACATGGGGAAGAGAAAGGCATGGGCAGTGTAGGGGGAGAGAGATACACATATGGCTATGGGGAGAATGTGTCTCTCCTTATGCCCCCCGTGTATGCATATTCATGGGGGGTATGAGGAGGGACAGAACGAAATGAGGTGAGAGAGACAGACATGGGGTGAGAGAGAGACAAACATGGAGAGACAGAGACATGCAGAAAAATACATGGACAAAGAGATGAGGTATGATGGGAGAAACATAGACATTGGGTATGAGGGGACAGAAAGATATATGGGGGAGAGAGACAGACATGAGGGTATGGGGGAGAGAGAGGCCGACATGGTGAGCATAGGGACAGAGAGACATGAGTGACTGACATGGTGAGCATGGGGAGGAGTCAAAGGTATAATCTGATGCTGTGGGTGCAATCTGGAGCAGTTGTTGCAATGTCTGGTGCAGGGAGAGTTATATATGTTGCTGTAAGAGATGATGTGGGTGAAATCTGGTGCAGTGGGTGCTCTCTATAGCTGTGAGTGCAATCTGATGCTGTTGGAAGTTGGGAAGTGCTGTGGGGGCACTCTGGTGCAAACTGATGTTGTGGTTTAAATCTTGAGCAGTGGGTGTAGACTGGTGTAATGGGTACTATTCTGGTGCTATAGCAAAATGCAGTGGGTACGATCTGGTGTTGTGGGGTGCAATCTGGTGCAATGGACATGGGTGCAGAGAGCCAAAGAGTGGAAAGAATATAGTGGTGGAGTGAAAGTGGGAGGAAAGGAGGAGCTTGTAGAATATGGGTGTCTGGTATAAAATGACAGGGTCATTAAAGGGACTCTGTCATCATTGGAACATTGCAAAAGCAACTATCTATCTGATGTAACTATAGATATGCACAGGTAGTAGTGCAAGAAGTAAAATAAGAGCCATACATACATTATGCAGAAATCATCAGCCATTTTTCTGGGAGGATACATCCAGGACGGCGTTAGGATTTTGGTTTTGCACTCCTGTGTTCTGTCAGTAATGTTAATAGGTTGAGAAAACATTTGGTGAAGTATACCCAGCAGAGACCTCATTGTGCTTCAAGCATCATTTGTTTTGTTTGAAGGTGGATAATGAAGGTAAGATAGTATGGCTCATGGAATGCACTATAGTGGACATAATGTGTAGATCTGAGCAGCATCACATGTGTATCCTGTAGTATAAGTAAATTAATAGCTTGTCAAACATTTTAATTCTCCAAGGTGGCAGCACAAGATACAATGCCACTTTGCACACCACCAGCCCATTCAGCTTCCCATTAAAAATAACAACTACAAAAAATGATGTGGTAATGCACAGGCTGTGAGTGGGTCTGTTCTAGTTCATGACACTTTGAGAAGCTAAGTTCCCCGTCCAGGAAAGCTCTGCTAGTCCAAATGACACAACCCCAAACAATAGAACTGACAAAGCAAGCTATGTACCATGGACTAATAAGATAAGAAAACACAAGAAGAAGTGGGTTTCTGTAAATAATAGCATCTCATCAAACACAGGGAAGTACAGCTCCTTCCTCTTGACAAAGATGGACACTGTGTTTTAACACAGATTCATCTAAGGAGCAACAAATCAATGTCTGACTGTAATTGAAAAAATGACCATGTTAAGTAGACATCTTTTTCATCTATTTTGTAAATTAATTGAAAATTGCATTTAGATACCTCCAACAATGTACACAGTGTAAAGGGGAGTTAAAGATCGATACACAAAGAAGAGATCCGAGCTCAAAAGCTTAGTAAATTATTTTCATATAGATTCAGTTTGTATCTATTCAGTAGTTACATTGAGAAGACTCAACTGATGGGTAAAGCATCATGTAATAAAAGGACAGAAAGTAGAGTGTGTAACGAATGGAAGTCACACTCCACACCAACACACAGTACACATGGAAATAGAATTCCCCACTAACAGCCACGTTTGCATTACCAACAGACAGATCTGAACAGCCTTTGCATTATCTGGCAATTTGGAATGTGTGAACCAAATAGATTGTGTAAAAATGTATTTGTAAACGCACAGTAGGTGACTACTCGCAGTTTATTGTGTGTCTCTTGATCTGGTGAGAAAGAGCTGTTACATAATTAAAGAAATACAAGTTAATGTTACATGGTTTATCTTTCTTCTGTTTTTCGAAATTTCAGAAATGGTTCCAACAGGCACAATTGCTCCTGTGCCTGTTGTAATGGCAAAAATATTGTGGTTACAGGGAAAAAAATGGGATAAGATGCCAGTAGGATTTCACACCTAAATTATTCAAGAAAAAGAGACGGCACTCCAGAAATACATGCAGATGAAGGTAATATTGAGTCTTTATATATAAAAAAAAAACTGTTCATCAAAATACAAAAATACAGCATCACAACATGGACACTTGCATGTAATTGTAGAATATAAATGCATAATGTGTTTCGCGCATAGCGGGCTTTGTCAAGAGCAGACCTATTTTCTGTGTTCATTCTACTGATTTCCGGTACATTCTATTTGGTTAGTTGTAGAGCATGTGGTACATAACATTACAATGTAAAGTGAGCGTGTTGTTCAGTCTTTATTAGGGCCATTTTGGAGGCCTTGTCCGGGCTCACAAGTTACTAACTTGCTTTTATTGTCACAAGTCACTCGTCATTTAGGTTTCCATCGAGTCTTTCAATATAGTAATGTTTAGACAATATTAGAAGATTTTTCTTTCTGTGTCTCACGTACCTCAAATGAAATATAAAAACTCCTGAAGGCAAACACACTTTCCTGATATTGTTCAGACATGTCCATTGCAGCATATATCGACAATTCTCGACTGAAATAAATGTAAAATAAAATTAGTCATCTCTTCTCTGTTGAAATCATAAATCACTTTAGACACTCATTGCATTTGAACGTGGCATGGAGACGGGACAGCTGATCTGTACGCAGACTATAAATTCATGACTTTTATGGATATTTCTCTATACTTCAGAATGAAATTGGTTTCACAATTTGAAAACCACTTGTAGACTAAAAAGATAAATAATATTCTATTCTCTTCATGCGGAAGGAGGGATATTTCACCGGTGATTGGCTTTAAAAACCAGATGGTATCCGTTCTTCTATCCCTCTCATTTCAATATTATCTGATTGCCAGCAATTTCATACTGATTACATTGTTAACCTCTGTAGTTTTTTTTGTCAGAAGAAATATTCAGAGTCTAAACAAATAGTTTGTTACACAGGCAATTCAGGAAAGGGTGAGGCCTAGTAGGCCAGTGACCAAGTTTAAGAAATCTACATATCCTGCAACTTTACATAGCTCCATTTGATTTAAGAGGCTAAAGAAAGATTATAGGAATATGCTAACTGCCTGTCTCTTCCCTAAAGGAGAGGAAGCTGGCATATAGGAACATGACAGTGCATGTAAACAGACATAGAACACCTGACATTAATCCATACTCCTTACAATAACTTCAGAGGTGTATTTTCTAAAAAAAAAAAAAAAAAAAAAGAATAGCACAGAGATTGTTTCTTTTTAACTTTTTATTGTATATGTATTCATTTATTGTCATCTTGTTAAAAATTGTTATTGTCATTTTGTCGCAACAGAATAAATAAATAAATAAAGAAAAACGATCATGTGCTCCCCACATTTTTTTTTACCGCACATCAGTACGGATGGACAATGCTATAAGATTTTGGGGAAGTTAACTTGGGTTGCTTTTCACACACAGATGAATAGCTGTGTTATTTTAGAAAGAGTTTATTCTCTAACAACGTTTGTAAACTGCATTTGGTAACTTATGCATGGCCTTGGCGACCATTATTAATACAGCTCTTAAGATATGGGAGAAGGATTCAAATTCTAGCCACATATTTGGGTGGGTAAAACATAGGAGAACATGTACATCTTGAGCTAACTTATGACTTTCTTCTTGCAAAATTCGCTAGATGCTGAGATAACATCCGTGAGTTATGCCATCTTGAGCCCCCATTGAGTCTGGGAACCCTCGCACAGTAAAAGGGGTAAAAGATGGGGGCACGCACCTAATTCTTTAAATTTACAAACCTCCCTGCAAGTTTCCTGCTAGTTTTTTCCAAATTTAAAGTTCAGTGATTAGTGAATATAATGTTTATGGGGGGTGAAAAGATGCAATGACTCCCTCATTCTCATAGCAGAATTTATTTAAGTTAATAAAAATGTATTAATGTTAAAAAATAAATAAATCCATACCCTAGAACAGGGGTAGATAACCTGTAGCCCTCCAGCTGCTGATCAACTACATCTCTGAGCTAAAAGGCTGGCAGAGGAGTATGGGAAATGTAGTCCTGTAACATGTGGAGGTTTCCTACCTCTGTTCTATTGTGTGCAGGCCGCACCTCCAGATTGTCAGTCGGGGAGCAATGTTCTAAAAGTTGTCCAGTCACCATGGAAACTAGTTGAATGTTCCTGCTGATTAGACTTTCACAACTTTTACAACTTTGCCCCAGAAATTACTGAAATTACTTTTAAACTTATCCCCATAAATGGTTAAGTGCAGTTAAATAAGGCAGGATGTTTTTGATTAACATTAGGATCACAGAAATACAACACAATGATTACAATACAATCATTTTAAAGTCAATTCTGGGCCAAGATTCTAAAACCGGAGCAATCAGCGAGAACTTTCCATTGATTTTCGTGGTGATTGCTCAACTTTAACACATTTTTACTTTTAACAACTCAGAATTGACCTTAATAAATCGATAAACAAACCATCATTTGATAAGTATGAACAATGTGAAGATTTAAATGAAAACTACTATATAGTCCAAACAACAAAAATCACCAGAAAATCAGTGTTAAAGAAAATGTCTAATGTAATGATAAAAATAAATAAGGAATATAATACAATGTAATCTCCTCCAGTTTTCTCAGGTAAGTGAAATTTGGACTTTTCATTTAAAAGATGACTTAATAAATAAAATAGAAACATTTAAATACATAAAGGGAATCAACACAGTAAAGGAAGAGAGTATATTTAAAAGAAGAAAAACTACCACAACTAGAGGACATAGTCTTAAATTAGAGGGGCAACGATTTAAAAGTAATATCAGGAAGTATTACTTTACTGAGAGGGTAGTGGATGTATGGATTAGCCTTCCAGCAGAAGTGGTAGAGGTTAACACAGTCAAGGATTTTAAGCATGCGTGGGATAGACACAAGGCTATCCTAGCTATAAGACCGGGAACGAGGGACTAATAAAAGTACTCAAAAAAAAAAAAGAATTGGGCAGACTAGATGGACCGAATGGTTCTTATCTGCCGACACATTCTATGTTTCTATGTTTCTATGTTAATTGCAACCTGGGAAATAAGCTTTGCCCATGGTGCAAGTGTATATACTTTAGAAACTTAGCAACAGCACAGCAGACAGCATATAAATAAATAGTCACGTTTCGCAACTCATTAGGTCTGTATTGCTGTGGGAATACCAGTTACTTCACCACGTCCTTCAGCAAACATTTGTGAATTGCGGGTTGTAGTTAAGATGGGTGGTATGTCTTAGCGAACAGCCGAAGGCATCTTTGTTTTGGTATTAGTAAGGGCTCCTGTGAAAATAAGACAATTTTCATATAAACTCAAAGAAATAAAATATAAGCTTTCATGTTTTGCCTTCCAGCGACTGAAATCAAATCACAGCCGGAGCAGTGTTGTGGAATAAGCAAAATTTTCCTTTTTCCCTAGTTGCCTGTCAAATTAGTTATCTGATAAAAAAAGAAAACAGTGATATAAATGTGATTTACTTCCTTTTCTCCGGTCATAAACATTTATGTCTGAAGTGTAACAAGGAGTTTAAAACCTAAGTATATCTTATTGATATATAAGGCAACCTGCAACAAATCTGACACAATTTTCTTTCTTTAACTATTTACCACATAGAGACTGCTAGAGAATATTAATTTTCAGTGTGTGGGCTATATAAAGATAGATTTTATAGCTAAACATGTGCCCTCTGGTTATAATTTTGGCTCCAATGAATTCTACCCTCATATCTTAGAGAGATAAACATAGAATTAAGAGCCCCACCACTGACGAGGCCAATGACCTCCATTGAAACCTATGTCTGTGGTTGCCGTGTTCCTTGTGCAGAGTAGACCTGACAGGCATTTTGGATCTGAACTGCATGGGAGCAGTCTGACATGCCTATCTGGAGGTTTCCCCTGTAATGGTGCAAGTGAGCACTATAGAATGTAGGTTTCATCCAATAGTGCTGGCTACTTCAGCACAGTCTGTTCTCGGTGAGAGGGATCCCACTTCTCTGCTTCCTATCCTCATATCTTTTTTATTTATTTATTTTTACCAGCAGCAAGCTCGCATTACAAGAAAGCATAGTACAATATGGCAATCTAAACATGGTTTACACTGTAAAATGTTACTCCTGTTTGTTTTTTTGTGTGCACCACAGGTGAGAAGCCACATTTCCAGAGAATGAATTATTTTGTGTGGGTGGGCATACTCCATGGCAGTAATGGTTAACTTAAGGAACACAGGTTTTCTCAGAATTGCAATTTAGGATCTTACCTCTGGTTGACACACAAAGCCTTTGCCCTGAGACCAGATTAGTATTGTATCTATATACCAAATAATTGTTTTTTTAAAGGGACTTAATCACCTAAACATTGTTTTTAGTGGACATGTAAAGAATAATAAATAATTGAAACTGATCTATGCATTGTGTTAGCAAAACTGCAAGAAAATTCCTAAATCAGGAGAATTTAAAAAAAAAAAAAAAGTTTCTGTGGAGTCTACTGCTTATGACATCACCTGTGGGCCTAATATGCAAATTAACTATTTTTTTTAATGAAAAATGTGTAATTTGCATATCAAGCCACAGGTGATGTCATAAACAGGAGTCTCCACAGACACATTTAAAACACAGTTTTCTCAAAATGTAGGCATTTGCTTGCAATTCTGCTCACATAGTGTATAGAACATTTTTTTCTTTTTATTCTCTACATGCACAGTAAAAAATGTTTAGACGCTACAGTCCCTTTAATTACCAGTTCCGTTTGTGATCAGTGATACCGTCAACTTGGCTATTAAGCCAGATTTGGAAAAGGTTTTTTTTATGATTGTGCGTGTTGCTGACACGTGGAAATTGCATATAAAAAGCCAACGGGTCGTTATGTCATAAATTGTCACTGTATCTGCAATTAATAGAGTAAGGACTTTTTTACTGCTAATAATATGAATACATTTAATAACATCTGGTCTAGTTGGTTTATGTTATCTCAGGTGTCCACTTATCACAACGTACATTATTACTAGCGCTGTAGAAAGAATTAGGGAGCAAATAACGGCAGTATAGTTTAGACAATATGAGAGCAGAGATTAACAATATACCATTTAGTATTGGATGTGATTTGAATACACAATACAAATATCTGGATAATAGTTTTTGTAAGAGGAATAAAAAAAAGTACAAAAGGCATAATGGTAAAGATAAGTATCAAAAGGTCATGGTGCTAACAAAAAATGCTGGTGGACCATGTCTTGGTCATCTTTTCAGTATCAAATGGGGATTCAGAAAACGACCTAGCTTGGACAATCTACAGGAACACGGAAAAGGTGCAGATTCTTGGAATCCTTCTACATGCACAGAAATAAACATGTTAAGATATGCAGTATCTTGTGTCATATTCTTGGAATTCGGTGCATCCTCCTTAGCAGATATAATCTCTGATGAGTGGTGCCACGTCCTGGTAGAGGAACAATTCCCAAATATTTTGGGTGGAAAGATAGGAAGAACATTATACCCATACAGAAAATATAGTCCATAATCCTAGAATTCAAATCATTACAAATAATCATAACTAGAATTTCAAATTTAAAGAAGCAGATCCCGTTCAATTTTTTTCCAGGTAAGTGCTGCATTATGTTTTTTTCTTTTCATTTCCTATCACCTGACACTACAAATAAAGTATAGCAGAGTCATTGCTGTCTTGCTGTTGCTATAACAACAGTCCTGCCTATCTCTTCAAGCCCTTCTTATTGGATGTCACCCAGAAATTATTACCATTATAAAGTTACAGAAGAACTGTCATTAGTTTCAAAGTAAAATCCAGCGTATTTCCCATACGTTAAACACTTGTGCAGTATCCAAAAAATAAGCTAGGTAGAACTGCCACTTTAACCAAAATAAATTCTAATCAGTCTAAATGTGAATTATGTAAATAATTAATATACTTATCATGGTTCTATTAATTGATTATGCTGCCGCAGATGTTTTCCACAGTTACACATTAGCCATGTGTTTAAATTTTGGAAAAAGGTTAGGCATGTCATTTAGTGTGCTACCTACCATCTTATGTATGCAAATCAAATTTTACAAGCAATTTCTCAAGAAGCTTAAAACACTGCTTCCAGCTGGCTCCAGTATGCATCCTTGTGCCCATACACATGCAGCATATTAAATTATACTGTGATTTACCTCATTTTTCAACGTCTATTTAAAAAGCACACCAAAGAATTTAAATCTAGATTTTAATCTATTAATTGTTTAAGCAATAGAAACACCTGGTTCCACAATATTTGGACAGAGCCACCACATGTGAAATAAATGTTCCTATTAAGTTAAGATTTTTTTTTGTTTTTAACACTAAATCAAACATGATATCTTCAGCATTTATGAACATAAATGTTCTGTTAACATTCTATGCCAGATCTAGTTCTAAATTCTAACCTTGCACATTTTGCACTGGTCTTATGTTGCATTGCTTTATGTTTATAAGTTAACAAACTAGTAGCTTAAATCTAAATTACATTTTTAGTAAATACAATTTTTTGGGGCAACTGTGCTAGCTGGGTTCTACCAGAAGCCAACTGCAGTCCAAATGGGGTAAATGTCACAAATCAAATATTCTTCGAGTTGTCAGCCTTTTTAAGGGATACAAGACCAGTGTGTGGTCAGAGAGCTGAGTGTCACATGACATTCCATGCTAAGTTGCTGGGAAAAATGAGTCTTTGGATGTGGTGAAGAAAAGGTCAGTGCATTCAATATACTTGTACATTTTAGGCCCCTTGTAAAATTGCAGGGCAGGAAGCGCACTGCTTAGCACTACACACATAGTTGACACACCTGTAGTTCCTGTAACACATGTATTAGCTGTGTGAAGGATGGCAAGTACCATACAGATAGGGAATGTTGTATGTAACTGCACATGTTAAAATGGCTGCCACACATATAGAAATTGGAAGGTTGTGTGTAACTGTTCAGAGCATGTTAGCTTTAGAGAGGGTCGGCAAGCAGCACATTGCAGCAATTAACAGATACAGATGATTGTGGCAAATAGCTAATGGACATTGGAGTTGCAGTCCAAAGTTGCAATACACATCAATGTCTGTGTAGTAGTAGATTTGTGGATCTGTGTTAACACATGTCCATTATTAGGTATATATGTAAATGTCAATATGTGCATACATACATGTATGATAGATGTATATAGATGTATATGTGTAAATAGGATAACATATACAGATGATGATTAATAGTGTATCAGTTGCAATGTTCTACTGTTATATTTCAGATTATCAATTGGAAGGTGAAGAGGAAGCACATCAAACACCTAATAGATATATATGTGAAGCTAAATGCAGTGATCTGATATACAATAAAAAAAGAAGTTAGAAATAAAACATAAAATTGTGAATGAATATAAACACAAACTAATAAGCGACTGACAAAGGCTCTAATTGTCTTGATCCCAGGGGCAGAGGCGTCACTAGGGTTGGTGTCACCCGGTGTGGTAACTCATGGTGTCACCCCCTGGATTTCCTCCAATACCATGCCAAACAGATTCCTTAGTAATGCCAGTCAGATGGCCCATTAAATATGCCACATACAGGAGCCCCACAAATGATGTCTCACACAGGAGGCCATTAACTATGCCACACACAGGAGCCCCATAATTATGACACACACAAGAGCCCCGTAATTTATGACACACCAGAGCCCCATTATTTATGCCTCACGTTGGAGCCCAATGAATTATGCCACACACACAGGCGCCCCTTAATTATGCCACACACAAGCACCCCATAGTTATGCCACACACAAGTGCCCCATAATTATGCCACACAAAAGAGTCCCTTAATTATGCCACACATGGGGCACAATAAATATGCCACGCATGGGACCGCCATTAATTATACGACACACAGGAGCCCCAAGAGGTGACAATTGTACAATTCTAAAACAATACATATCGATACTCTCTCTCTCTCTCTCTCTATATATATATATATATACTATATACTAGTTGTATTTTTACTTATTTGAATTTTTAAAATATTATATTCAACTATTTTCATATGTAATAAAAATGTTATTGAAAATTTGCATTCCTTTATTTATTCTCTTCCTCTGCACCCAGGTTGCACCTAAAGGACTTAACACAGCACCATACAGTGCCCACAGAACTTGCCATGCACCTATATTGCACCCATAGCACTTGGCTTGCACTCATATTGCACCTACACAATTTGGCATGCCTCAGTGTCACTTTGCTCCACAGAACTAGCCAGTGTCACTTTCCTCATAGTACATGTTATTTTGCCCCACAGACCATGCCACAGCATCACTTTTCCAATTAAAATAAACCAGTTTTCCCATTAATATGCCAGTGTTTGCCCATAAATATGGCACAGCCAATTAGCCCAATAATTTGCCATTATCATTTTGTCCTTCATAAACCACAATTTGCCCAATAATATGCCAGTATTATTTTGCCCTTAATAAGCCAGACAATTTGCCCAATAAAATGCCAGTATTATTTTGCCGATAATAAGCCAGACAATTCGCCTAATAATATGCCAGTATTATTTTGCCATTTAATATGCCACAACCAATTTGCCCAATTGTATGCCAGTACTATTTTGTCATTAATATGCCACAGCTAATTTGTCCAATAATATGCCAGTTTTATGTTGTCATTAATAAGCCACAGCCAAATTTGCCCAAAAATATGCCAGTATTATTTTGCCATTAAAAAGCCACAGCCAATCTTCCCAATAATATGCCAGTATTATTCTGCGGTTTAATATATGCCAGTATTTTGCCATTCAATATGCCAGTATTTTGTTACTCAATATGCCAGGATTATTTTGCCTTTCAATATGCCAGAATTTTGCCATTCATAATCCAGCATTTAACCCCTCAATATGCCAGTATTCTGTCACTAAATATGCCACTATTATTTTTAAAGTCAAAATGCCAGTATTTGTCACTCAATGTGCCAACATTTAACCACTCAATATGCCAGTGTTATGCTCGTTATATGCCACCCCCCTTCCCCAGTACTTACCTTACTTGCTGCTCTGTCTCCCAGTCGTCTCCTCTGTGCAGTCTTCCGGTCACTTTGATATATATATATATATATCTATATATATATATATATATATATATATATAGATAGATAGATAGATAAATATATATATATTTTTTTTTCCAGCAGCTGAATCCAATGGATGTGGCTGCCATAAAAAAAAGAAAAAGTTCAGCAGCGCGATGCGCTGTGGGGGAATGCCGGCAGCACAGATGTCACCCCACGCTGGGACACCACTGCCCAGGGGTACTACAAATGAGCAAAATGATGCTCATGCATACACCAGTAGGCAGTGTTGTCTTTTAAAAATGTTTGGGGGGATTCCACTAAAACGCCAAAGGACGCAAGGAACACCAGCAAAGCAACAAAAAGAAAGCAAGATCTGTGGTGCCCACAGGGTAGTTTCAAAAGGTAAGGAATAACTGCTGAAAAACCTTATATACAAAGTCTACACAACAATCTAACATGTGACCCTTTAGTAACCAATAGGATCTGGTTTGCCAGTCATGCCCTCCCTTCCAGATATGTCCAGGGAGGGTGCTTTACATGAATAAAACACAGCAAAAACATAAAGCAGTATCGTCTGAACATAATGTGCTTTAGTGTAGTGTATTACACTTACAGAATAACTGATGGCAATGTGCCAAATCCCCACAAGAGAGTCACATCTGTTGGTATTAAAATCATTATCCTACTTAAAGAGGCCAATTCCATCAGGGAATGCTGTTTCATGCAATGCTAAGGTAGGTTTTACATGTCAAAGTAACATCCACATGAATGGCAGGAACCAAGGTTTCCCAGCAGAACATTGCCTAAAGCATCACACTGCCTCCGCCAGCTTGGCACCTGTCAGTAGTCATAATGTTATGACTGATCGTGGTATATTGTGGTATTCAATGAATAGTGACAGGAAGTATCACCCAACTGTCATCCCAACCAGAGCTATTTCCATGGAAGCTGCCGTTACACCTAAACTTTGGTTGGGTTAGGTGTGCCATGTCTGAAAAAGCCATGCACGCTGTCACTGTGCATAAAGATCTTTCTGCATGCACAATATTAGACCCAACTACCTCTCAGGCATTCTACATACAGTATCTGTATAAATGGTGTGGTTTAGGCTCCCTGGGGCCATATATTTACTCCAATGGTAACTGCAAAACCCTGCCTCTTTCACCAGAGCTTGTATTTGTAGACCTTGTATTTGTATTTGAAATGTAAATTTCTTTACTTCCCCTTCAAATCCATAGAACAGAATACTAAAGGTAATTAGTATATCAGTCATTTCATTTCAATTCATCAAGTAACAAGATTTTTTTTATTCTGATGTTTGAATCAGGGTCTTTATTTTGATACTGACTAGAAGAGACTTGCAGTGTTCCACCCGGCTTGTCCCCCCTCTAAATAACATCCTTAGAAAGCAGTCAATAGCATGAGAGCAACAGACTTTAAATGAACTCCACTCTCAGGAGCTTATAGCTATCAAGTTAGCAACACAGAATTTATGCAAATGCTAAAGATTAAGTGGCATTCTAGCATTTCCTATTTATCACATTTTCAGTGTAGTTATTATCAATGCAAATCCCTTAATTGTGACACAAATGCAATTGATAGCCATTAAACACTAAACTGGATAAAGGAACAAATTGTTTTTGCACTTGATCGTGATAAATAATTGGAGAATGTTAGAATGTTACAATGATTTCCTAGTTCTCTTCCATAATATTCAGGATTATTATGGCTGTTTGTAAGAAAATTGCGGTAGATATGTAGCTAACAAACCAAATGAAAAGGCTTATAAATGTTTATACAGCAAATAATCATGCTGCATTATTTACATAAACAGGTTTTTTTTTTCTCACAGGCATCCAACTATCCACATTAGTCATTGTCTGTCTGCATATAGGAATCCAACTGTCAATGTGGTAACCATGTGCCACAGTCTTCAATGAGGAATCCAACTGTCAATGTGAGTCTTTATTTCTCTCATTCTTCAATTAAGTATCCAGTTGTCAATGTGAGTCTCTATCTTTCTCACTTTGCAATAAGATGTCTAAGTGTCATTGTGAGTTTACATCATACTCTACACCAGGGTACCTCAAACTACGGCCCGCGGGCCAAATGCGGCCCGCAGAGCACATTAATCCGGATTAATAACTATGTTTCCCTCCTCAGTGCAGGGAGGAGGGAACACTGCGCGAGAAGTCCGGCCGGGGACACAGCAGCTGGAGGTAAGTGATGGGGAAGCGGGGGAGGAGGGAGGATCTGACTGGCACAATATTCCTGGGCTCTGACTGGCATAATATTACTGGGCTCTGACTGGCACAATATTCCTGGGCATCTGACTGGCACACTATTCCTGGGCATCTGACTGGCATAATACTCCTGGGCATCTGACTGGCACACTATTCCTGGGCATCTGACTGGCATAATAGTACTGGGCATCTGACTGGCATAGTATTACTGGACATCTGACTGGCATAATATTACTGGGCATCTGACTGGCACAATATTCCTGGGCTCTGACTGGCATAATATTACTGGGCTCTGACTGGCACAATATTCCTGGGCATCTGACTGGCACATTATTCCTGGGCTCTGACTGGCATAATATTACTGGGCTCTGACTGGCCTAATATTCCTGGGCATCTGACTGGC
Source organism: Pelodytes ibericus (assembly GCA_036172795.1). NCBI lineage: Eukaryota > Metazoa > Chordata > Amphibia > Anura > Pelodytidae > Pelodytes > Pelodytes ibericus. The sequence goes on along the minus strand of CM069857.1, from coordinate 142,270,204 downwards.
ATAATATTCCTGGGCATCTGACTGGCATAATAGTACTGGGCATCTGACTGGCATAATATTACTGGGCATCTGACTGGCATAATATTCCTGGGCATCTGACTGGCATAATATTACTGGGCTCTGACTGGCACAATATTCCTGGGCATCTGACTGGCACACTATTCCTGGGCATCTGACTGGCATAATAGTACTAGGCCTTACTGTAAAGGTATGATAAAACTTAATATTCCAAAATATATATTTGGTCTGCCAAATTGTGTAACTTTGCTTGCATAATATGTTGTGAATAAATACTTTGCCTATTTTCTTTTTGTAATTTTTGTTTTTTTGCTGTATTTTATTTTGTGTTGCTTCCTTTCTTTTCCTTCCTTTTCCTTCCTTTTGTTGAGCTGTTTGCATACAATGCACTCTCCTACTCCATGTTGTTTATGATGTATTTCAGTACAATGGACAGAGGACATACATTGGTTTCTCTAGTAGGCAGTAAATACTTACTAAACTACATACTTATCCTATTTAGGTGAAAAACCACTTACAGCAGCAAAGTAAATACATGGATGACTAATGAAAACTAGTCACGCCTATTATTTGTAGATTATATTTTCTCTGCAATTTATTGGTTAATGACTATCTGTATTTAGCATTGGTATTACATTACATTAACAGCTATTTATAAAGCACCAACAAATTTACATTGAGCTTTGAACAGAGCACAGAGGGAAACTACAAACTATGTTAGACAAACAGGGACAGACTGATACATGAGATATTTCTCATGTTATTCCATAATTATTCATTCTGTTTTGGATATGAAAACTTTTTGACTACATTTACCAGTTAAAACAGTTAATCAAAATGCACTGCTCACTCATTTAGTACTCATGTTAATGTGGAACATTTTCAACTAGAAATAACATGCTTTAGCTAAAATGCGTTCCAACCTTTGTATAATTTCAGGGGAAAGTTACCTATTGTATTTTATTTGATAACCTTCAACATTTAGTAAAAACGCCATACTATACAAACAATAAGTCTCTAGGCTATTTATGAACATACCTGTATATCCCAGAAAAGTCAGCAGCCCTTTCTTATCTCACCGATTCCTCCAGTGTACAGTGTTCACACCACTGCTAGGCAGGAAGGGCCGGCTCTACCGTAAGGCAGCACAGACGGCTGCCTTAGGGCATCACAAGGGGGGGGCGGGAAAATTGCCATGCCCCCCAGCCCGCAGTAAGGGGGTTTACTTACCTCCTTGCTGCTCTGCAGATCCGCGCGGCTGTGAGGGAAGCGTTGTGCGCTCCCCTCCAGAGTAACTCCGGTTGCATTTTTTTTAAAACAAACTTTATTGAAGCCACGTGGCTGGAGGGGAGCGCACAACGCTTCCCTCACAGCCGCGGACCTGCAGAGCAGCAAGGAGGTAAGTACTGGGAAGAGGGGAGGAGGGTGGTAAAATCCTGGCATATTGAGGGGCATATTGGAGGGGCAAAATCCTGGCATATTTAGTGGCAAAATCCTGGCATATTGGAGGGGCAAAATCCTGGCATATTTAGTGGCAAAATCAGCATATTTAGTGGCAAAATCCTGGCATAGTGGAGGGGCAAAATCCTGGCATATTTAATGGCAACATCCTGGCTTATTTAGTGGCAATATCCTGGCATATTGGAGGGTCAAAATCCTGGCATACTGGAGGGGTAGAATCCTGGCATATTTAGTGGCAAAATCCTGGCATATTGGAGGGGCAAAATCCTGGCATATTATATGGCATATTGGAGGGGCAAAATCCTGGCATATTATATGGCATATTGGAGGGGCAAAATCCTGGCATATTAAATGGCATATTGAGGGGCAAAATCCTGGCATATTAAATGGCATATTGAGGAGCAAAATATTGGCATATTAAATGGGACAAGAATGGCATATTGAGGGGAAAAATACTGGCATATTGAGGGGGAAAATCCTGGCATATTGAGGGGGAAAATCCTGGCATATTGGAGGGGCAAAATCCTGGCATATTTAGTGGCAAAATGCTGGCATATTTAGTGGCAAAATCCTGGCATATTGGGGGGGCAAAATCCTGGCATATTGAGGAGCATATTGGAGGGGCAAAGTCCTGGCATATTTAGTGGCAAAATCCTGGCATAATGGAGGGGCAAAATCCTGGCATATTTAGTGGAAAAATCCTGGCATAGTGGAGGGGCAAAATCCTGGCATATTTAATGGCAAAATCCTGGCATATTTAGTCTCAAAATCCTGGCATATTGCAGGGGCAAAATCCTTCTATATTGGAGGGGCAAAATTCTGGCATATTTAGTGGCAAAATCCTGGCATATTGGAGGGACAAAATCCTGGTATATTAAATGGCATATTGAGGGGCAAAATCCTGGCATATTAAATGGCATATTGAGGGGCAAAATATTGGCATATTAAATGACACAAGAATGGCATATTGAGGGGAAAAATACTGGCATATTGAGGGGGAAAATACTGGCATATTGAGTGGCTAAATACTGGCATATTAAGGGGCAACATAGTGTGTCTCAGGTTATGTGTGTATTGGTGTCACTGTGTGTGTGTAAGTTGTAATGGTGTGTATAAGTGTGTCACTTTCTTGGTAAGAGTGTGTTTTTAAGTGTCACTGTGTCTGTGTAAGTGTGTGTGTGTGTAAATGTGTCACTGTCTGTGAAGGGTGTGTGTGTAAGTGTGTCAGTGTAAGGGTGTGTGTATGTATGTCACTGTGTCTGTATAAGGGTGTAAGTGTGTCACTGTGTTTGTGTAAGGGTGTGTGTGTAAGTGGTAAGTGTGTCTCTGTGTTTGACTGCAAGGGTGTCTGTGTTTAAGGGTTTCAATGTGTGTTAGGGTGTCAATGTGTGACAAATTTAGAGCGTGCGAGTTGAATATTTAGATTTTTTTTTATTGTATTGCATTATACTTTTATAGGTTGGTGGTGTGGGAGGCATGGCAGGTCAGAGGAGGGGGGCACCAAAATGCACCTTCACCTGTGTAGACGAAAATCCTTGCACCGGCCCTGTAGGCAGGGGAGGGCTGGCAACTGATGGCCTGGGGGTGGGCATAACAATTTAGTTAGTCTTCATCAGCCCACCTGGTGTTATCAGAACTAGACACAAACAGACATGAAAGATTTGTTGACAGGTAAGGTTCAGAGATTGATACGCAGACAAGACAACTGAATAGAAAGATCAAAAATATTACTGACTGGGGCATTTGAATTGAAAAGGAGTGCAGCCACAGCCCATATAGAGAGAATAGAGAGCAGCCAATAGGCCAATTGACCTCCTGCTCCCCCTTGCCATCCCTCCCCCACTGCTATCAGTTCTAGGTAGGTTTAAAAGGTAACAGTTGGATACCGTATTTTTTTGTGCCTACATAGTGGTACCCACTACTCCCTGCACCAGCTGCAAGTATATCACAGTCACTCCCTTTATCACAGAAAAAAAGTGTGTTCATATAAAAACAAAAGGTGTAGTGTGGTCACTGCAATTCACCAGAATAGTTGAAACAATCACAAACTGAATTATTATGTAATGATGATGCAGTCAGGCTTTCAATATTGCAATAATAAAAGTGTAAGAAAAAAGAGAGCAGCAAATCGTCAGTGTATAATGCAAATCGTCATTTTGGCGTGATGATGCTGTATAGTATTGCACTCACATGTAAAAATAGATAAGTGTGGGCTCATCAAAGTAAAGATGATGCTCCCTTTCCTGATGGCACTCATAAAAAAAGATATAAAAAGGAAAAAGTCAGCAAATATAACTTTTCAATGAATTCATTACATGTTTCCAGGTCCAGCATCCACAAATAAAAGATCCAACACACAGCAATCTAAAGTAAACAACGATTTCAGAGGTTCAGTAAAGCAGCAGAATTTTTTTTACCAGAATATCATACATGTTGCAGATCAAATTAAAACGCTTTGCATTTCACCCTGTGGGGCTTCAACTTGTCATGATCTGACCAGCAACATCACCCCCCTCTTTATATGGTGCCTAGCCCTCTATATTTCTGTACTGCATAATTGTAACATCATCATGTGATGATGTCATTTTGTATTGAGGCTTCCACTCTCACCCTAAATCTGTCTCGGTTGTAGAAAATTGTCTGGAACCTCGATGTGAAACAGTCAGTCTACCAAAGTATAAGATCCAGACCCTGGAATCAGAACGCAGGTATTCAAACTGATGACTACTTACCAAAGGGTTGAGACCTAAAGAACAACAGCTGGGAGCTTGTGCAGCACCAAGGTTACCAGGATAGAGGAGACAACTAATGCAAGACCAAAACTTGACAGAGAAAATGATAGAGATGTGCAGATTACCAATGTAACAGAGAACAGGAGACACTGCAAGACTTGGAATCTCAGACAAAAGATTGGATCTGGATCTTAGTGAATGCTTCGGATCAGGAAAGCAACACAAACCCCAGAACAAACTAGGAACAGGCAAGAATGGAGTCAGAAGGTGAAGCCAAGGTCTGTGCCGGCAGTAGAGGAGCAGTGTCATAAACTAGTCGAGGTAGGTACAAGCAGCGGAGTAGCGAGGTCAAGAAAAAATGGTTCAGTAAGAAGATTCAAACAGGAAAACTGGAGCAAGACTCAAATTGAAAAGCCTAACTATGGGAAAAATTGCTGAGGCTTTTTAAATCTGCCTCCACATTAGCCATGTGTGCATGAAATTGGGAGAAAATTAGGATTGATAGCAATAGAAATCACTACTCTAAAGCAAACCACTTAATATCCTATAAAAAACAGGGCATACCCTCACCTAGAACAGCATTGCCATTGCATTTCTTTTTAAAGATATCCTTACTAAAGTATTTTTCGCGATCCTTCTGATCATCACCTGTCATTCCTGCTATTAAATCATTTATATCTTACATAACTAATCTATCAGCAGCTACAACATACTGAAAAGCTGAATGTCTAAAATATATTTTCTTCTCAGATGGATACATTCGTTTTTAGTTATAGCCTTAAGCCAAGGAGCATGATGACAGCTATCAATACCATTGTAATTTTTCGTATTAACTTATTTTTAAATGTGTTTTTGTTTTGATTGGATGCTTTCACTATTGTGTATATTATTAAGAATGATAATCATGTTGTTTTCCCAAGATGATCTAAAAAGCCTATAGGGACTCCTCAACCCCCTTGCGATTAAAAAAAAGATAATTGAGGATCAGGTCTGATCTCAGTCATGCCCATTCAAGTACATCTCTCTTCCACCAATAAAGAGAATATCATAACTGGGGCAAAACTTGTCCCCATTGCTGTTCTCATGAGCTGCAAGTAAATTATGTATTTAAACCAAAAATGTGTCTATTTTCAAAATTATTACAAAGGGAAAGTATAATTGATGGCAAAAGAAAAAAGACACACGGATGATCGATAAACACCTGAAATGGATACCTATGCAAACCCTGAATTAAGTTTTATGGATTCTGAGTGTCAAAAAAAAAAGAGGTTCTTTTCTCTTTTTTTTCTAGCCTCTTATGTAGCTTTGGGAGGAAATATATCGTCACAATATTTTGGTATATGCTGTTTCTATTTTTCTATATATTAATGCTCATTTTTAAAAGGTCATATATTTTAGCTTTATTCAAATGTTCAGTCAATATCTTTCTATATTACCTTGTGGGTTCTTCCTTGAGGACCTGACAAGCTTCTTCTCATAATCCTGACATGATTATATACACCAAATGAAGTAGTCAAGCAGCACTCCAAAGAGCCGGTGCATGAGCAAGGTTCCACCAAGCCCCCCCCCCCCCCCCCCCCAGTAAATCCAAAATAGAAAATGTTCAGCACTCCAGTGAGGATAATATTTTATGGGGAATGTGTTGAGCATTTTCTATTGTGGCCAGGCCCAGCCCTTTGATGGGGCAGACTGGGACAGCTGCCCTCCATCTTGTAAGAAAAGGAGGGTGCCTGTAATAATGTTATATTTTATATTGCTTTCAATCTGCATAAGTAGTATTGGAAGCCAAAAAAATAAATTAATTTTAATAGAGAGGAGGTGTACAGGGAAAACAGAAAAGGGACAAAGACTGATCCTGGCAGAAAACCAACAGAAAGTGGAATGGCCGATTGCATCATATCAGCAAGTAACACGGAGGAAGCACTCAGATACAACTCAATCCAAGAGCCATACCACCTACACCATTGAGGCTTATCTGTTAAGAACGAGTCAGTGGCAAACAGTGGGAAAGGCAGCAGGTATATTTAAAAGGATCAGTATGGAGAAGTGGCCTTTAGATTTGGCAGATAGTAAGTAATTTGACACCTTAGTGAGGGCTGTTTCAGTAAAGTGTAAGGCTCTAAAAGCCAGATTGAAGAGGATCAAGGAGGATCATTGGTGGACAGAAAGTCAGATTGGCAGGAGTGCACAATCCACTCCAACAATTTAGGCATGAAGGAGTCGGTCTTGAAATGGAGAGTAGAATATCGACCTCTTTCTCAGCTACCGGTGAGAAGATATTCAGAGTGGGTTTTGGGAAAAGACGAAGCGGTAAAGTTACAGCTGATTGCATCAACTTTATTTTTTAAATGGAATCAAAGGGCCTTTAGGGTGGGGGCAGGCAGAGGAGCAGGTGGACAGAGTAGGTTACTAGATGTTGTGAAGAATTGATTGGGGTTTGATGAGAGGGATGATATAATGAGTGAGAAGTAGTGTTGCTTAGACAGAGAGTAGAGTTGTAGGAGCACAGCATAATTATATAATGAAGAACATCCTACTTGGAATGCGATTTCTTAAAATGCTGCTCAGTGGTACGGGTACATTTTGGTTTTGTGTGCCACAGTTGTGTATGTGTGATTGGCTGTATAAAAACAAACAAAAAAATGATAAAAAAACAAATCTGTACCGTTATATTGCAAACCACATATTTCAGGTTCCTGACCATTTGCCAGTACTCCTTTATAGGTTAATAAATTTCCTACAAAATCAGTTTCTTATCTTTGGATTATATTTTATGTTTAAATGTGCTTGTGGAGGGATGCAATCACACCACTGACTCAGACATTTGGCAAGTGATGAGATGTAGAAAATAACTAACCAGTGAACCTTGGATATTTAAAAAAAAAAAAGAATGATAAAGCTTTGGCTAATAAGACATGTAATTGTTTGTCTCTCTTCACACACTATGGGATAGACAGAAAGGATTTGATGAGCTGTGAAACAGGCATAGCCTTTTAAAACTGCATTTAGACCACAGAAAGGTTTGTATGGACTTGGGCCAGGTAATGAATAAATATGGTCATAGCATAAACATTGTAAAAATTGGCAATCAGAGGTAGACCAGTCATTCTGTTAGTCTCATGATAAACAGCTAAACTGTAAAGTATTAGAACAGAGTAGTAATTGCCTACTTCTGGCACAGAGTAGTAATTGTCTACTTCTGGCACATTATTATAGCAGTTAAACATAATGGTCTTTGCCATTATTTTTATTAGCTGCCTAAGGCATCAAAGCATAATACAAATGCAGAAATATTTCACTACAGTTGTTCTTTGAGTGCCACCCTGCCAGATCTGTGCTTCCCACTACTGCATAAACAAGACAAGACCTCTCTGTTACAGTACCCTCAGCATCAGATGCACAAACCGCCATTTAGTAGATCTCCCCCCCCCCCCCCCAATAACGAGACCACGCTCTGTGTTGAGGGTAAAACATGAACTGCTTTTACTGTGGGCTACACGCCCGTATTTATGCAGGTCTCCCACTTGGTGGACACTCCCCTAGGGGACCCAATGGGAGACTGTAACAATAGACAGACATAAGCCAATTTAGGACCCACAGACACAGATTATTCCCAGCAGGCATTATGATTTCGTCCCCCCTGCCCTGGAGATAATTGGGAAGTAATTCAATTATCTCCAGGACAGAGGCGAATTGCCATTTTAATTTCAACACAAAAAAACACATAAAAATACATAACTTTATATGTCGAACATTTCCCATTCATATCCCCAGATAGCCTGGATCTGAGTGCATATTATTGGCGAATAGCGCTCAGATCCCATACGCATAGTTCAATCGCCAGGGACGAACCAGCGATCCCAGGTTATCCAGATGGATCTGTCACACTCTCCAAAACAGAACTGTTTATCTTCCCTTCCTCAACCGCTGTCCCTACACCTGGGTTCACAGTCACCGTTGATAATGCTACAATCGTACCGGCTGACCGTGTTCGATGTCTTGGGGTCACTTTTGACTCTGCTCTCTCCTTCGTTCCTCAAATTCAGTCCTTGGCCAAATCCTGTTGGCTGCACTTAAGGAACATTGCACCCATTCGCCCATTCCTCAGCGAAGAGGCCGCCAAAATTCTAGTGCACTCGCTTGTGATCTCTCGTCTGGACTACCTCTGGCTCGTCTGGCTCCCTTACAGTCTATCCAAAATGCGGCTGCCAGACTCATCTTTCTTGCACGTCGGTCTGATTCGGCTGCTCCTCTCTACAACGCCCTCCACTGGCTTCCCCTCTGCTCGAGGATAACATTTAAAATTCTGTCTTTAACCTACACAGCCCTCCACTCCTCTGCTCCTACGTACATTTCCTCCCTTGTTAACCGTTACCTCCCTGCATGACCTTTGCGCTTCTCAAAGGGATTAACACTCTCTTCTAATCTCATCACCACTTCTCACTCGCGTCTCCTAGATTTCCCCCGAGCTGCCCCCTCTCTCTGGAACTCCCTTCCCCGGAGCATCCAGCTATCTCCCTCCTTTTCAAACTTTAAAAAGTCCCTCAAAACTCATCTCTTTAGAGAGGCTTACTACCTAACCCACTAGATTACCAGTCACTTTGCCTCTAGCCGATCCCACCTAGCTGGAACACACACTCACTCTTTGACTTTTCCCACCTAGTGCCTCCCATCCACTCTACTGTTACTACAACTTCAATCCCTCTGACCTCTTCAATCCCTTAATTGTCTCATGGACTCCATTCCCTCTAGATTGTAAGCTTATGAGCAGGGTTCTCTACCTCATGTACCAGTCTGTACTACTTTGTCTAACTTAGTATGTAGTTCCCTTCTATGCTCTGTACCAAGCGCTACGAGAATTGCTGGCGCTGTACAAATAAATGTTATTGTTATGTAATATTTTACACAAATTCAATACACAGGAGGCCACCTGGGTAGTGGTGGCTTATTTCTAACTAAATATGTTTCCTAAACTGAAGCGTTATTTTATGTGGTTAAAAATGTACATTTATAGGAGCGAATGTTGTCAAATACGTGTTTTAATGTATGTCTAGACTGCATCATCTGATTCGAAAGCAGAATCAGTTATAGACCATAAGAAAACCGACCATGGAGTATCTGGAAAAAATTGAAAGGCACCTGTGGTTCCGAATTAATCTCTGCATTGATAAAGACCATGAATGGCTCTGCTTAGCTTTCTATGTGGTAAAAGGACCAAGTGCTCTCAGGTCTGTATGTATGTTGGTCATGGCCTGACCTTAGGGGCCAATCCTGTATCACACTGCAAGCTTGCCTGTCCAGTTAAAGGTCAAGCAAGTTACACTGAGCCGAAGAAAAAGTTTAGTCCTTTAAAGAAACCATAAATATTGTTCCTCACAAATGGACTAAGAAGGGTCAATCATTTGTGCATCCTGTATACATATCATATCCTGCAGGATTCCAAACTAAAACATGTCACCTGTTTCTTTTGTGTGGGGTGGGGAAAGGCCTACAGGTATGCTCAGTTAGTTATTCCTGCCAGCACATGACAATAGTTGTGTAGCTTTAGTTAATCATGTGCTTATTTGTTAAAGCATTATTACATTAATGATTATTGGTCATGAATTATCTGTTATCAATAATGTATTCCACATTTCTAAACCACTGTACCTCAGTTTCCGAATAATTATTACTTCATAACATAAGCAGTTGATCACTTTTAAAACTGACACCTTTAAAGCCATGTGTCACAGTAACATGTTCTCTCTCTGTCACAAAGTGCCAAAACCCTCAAGAAATACAGATTTAGAATTAGGAGAGGACACAGAAGAGAGACAGTATGAATGTGTGAGCTAAGTACACATAAATATTGCAAATATGTAGCAATTGAACTGTGAAGGTAAAGGAAAGTACATGGTTTTCATTTACAAATGTTAGCCTCAAACTAAATGCCTCTCTTTTAAATAGAAGCTGCAAGCTACACTTAAATTGCCTTTTATTTTATATTCTAAACATATAAGCACAGGTCAATGCTATTATAATTAATTTCCCCTGGGAAACAAATGTGTTTATGGTGTATATTGTCAGTACAAACTTTACTTTCAGTTCTGTAGCTCATTTAGCACTCTTATCTACCAATAAGTACTGTAAGACTTGCATTGGTGACCAATCTTGCTGAATTGAACATTGTTTACAGTAACTAAGCTATTTTCCTATTGTTTTTAACCAGAGACACCTGAAAGAGTTAAAATATAACCTGTATTTGTTCAACTGGACACATGCCATAAATAGATTTTTGTAGAATTTAAGAACAGTCTATGTTAATATTAGAATAAATATAGATATAAATTTGCTAAATTGTTGTTAAGATAAAATACATTTTCAGAAATACAGAAAATTATAAAGAATATGTATTCAATTTCTTTGTGTTTCTCATAAGGGTCGACCCACTATGCGCAGATAATCAGCCCCCAACTGGAATTGCAGACAGATTGAGGGCGCAAACGTAGCGCATCAGGACCTGAAATTCAAGCTACTCTGATAGCCCCAGCGTGCCTCCGAATATGTCTACAAATCGGACATCATAGCCGATTCCATGCCGATATCTCCCGACACCAAATGCAGCCAAAATGCACCAAAAATAAGTGGTAGTCTTGGTTCTCCCCATGGACCTCTAAGGGGATGACATTACCTTATTTTGGGGCCATTTCAGGGGACATCTTGTCTATTATGAATATTACTGAAGTCCTTGCATATAGCTATAGCTGAAATAACCAAATACCTCCCAACATGACGAGATGTGTAATAAAATAAAAATGAGTAGCAATTTAAAAAAAATACATTAAATACAGAAAAATTAGGTATCTCAAGTGACTTATTCTCGGAGGTTGCAGGTAGGGATTAAGTAAATAGATCCTAGTGTATAAACAAAGAGATTTTGGTGATTAGACTAGTTTTTACAGCTAATAGACATGATATATAAAAAAAATTCTTGGTAGAGTGTAAAAGGTAACTAGATCTAAACACAAGTTAATGAATATTTAAGAAAATTCCAGTTTTATTAAATATGATATGCATATTACTTCAAATACTATTTCACAATCATTTACATGATAACAGGTTTTCTGTGATAACAGTGGGCGCCTGAATCTCTTTATGCCATAGCAACTGTGGCAGTGGTGTATCTTGATTTTGTGCTGCCCTAGGCAGACAAAATCCTGGCACCCCCCTACCCAAGCTGTACACCCACGTTACACACCTAAGAGATGCCCCATCATTCAGACTCACATCAAGCTCATACTCCCATCACACACACACTCCCATCACACTCAGTCACACACTCCTACTCCCATCACACTCAGTCACACACTCCGACTCCCATCACACTCCGTCACACACACTGTCTCCCATCACACACACTCTGACTCCCATCACACTCAGTCACACACACTGTCTCCCATCACACACACGCTGACTCCCATCACACTCAGTCACACACACTGTCTCCCATCACACACACTCCTACTCCCATCACACTCAGTCACACACTCCTACTCCCATCACACTCAGTCACCCACACTGTCTCCCTTCACACACACTCTGACTCCCATCACACTCAGTCACACACACTGTCTCCCATCACACACACTCTGACTCCCATCACACTCAGTCACACACACTGTCTCCCATCACACACACTCTGACTCCCATCACACTCAGTCACACACACTGTCTCCCATCACACACACACTGTCTCCCATCACACTCAGCCACACACACTGTCTCCCATCACACACACACTGTCTCCCATCACACTCAGCCACACACACTGTCTCCCATCACACACACTCTGACTCCCATCACACTCAGCCACACACACTGTCTCCCATCACACACACTCTGACTCCCATCACACTCAGCCACACACACTGTCTCCCATCACACACACTCAGACTCCCATCACACTCAGCCACACACACTGTCTCCCATCACACACACACTCTGACTCCCATCACACTCAGTCACACACACTGTCTCCCATCACACACACACTGTCTCCCATCACACTCAGCCACACACACTGTCTCCCATCACACACACTCTGACTCCCATCACACTCAGCCACACACACTGTCTCCCATCACACACACTCTGACTCCCATCACACTCAGTCACACACACTGTCTCCCATCACACACACTCTGACTCCCATCACACTCAGTCACTCACACACACACACAGTCTCCCATCAGCACTTACCTTTCCCTGGCAGGCAGGCAGCATGGTCCCTCCATGCTGCCTGTTCGGCTTCCCGGCGATTGTGCCGACAGGTCACGTGACCGGGCGCGCGTATGACGTCAGCGCGCCCGTCACGTGACTGTCGGCACTTCCGTGTCGGCACACTGCACGGGGAGCCGAACAGGCAGCACGGAGGTTTCTCTGTGCTGCCTGTTCGGCTCCCCGTGCAGCCTGGCAGGCAGAGCGATGGTGAGGGGGGATCTTCCGATCCCCTCTCACCTCCGTCTCTGCCTGCAAGCGCGGTCTATTTTTTTTTTTTTAAAGGGCCGCGGTTTTTATTTTTTTTACATTTTTTTTTTACATTTTTTTTCTTTTCAGTGCTGGGGGGCGCTGCCGCCCCCCAAAATTTGCCGCCCTAGGCATCCGCCTAGGATGCCTCGCGGTGAATACAGCACTGAACTGTGGGCATATTTATTTGCTAGAGGCATGCCGAATATATATGGCGTGGATAAGTTTACAACATTGCAGGCAATTGTACATCTCAATAGCTGGATGATCATCCTATAAATGCTCAGAAATGCACCAAAAGTTTTTAAAAAATGGAATAGTCACCGTGGAAAGCAGTGGAATTTTCCACTTTTAGAACCTTACCCAGAATTGCTATTTATATACATAAAAACACTTTTTGAAATAGTTCAGTAGCTTTTTAACATAGTTTTTATATATACTACAATTTAGCCTACTAACTGTGAAACTCATCATGCTATGCATTTTTACTAATACCAGAAAAGACTCCTCTCCATTTAGACTTGTTCCTTCCTGTATAGTCACACAACATTTTAGAGAGAATTAAATATACATAAGATAATTAATCAAACAAGAGCAAAAGGTCAAGTGACTTCGGTAAGACTATGATGAGATAGAAGCGCACATGAGCCATAGGGCAGGTAAGTGAATATCTTGTAAGTAAGGCTGAACTATTCCAATAAATGTTAAAGCAGCATATAGCCAGCTGTGCTCTGTTGATTAATGTAGAGCTGATTTTAGATGACAAGTCAAGGTAAGGAAATGTTCACAAACATATTTGTGAAGAGTGCAAAATGATTTTTCACATTATGGGCTCTGTTCAATTAATCTTTAATTTTTAACTCAATTTATTATATTGCAGTCTATGGCATTCAATGAGCAGAGATAAAATAACTAAAATTCATTGCCTTGTATTAATAATATTCAACAGGGGAATTTTGGAATCTACCCTGAACCAGATGATTGCTTGTGTACCTTCTATGGTGACCCAGTTACCCAAGCAAACATTCTTTCAATCCAAAATGAATATATGTTTATATTAAAATATTTAGAGCAGGGAAAGTATTTACAGGCCAGTGAGATGGATTTCTAAGCAACTAGCCAGCACTTTGGGGTTATTTATGGTACAGGTCAGAGCCCACCAATGTGAATAAATACCCCTGTTTACATTTCAAGAGCAACAGCAAATAGTAAATGGAAGAGTAAGAAAAAAATACATTACAGGACAGTCCTGTGGATAGTGTCAACACTGCAAAAATAGGACTAACGTAAACCACCAATATCTTCTCCTTTCACACAGCACCACAAAACCCAAATTATGTGACACACATTGCTCTGATAGATGGATGCGTGCAAAGTGTGAAAGACCCTTGTTACCATGTGGACTGCTACCCCTTTGTCTCTCCCTGAGGATTTTCAGTTCCGCCACTCCATCTGTTTTTCTTCTCCATCTTTTTTGCCTCCACCCCTTTTTCATCTCATTTTATCCTCCTTTTCTCCTCTGACCCTTTTCCTCCATTCCTTTTGTCCTCCATTTTGCCTTTATTGCCTGCAGGGTCTCACCGGGGGATGAAACTGCAGTGGGAATATGCCAGACAGCAGATTGTTGAATTTTATTATTTGTTGAAACCAACAGACATGTTTACATTTTCTCATTTAGATGAGGCAGGTCTTATAGCTATATCATGTCCATTCTGGTTTATGAATATGAGGTATAAAAGCAAGGACCCAATTGAAATTTGTTTTAGGTCACCGTAAATCTTTGTATTGGCTCATGTCATAGTTTGTGTTTTTGTAATTATTATTCCCCAGCAGTGCAGCTTCACTAAATATATTGGTTTCTTTATAAATAATTGATAATAGTCTACCATGTCAACACATGATGCTCTGAAGCATTTGTTGTAAATCACATCATTTTATTACAGTTGTTGTTGAATCCTCTCTTTATGTCAGTGACTGTCTGTATACCAGGTGCCAACATGAGCAAAACAGATTAATAAATAAATGACAATGATTGTATTAGATCATACCGACAGACTGAGAGATGGTAATGTCATTTGAAAAAGACCAAATGAATGTAACCCCAATTATTTGATCTTCCTTCTTGCTAGTTCGTGCTCCACAAGTATACTAATTGTGTCTGTGGTGTCTCCTGCATATGACATCACCTGTAGCCTGATATGCAATTTACACATGTCCCATTAAAAATGAGTTCATCAAGCCACAGGTGATGTCATAAACAGGAGGCACCACAGATACATTAAAAAATAGTTTTCTCTAATTTTATGCATTTGAATTCAATTTTTAACACAATGTTTAGATCATTTTCAATCATTGTTTATTCTTTATAGTCACAATAAAGTAATGTTTATGTTGACAGATTCCCTCTTTCAAAACTCCAATAATAGCAATAAGATTTAATAATAAAACATATGATCAACGTACACATAATGCATAGACATGGATCAGCCTTTAAGATGGATTAACAAACTATTAACAATTTAAATGCTAAATATTAAGGTATATACTGAAAAAATATAACTATTCCAGGTGCCAGTATATAATTATTAATCATATGTTATGTTTTACAGTCCAAGAATAATTACATAAGACTGCAACACATTCATAAATCAGCATCTTGGAGTACTCGCTATATAAAAATGTTTTGGTCCCACTGGGGCTATAAATCAGTTAATTGATCCCTAGTTGTCCAAAGCCCTACAAATAATAATAGACTTCTAGTAAAGAAAAGTGAAATCCTCCTCAGATGTCTCACAGGCTAGAGAAGACTCCCTTATCGGAAGATATCATGCACATGTATTACAGCAGATTAGGAACCCCATAGAAGATCAACACGGGAATTGTGAACACCAAACTTGTGACAAACTATGTTTTTTTTTCCTTTAACTCATCCCCTCCGGGTTACACTACTTATCCTCACTACCTATATTTTTAAGTTGCATCCAGCTTTTCAAATCTTGTGGCATATCAAAGATCTTTCTCTTTCTCTCAAAAGCTAAACCTTCATTGAATCTCCAAGTGTATTTTTTTGAAGACTTTCTTAAATTTTCTGTCAGATAGGATTTACTCATGGATTGTATAAAATGAGAGAAAAGTTTAATCTGTTCGTATTTTGATCTTTTCAAGTCTTTGCAATATATAGCCATAACAATTTGTTCTTTAGACTCATAAGAATTTAGTCAAATTATCACGAGATTTACGAATATTCCTTGCTTTTTAGCAATTTACAATCTGTACTGAATTGAATACCAATAAAAGCAAAGAAACCCTCTGGGAATTCAACCAACTCAACATGGGTTATACGTTCAAGGATAACCCTAATACTTAGGTTTCTCTTCCATGATCTGTCCTTAATATCGACCAGTTTTTTCCAAGTTGTATTAAAGTATTTACTCAAATATAAGACTAGGCTTTTTTCTGAGCAAATGCTCTGAAAAAGTCCCCTATTCTAGTATATGAGGTCATCTTATAATCAGACCTCAAATAGAGGCCAGACTATGATCCAGGTGCCCCCACAGAACTGCTAGGTACTTGGATCCTCCTTGCATGCAGCCTGTGAATGTCCAGAGCTTTAGTTCCTGTTTGTCCTTGTGTTTGGTTTTCTGTGATTTATTATTTGCTTTATAGTCTCTCTGTTGGATTTCCCATTTCCTTTGGTTTCTCTCCTGGATTACCCCTTTTGCCTGTATCCTGACCATTGCTTGGACTACCTTTTATTATTAATCACTATGTGCCCTGATCTATTGGACTGTTCCTGACTTCGTTTTTGGATTATACTTTCTTCATTTGTGACACTCTCGTGCTCTCATCCTTAACAGGGCGCTCTGCTTATCTACATCTGTGCCTGGCAAGATATAGCATCCCCTGCTCTACGTTCCATACCGCAACCCTGACACATGTAAGAACGCAGGACGTATAACCATTATATCAGCAAATTCTCCTGAGAAGTAAAATAATATTTTTGGGGGGCATTAGTTAAATAGGAATTGGTGGGTTGATTAAGAAATGGAAGTAGCAGAGAGAGTTTTGGAAAGTGAGGTATTCAAAAGGGGATTTTTCATTTGCTGTCTAATAAGCAGAAAAGATTTGGGTGCCCAATAAGTAAGTGCTGGTGAAGGATTGGCAATTATGGATGTTGTAAGCAAATCTAGACAACAGGTATTTGATAGTTTTGGTTTATAAGAAATCGGACCGATAAGGAGGATTTTTAGTTATCAGAGGTTTACAAGAAGAATGTCAAACATGGAACAGACTTGTGAATGATCAAAGTACCAGAGATTAAAAAATGTGAGTATATGTAATATGTTATGCACTGAATATTTACTGAATTATATGTGACATATCTGTAAACATGTATTCTAAATAAAATGATAATGATAAAAAACATTTCTGAAAAAGGTTAAAAATATAGTAATGATATGTATCATTGATCTGTTGAATCGAGAGGAATCGGGAGAGTCTAAGGATTAAGGACGATGCTCCAGTCTAACATAATAAAGAAATAGCTGAATCTGAACTTCAGGGTTTAGATAGTATTAGAAACAATAATGATCTGTCCCATCCTTCAAATTGACAGTCACATTGTTAAAATGTAAAGGATACGCTACAGCTTGTAAACTGTTGTCCTTGATTATTTTTTCTACTAGTGATTCCATGATCGAAACATTGTTTATATTGTGCATAAGTAGAGAGTAAAAATGTATGAAAAATGATCCACATGTTGTGGTAGCAGAATTGCAAACAAATGTATAAATTAAAGGACAACTGTCTGCAAGAAAATAATGTGTGTTTACCTGAATGATTGCATTGTAGTAGGCATTTTCAAAAGAAATGGTATAATAAAAGAATACAAATAAAGTATCTTATTGATTCCTCTATATCTGTATATTGCTTTATCAGGGGCTGACTTTTTTGTTTACAATCTTGGGTCAGATGAAGGAAGATGTCTGCCCCCTGAGGCTCAATAAATTATTTTATTTAGATTCTTTCTTTAAATAATTTGTATTTAAAATGCCTACATTTGATGCAATTTACAGTTAAACAAAACTTATTTTTGGCTGAGAGTTGTCTCCTGTTTATGACATCACCTGTGGCAAATGTGCTTCTTGTCAAGCCACACGGGGATTGTCATAATTAAGAGACACCATGGACATATTTCTCATCATTCTTTGTGTCTATATTCACAGTATAAGCAATGTTTAGGTTGACAGAGTCTTTTTAACGAAACATCTTTACATGTCTTTAATATATTGCAAGGTCCCTTAAGCCTCTTGACAGAATAACATTTTTTTAGTTCTGCTACAAAAAAAAAGAACATTCTAGCAAATTGTTGGTGAACCCAAAATTGATGTCAAAGAACTTCTCTATCAGCAGAATCAAGTTGCTGTAACCTGTGTAAAGGTGCCGGCTGACAGGAAGTAAGCACATTTTCACAATCTGCTCAAACATAAATAAAACTGTACAACTGCCTGGAGAGTGTATAATGAGTTTCTCACCTTTTTTGCACAGATGTGTTGAAATGTATGTGTACAGTAGATGGACATCAGTGTCCATGTGAAATAATAACAACTCTCGATTTTTATGAGCATGAATGTATGATAGGCACTTAGTTCAGTTAGATTTAGGAATAATGGAATTAAGGCCTTGGCTTGACATTGGTGTCTTACACCTTCCGTAAAAATGATAGGCTGACATTAAGAGGGGTATCTGCTTCTAATTGGATATCCAGGGCTGCCTCTTGTCATATGCTGTTTTGGAATGTAGAAGGTTATAGAGAATAGAATCCCATATGAGTCCACTACTATAAATAACAGGTATGTGAAATCCTCCAAAAATCTCTCAACTTATTTGCTTTTAAGAAATCCTGATTGAGTGTGACTTCCTCTTCTTTTTTATAAAGATTTCGACATTTTCTGCATCCTGTGACACATGCGCACAAGCGCCCTCTACTGGTAGCAGTTGATATTTTACAAGACATTTTTCAAGTTGCTATTTGGCAGTAGAATTGCTGGCAACGTGTATATATTTTTTTTTTCTTTTCTCTGTGCCTCAATGAGTTTTTCTTAATGATTCTCCCTTTCTCAGTAACAAATAGATTGAAACGTTGTATTTAAACAGTTCATTTCATCTAAACTGTAATTGAATCGAATCCAGACACTGAAAGTAAAGCAGGTGTTACATGCAAGCAAAACACAGGCCGTTCTCTGGATTATTAGCTCAATTTGCACTCATTTGCCTATTTAGTGTTTAGGTCAATTTTTGCTGCATAATATGTTTTTTTTTATTATTAAACTACACCCATGTAAGTGAAGGTAATTATGTTGAAGTATAAGGCTGTTTGTCACTAAAGGTTGAGTAACCCTTATCCGAGAGGCTTTGGGACCAGCAGATTTCAGATAACGTATAGTTTTGGTTAGTACCAGCCCTATACATGTTCTACATGACCTAAATCCAATCCACATTAGATAAAGAACATTTAGTGGAACTGCAAAAATGACTAGCGCCACGTTACTGTCGAAATGATTCAGTATGACTCCCCTTGCAGCGCTGTATGCGCTACATTTCTCATGAGCTAGAGAGGAACAAAGGAGCTTCACAACGGGGCTACAGTAAGGTCAGCATCACTTATCTGAACTGACCCTTATCCAAAAAAGTTTTTTGGGGATTGTGGGTCATTTTGGACTTTGGATCTTCGTATAAGGGATACTCAACTTGTATTAATGTAGGGGATTAAAATGTTCTCTGTAAACATGTGCACAAATGTACCCTTAAACATGGGATGCGATACAAATCATATTCTGCATTTCAGTAATGGTGAACCTTGGCACTACAGATGTTTGGGAACTATATATTCATACTCAGTTAACCTCAAGACATTGTGGGATATGTAGATCCAAAACATTTGCATTGCCAAGGTTAGCCATCATTCTGCAGAACTACGTTAAAACTAGTTAATTTAAAGTAGCACTCGTCAAGGTGTGTTTTCTATATCTTATTTTAAATAGATAGGAATTTCACAAAGGCTTTTTGCACAAGGCAATCCAGTTTATATTTCTGAGAACAATCTCTGCATGCCCCCACATGTGTATGAGACAAAGGCATGTCAATGCAGAGCTAATTGACATTTTTTTCTTACCATCTGCGCTAGCTGCAAATGAAGCATCTAGCAGCACCCATGTCATTTGGGAAATGGAAAATCCCCAAATGGTCTCAGATCTGAGTGTTCTGTTATGTTTTCTGGTTTAATAATTATCACTTTCCAGCTTCTTTCCCAAGGGGGCCAGATATTTTGCCAATATGCTGAAGATTAAACCCTGTGTGTATGTTTCAATTTGCAGTCAGATCTAATGTCTACTCTTTTTTTTTTTTATATACCGTTTATTTTTGCAGGCTATTAGAATATGATTTCACTCCCCTTTCCCCAATAAATCTATTGCAAATCATAGAAAATGTTATATCTGTGTCTTTATGTTATTTACACAAATTAACTTATTAATACATTTAGTGCAGATTTTATTTTAACTGCTTTTAATGGGCCTCTATTTAATGAACTTATCACACAGATAAGTGGCTTTTATCTCAAAATGTTCTCTTGCAGTCTATGATATGTAATGACCCGAGATAAATTAACTCAGGTCATTGAATAGATGTCCATGTGTTCTAACATTCTAGAAATCAGTGACAACATGGTAGAACAAGAAAGCAGAATACTTTTTTTGTTTTTTTGTTGTTAAAGAACTCTTTAATGTAAAAAAAAAAAACACCAAACAAAAAGAGAAAAAGAAAAATGCAAAATTCTAAATTAAATATATAAAATCACAAAAAATTAAAACACAGAAAAATAAATACAGACAATAAGCATTGATGAAAGCAGAAGACTTGGATTCCCAATTAGGGACATCCTATTCAAAAACTTTGAAATGTTTTTCTATTGAAGGTCATCTGTCACCTTTTGTTGCCGTTCATTCATAATATAGAGCTTTTCTGCATACTAATATAATCTTAAAGGCTTGCATCAGTGCCATCCAGATTCTTTATTATGGTTAGTATTAGGACATTAGAGGGGAAATTGGGGTTAGAATTAGGGTTAGGGCAAACTTTAGGCAGACATTAGCCATGTTTAGGGATTAGGGTTAGTGATGACAGCATATTGGCACGTTACTTTTTAAGACGTGCGTCTTTATGTGTCTAATATTGAACACACAGCAATAATAGACACATGACCATTGCATTGTAAATCTTTCCTGTCTCCTAAATAAATTGGTTGTTTTATGTTCAGAGATATGGTTACTCTAGCATGGTAACATTTGATCCTCCTATTAAAGCCTTCAAATCTTTTTCCAATTCAGTGTGGAGCATCCCACGTAGTAAGCAGAGATTATCCATCATATATTAGAATATTGTTCATCATTACAAAAATACATTTAACCTTTTTTGATGTGGTCTTTTTCTCTCTTTAGAGGTAAACATGTGTGGTGTCTGGTCTCACAGCCTCATTCCCTTTTAATCTACTAACTTGCAATCTCTTTTATTTCTTCAAACAGGGAATTGGTCCTTTGAATACATACAAGTGGGACTCTGATCAGTGGACGTGATAAGATTGCAATCAGAGCTTTAGTCAAAAATCAAGCCCATTTAGCTGATGAATTCTGAAAGAAGAGAATTAATTGTAGCCCAAAATATTTATTAATACTCTCATTTTAATGACTCATATGCATGTGGCTTCAATAACAAAAAATATTTAAATGTACAAGGTGGCATTTCTAGGTGGTATTCCGATAGAAGCAGTGGTTTGAAACAAAACCAGACTTGTAAAATTTATGCTGCAGACTTACATTAAATACAGTGATTTTGGAATAAGCCTTTTAGGCACATTATTGAAAATCACAGGTCTTGTGCATTTGGCCACCCCAGAGGTCACAAGCTGTCTTATTTGTGTAAGGGTGAGTCTAGATTTCTCACCAGTTGTGTGCAGTTAGCTACCACTTTCAATTCTGGCAGAAACAAAGGCTAAACAATCACAAAACATACACAATTTGGGCGGTCTGTCCCACTGAGCTCTTCCGCTGCCTTTTGAGACAGAGGTAAAGCTCGACGGGACAGCAGGAGTCAGGACTGCTGTCCTGACACTCAGTGTCCCACTCTAGGTATACCACACCATTCAACAAAATATTTTTAGATAAACACTACAGAATGGAAAGTAAAGAAAAATAAACAGATCTATTTTATCGCTTTCCCTCCAAAGTGTTCTTTCTTCTAAATACTGTCTATAAAGTGTTATAGAGTTAGGCAGGTTTGCAGGGCCGAACTGGGAGCAAAAACCAGCCCTGGAAAAAATTTGTATACCAGCCCCATCAAAAAATTTTTTTTAAACCAGCCCCATAGCATAATATAATTTTTTGGTTCATAGAAGGGAAAATCATGCATTTTAAAAAGCACATCTGAACAGTGTATTATTTATAGATAAGACTGATATATAAGCCTGCCTAGGGCAATATATATACCTCCAGTATGTACACAGAGGTATATATCAGGGCAGTGTGTGAGACATATCCTGTAGCCTGTCTCTTGCATATCTCTAGCCTGTCTCTTTCTGTCCTTTCTTTGGCGTCTCTTTCTCTGTCCTTTCTGTGGCATCTCTCTCTCTCTCTGTGGCGTCTCTCTCTCTCTCTCTCTCTGTGGCGTCTCTCTCTCTCTCTCTGTCCTTTCTGTGGCGTCTCTCTCTGTCCTTTCTGTGGTGTGTGTGTGTCTCTTTCTCTCAGTCCTTTCTGTGGCGTCTCTCTCTCTCTGTCCTTTCTGTGGCGTCTCTCTCTGTGTCCTTTCTGTGGTGTCTCTCTCTCTCTCTCTCTGTCCTTTCTGTGGTGTCTCTCTCTCTCTGTCCTTTCTGTGGTGTCTCTCTCTCTTTGTCCTTTCTATCGCGTCTCTCTCTCTGTCCTTTCTGTGGCATCTCTCTCTCTCTGTCCTTTCTGTGGCGTCTCTCTCTGTCCTTTCTCTGGCGTCTCTCTCTCTCTCTCTGTCCTTTCTGTGGCGTCTCTCGCTCTCTGTCCTTTCTGTGGCGTCTCTCTCTCTCTGTCCTTTCTGTGGCATCTCTCTCTCTCTCTGTCCTTTCTGTGGTGTGTCTCTCTCTCTCTCTCTCTGTCCTTTCTGTGGTGTGTCTCTCTCTCTCTCTCAGTCCTTTCTGTGGCATCTCTCTCTCTCTGTCCTTTCTGTGGCGTCTCTCTCTCTCTGTCCTTTCTGTGGCGTCTCTCTCTCTCTGTCCTTTCTCTGGTGTCTCTCTCTCTGTCCTTTCTATCGCGTCTCTCTCTCTCTGTCTTTTCTGTGGCATCTCTCTCTCTCTGTCCTTTCTGTGGCGTCTCTCTCTGTCCTTTCTCTGGCGTCTCTCTCTCTCTCTCTCTGTCCTTTCTGTGGCGTCTCTCGCTCTCTGTCCTTTCTGTGGCGTCTCTCTCTCTCTGTCCTTTCTGTGGCATCTCTCTCTCTCTCTGTCCTTTCTGTGGTGTGTCTCTCTCTCTCTCTCTCTGTCCTTTCTGTGGTGTCTCTCTCTCTCTCTCTCTCTCTCAGTCCTTTCTGTGGCATCTCTCTCTCTCTGTCCTTTCTGTGGCGTCTCTCTCTCTGTCCTTTCTGTGGCGTCTCTCTCTCTCTGTCCTTTCTCTGGTGTCTCTCTCTCTGTCCTTTCTATCGCGTCTCTCTCTCTGTCTTTTCTGTGGCATCTCTCTCTCTCTGTCCTTTCTGTGGCGTCTCTCTCTCTCTGTCCTTTCTGTGGCATCTCTCTCTGTCCTTTCTGTGGCGTCTCTCTCTCTCTGTCCTTTCTGTGGCATCTCTCTCTCTCTCTCTCTGTCCTTTCTGTGGTGTGTCTCTCTCTCTCTGTCCTTTCTGTGGCATCTCTCTCTCTCTCTCTGTCCTTTCTGTGGTGTGTCTCTCTCTCTCAGTCCTTTCTGTGGCGTCTCTCTCTCACTCTCTCTCTCAGTCCTTTCTGTGGCGTCTCTCGCTCTCTGTCCTTTCTGTGGCGTCTCTCTCTCTCTGTCCTTTCTGTGGCGTCTCTCTCTCTGTCCTTTCTGTGGTCTCTCTCTCTCTCTATCTCTCTCTCTGTCCTTTCTGTGGCATCTCTCTCTCTCTCTGTGTCCTTTCTGTGGCATCTCTCTCTCTCTCTGTGTGTCCTTTCTGTGGCATCTCTCTCTCTCTGTCCTTTCTGTGGTGTCTCTCTCTCTCCTTTCTGTGGCGTCTCTCTCTCTCTCTGTGGCATCTCTCTCTCTGTCCTTTCTGTGGCGTCTCTCTTCCCCCCTTCCCCGTTAGTGTCTTTCTTCCCCCCTTAGTTTCTTTCACCCCCTCCCCTTCCCCCTGTAGTCTTTCACCCCCTCCCCTTCCCCCTGTAGTCTTTCACCCCCTCCCCCTGAAGTATTTCACCCCCTCCCCTTCCCCTGTAGTCTTTAAACCCCTCCCCCTATAGTATTTCACCCCCTCCCCCGTAGTGTCTTTCACCCCCCCTGTAGTGTCTTTCACCCCCTCCCCTTCCCCCTGTAGTGTCTTTCACCCCCTCCCCTTCCCTTGCCCCTGTAGTGTCTTTCACCCCCTCCCCTTCCCTTGCCCCTGTAGTGTCTTTCACCCCCTCCCCTTCCCTTGCCCCTGTAAGGAGAACTGCAATTTGTTTTAAAGGAAAAATGTCTGCACTTTGTATATAGTAAAAACATGTACAACATACTGAGCATAAGGTACATGTCATTGCCCCTTCAAATAGAAAACAGCCTTTAGCCTCTATTAACAATTAATGTTAAATTCCTAGATAGGGGTCTAGTCACTGATTCGTGAGCTATGGTAAAACGACAAGCGAACTGCACAAACTCCACATCCTTAATGGCTGATTTGAAATTATAGACATTATAAGTGTTAAAAATTGGCTATGACTACCTGACTTTTGCAGTCCACTTGATAGTTTTATATCTCGGTATAATTTTAAATGTATTACATGTTTTGTGTTATTTTTTTTCAAGCTGTAGTAATGATTTCCCAATATGAAGCAGGTAATTTCTACAGGAGGAAATGATCCAGGCTCCACTACCTCAGATAGGAACGATGGAATGTGTTCACATGTTATGCAGGAACTGGGGTACCTCAGCTGTCCACTGACCATGTAAGTAATCAGATGCTAATAGAATTGCAATTGAGAGGGATTGACTTGACATGTTTCACATTTACTAATGCATAAACATAAGCATTTATATATTAAGTGTTAGTAAACGAGAAACGGGTCCATGGACTTTTTCTGCACTCCATGGATTTATTTACTTTTGAATACATTTTTCTATGTTTGCATCACAAGAATTTTTGCAACTTTATTAGTGATTTCCCAGTTTTAATATTAGAAGTGGTATTATTTATTTTTTTGTTATTGGCTATTAGAGCATTTGCCTATGTTTTCTATTAGACATAAATATATATGTGACGAAAGTAATAACAGGAGAACTTGGATGAAAAACTTGGTGGCAAAATGAGCTGTACAGAGGCCAAAATGTTATAATCTTTCTTTCTGAATATCGCTTGCTGACTTCAAAGAACACTTACTGCCACCTACTATATTTCCCTGCTATGCAGTGTTGGGCAGTAGGAAAAGATGGACAACTTTACTGGGGCTGTGAATCTTTCATGCTGTGCATACTGTGAGAAGGTAATTGCCCTTTGGAGTGTGTGCCTGGAGAGGGCCCTTTCATACAACTTGTCAGGAAACATTTGATCAGATTTTGGAAAATTAATGATGTTCTCCTCAGCTACTGTGCAGATATAATATCTGCATGTATATATTCTACGTCCAGATTCAGCAAATGTTATTTCTCGCTACGAGAAGATTTAACCAAACACTAAGATGGCTAAACTAATTTCACTTATAAAAATTTAATAGCGAGAGACTGTACCCCACACGGTGAAGCTGCTGACATCTGTCAGACAGCTAACACTGCCCATATTTTATCATATGTGTCAAGCTAAATAATTTAACAAAACAAAACAGCAATTAAGTGGAGCTTCATGTTACGATAATGTTTGGTGTCCACTGGCTGTAAGTTTCTGAGTTTTGTCCCCCAGGATGGTCAAATAACCTTGAGAAAACCAAAACCTTTAGGAGTTAAGATAGGATGCTTGTTGACTCAATAACACATGTAAATCTTGACATGAGTTGTCTTTACTTGTTAGCTGGACTGGTTTTCCTATAACCGTTGTAAACTGGAATCCTCTAACAAGATATGCCCGTGTTTTGTATTACTTTCTTAAGATTTTGTCCATATTCATGAAAATTGGTAATAGTAGGTAGTGATTTTCTTCTTTTCCCTCACTTTATACTGTAATATATATTTTGCTGGACAAAAACCTTATTGTCTGTACAATTTCTTCTCATTCTTTTGATCACAAGATCTTTTTAACTTGAGTAGCTCAGTGAAGTAAACCTAAGTGCTTCAGGATACAATAACTTTTATAATTGTAGTTATGTTGAGTGCAAGAACACACTTGGAACATAGGATTACATTTACATATATTTATACAGCACCAACAATTTACACAGCATTTGGTATAGAGCAGGAAAGGAAGTTACAGACTATGTTCGATGTACAAAGACAGAATGATATATGACCTCTGCTTGTAACTTTACAACTTAGGCATAGAGGGGACAAGAGACAAATACGACTGGAAAAGAACATAGTGGCAGCAGTGGGACTATGAAATCTAGGTGCGTTTGGTGTGACAGCTAGGTGCGTCTCACCAGAGGTTACTTAATTCATGTTTAATTAATTGGAAGCGTCTTTTAAGAAGTGTTCAAGGTAGCTGGATGTGCTGTGGAAGCATTTTCCAGGAAGACAACTTCCAAGTCTTCCAGGTGCGAATAGGAGTACGTAATAAGGTTGGAGGAGAACCATGGGCCTTAAGAGAATCATAGCAGGGGAGTGTATGCTGATAAACTCTATGGAGCTTTATATAGGCATTGTCACAAAACACTGTGACTCTTGAAGCCAGCTGGGAAAGGTGTGTTAAACTGTGATTGTATGCTTGTGTATCCTCATTGGTCCACCTCCCAGACTGGTGCCAGGTTTAATTGAATTATTCATTGTGTGAAAGTTAATCCCTTTAAGTGTATTTTTCAATCTCACCTGTTATCAAGATGTTACTGTATAGATGTGCTGTCCTATCTACAATAAACTGTTCTTTTTGCGAGGAATCTGACACTCTATTCCTAAGGACTTGGGCTGAGGAGATATTGAATCCCTTATAAAATGAGAATTAACAACAGGCTGCATAGCCTTCTCGTTACAAGCATGAATTATTTTCATGAAGACTGCTGGTGTATATTGAGAAATACATTAATGTCCTAAAAATCTAGTGATATATACTTTGGTAGGGCTGTCTACATCAACTTGTAGTTTTACATTTAGTACAGATGAAGAAAATTCATGTACCCCAAATAATTCTTAATTAACTGACAGCATTTAGTTTTTAATAATCAATATTTATTATTAGCCCATGCTGCAGGAGTGTCGAAAATTCACAGTTATGCACAAAAAAAAAGGAAAATTCCATTTGAAACTTGACAGAATAACAAAAAAAGATGGGTAGCTTATTTTTGTAACCCATCAAGTAGAATATCAAATGACAGGTATTGCTGTTCAAGACAGTCTCTGATTTATATGTGATATACTGAAAGGAGCTAGTTGGATTTTAGAAATGAAAATGTTAACATATATTATTAATTTTAAATGTATTCTTCAGCTATAATGCTTCATTTTTATATTACTTAATGAAAAATAATGATATTTATCATTGGCAGGAAATCTGTGATTTGGCTTCTTCATAGAATGTCATTACGTTTGTTTGTCAAGACCTGTCTTTCACAAAAACATGTTGACATTTACTAATTATATTCTGATTCAAGATGTATTCTTGAGTGTATACCTTTAGCAAACCTTCAAATAATTTCCCCACTAAAGATGTCAAGCTCACTGGCCTATAATTACCAGGCAGAGATTTTGATCCCTTTTTAAATTGGAATGACATTCGCCAGTCTGCTGGCACTATACCTGAACTGAAAGAATCATTAAAGATCAAAAATGGTAGTCTGGCCTGAATGATGCTTAACTCTCTAAGTGCCCTTGGTTGATTACCATCTGGCCCTCGGGCCTTCTCTATTTTAACAGAGTTTAATTGTTTAAGCACTTTCTCTTGTGTCAGCCAGTCCCACGGTACTTGAACAGATAAGACTGAGACTTTCTAGTGTACTGGGAGAGGTTAACTAAATGTTCATGAATCATTCTTATTCTATGGATTTTTTTTTAATAACAACAGCCATTCCTTCAAGTCAATTAATTAATTCTTACAGTACTTGAAGCCTTCATTATACTCAATGGGGCTGAAGATCAACTGTATTGCAAAGTTCTAAAAATGGGGTTGCTCATTGGCTTCCATGGCGATTGCCTCAATTTCACAACTTTGTCTTACAATTGACATTTATAATCAACCACCAACATTTTTGTAACATTTATAAGACATAGTGTCTACACTCAACCTATATAAATCTGGTTATGAAAAGTATAGTGGGAAACCTAGCAGCAGATAACTTTATCTCACTTATAAAACATACTCCATTATATAAACATTGTTTATACCATGAATGCATAGCTAAAAATCTGTTAAAAATTAGCCATACATATACAATAATGTGCTTTAAATGTGTTGTTTCGTGATTATTACATCCCCTGTAGCATCATATGCAAATATGCTACTTTCAATGGGAAATGTGTAATTTGCATATCACGCCACATGTCATAAAGAGCAGACTCTACACAGAGCGGTCTATTCACTAAAATTCAAGATTTAAGTTCTCGCTAATCTCGATCTTTCAAACTCGAACAGATTCTCCACCCCCTCGGATGCCTCATCTCGACTTCTCAACATCACTAACATTTTTCCAAGATTGCAATGTGGCGAGATGAGGGATGCTGAGGAGGTCGACTTCGGCACAAGACCACATCAAACTCGACCTCCAACATCTTTACAATTTGTGGTCACTCTTGATTGTGGATGGTAGACCTGTACCAACCAATGCACTGCCTAAATTCTTGGCTCAACAAAACACACATGCAGGATGTTGACACAATTATTAGGACACTTGACCAACAGGAACTTTTATGACATTGCATACTAGATACATAGACATTAAAATGTAATGTCCCCTTTTGCAGCTATAACAGGTTCCACTCTTCTGGGAAGACTTTCCAGAAGATTTTGGATTGTTTCTGTGGGAATTCCTGCCAATTCAGGTAGCAGAGCATCTATGTCAGGCACTTATTTTGGCTTGCTTTCTCTGCCCCATTTTTTCCCAAAGGTGTTTGATGGGGTTTAGGGCAATCAGAGCCAGTCAAGTTCTGCCACACTAAACTTCTCCAACCATGTCTTTATGGACCATGCTTTGTGCACTGGGGCACCATCATGCTGGAATAGAAAAGGGCTTTCCCCAAACTGTTCCCACAATGTTGTAAGCATAGCATTGTCTAAAATGTTTTGGTATGCTTAAGCATTAAGAAGTAAGAGGCCTAGCCAAAACGCTAAAAAACAGTACCTTCCGCCACCAAACTTTACAGTTGGCACAATGCAGTCTGGCAGGTAACGTTCTCCTAGCATCCGCCAAGCCCAAACTTGCCCATCAGACTGCCAAACAGTGAATCTTCATTTTATAGAACACGTTTCCACTGCTCCAGAGTCCAGTGGTGGCATGCTTTGGAACTCTTCAGCTATGGAATAGGCATAGCATTGGCTACTTTGATCCACCATGCTCCACAGCACTCAGTCACCCCGCTCTTTGACTTTATGAGGTCTTCCGCTTTCGGGTTGAGTTGTTGCAGTTTCTAAATGCTTCCAATTTATTTGGAATATCTAGCTAATGCTTCCAACTTATTTGGAATATCTAGCAGGGATGGAATTTCATGAACTTACTTTTTGCAAAGGTGGCAACCTATCACATTTTTTTCTACAAATGTTTTTTAAGGCAGACTGCTTGAATTTAGGTGCTTGATTTTATACACCTGTGGCAATGGGTCTGATTGAAACACCTGAATTCAATAAATAAGTGGTGTATCCCAATACTTTTATCAATGTATTGCATCTCTGTATTGTGAGTCATGTTTCTGCCTCATAAATGCCATTCAAAAGGCGCCTGCCTCCTATTTACAATGTACCTCCCTGCTTACAGATGACCAAACGTCATTGTCGTATGGCAGCCTTTAAAAAATAGATTACAGATTCACTCATTTATATCTGGTATGCGACTCTAAGAAAATGCTGAAGGGTACGAATGTGTCATCCAAGAATTTGAGCAAATAGCTTGTCTCCTTTTTTTTGTTGCAGCAGAAGAATGGGGAAAACTCGCATGGTTTATTTATGTAAACTGGATTGCAAAGAATTACTGCACGACATCTGAAAAACAAAATAATCATTGCTCCATTAGTCAACTGAAACCATTAGAACTGCTGTTAATTTGCATTTTAAAGCCGTATGTTTTTCTTATCTTGTAAATTTGTTATCTTGTGTGGAGGGACCATCTGCAAAGGCCAGAAGGAGCTCTTCCTCTTGTGTTGATAGATACATTGCTATAAACAGATCCTTTCTGCTCTGAAAAGACATTTATCACGTGTATAGATTATAGTGTGCATAGATTGGAGTAACATTACCATACGCTTTATGGCAGAGCTTAATGCGTATTATGTTTATAGCGCAATCACTTAACTTCACACACAGGCTGAGATATCCTAAGGTTCAATAGTGACCAAGGATGGAGATGAGGGATGATTAAACAGGTATAGTCTTAGGAGAGCTAAGTATCCATAGGCAGACAGGCCAAAAGTGTCCTCCACCACCTGCGCTTTAAAAATAATAAAAGAAAAACATTACAAGTCTTTCCTTGTGGGATCAAAGGGACCCTTAAACCTGCATCCTACTAGAGGAGCGAAACGCGTGAAGCTTTTGTATTTTTTGGTATGTCCTTTTAAGCCGAATAAACTTCAAGGATTATTCACTATCCATCTGTACATTCTAATGTGGATTTTACTGATTCTTGCATACTCCTAAACATTGGTTATATTGTGTAAGGAATACAAGAAATAAAAACAAAAATCTATAATATACAGTGTGTGATCAGAATTACGCATTCATTTATAATGTGTCTGTGGTGTATCCTGTGTATGACATCACCGTGTGACTTGATATGTAAATTAAATGCTCTCAATTTGCATATTAATCCACAACCAAGAAAATTATATTGTGGGGGAGGGGAAAGTGTTTTGAGCTTTAAAAGTGAGAAAAGATGCCACAATCCACAGTTTTTTTTACCTCTCATAACCAAGCCAAATAAGTGATAATCTACTTACATATGGAGTCCCACCCTTTCTCCATAGAAATACCGGCATAACTATTATCTCCATAGACTTAATATCGGCCTCAAACCATTTTAATTAGAAATTCTTTAATGAAAAAATACAAAAAAGCACCATATTGAGCCCTCTCTGCTTGCATAGCACTATCAGAAGGTGGACAAGTATCTAATTTTGGGTTAGATGGTTTAGAAGAAGGACGACCCAAGATGTCCCCCCTATAATGCTATTAGGGTTGCCACCTTTTCCACAAAAAAATACCGGCCTTGCTACTTCCTCCATACCGGCTGGGTGGCAACCCTAAGTTCTATACAAGTATAGAGGGCTCAATATGGTGCTTTATTTGTATTTTTTCATTAAAGTATTTCTATTTAAAATGTCTAAATTCTATGTATTCCTTCAATTAACATCACTTAATTTTTTCACGACAGTTGTCCTTTAACCTTTTTGTACTTTATTTATCCATGTGCACATGTTAGACGTGTATATTTCAAGTCACGGATGAAAACTTAATAAAACATATATATCCTAAGAGGGAAAAGCATATAATGCCATGAATTTTAATAAATTATTATTTAATATAATATGTAATATCATCCCATAATGCTCAAGGCATAGGAAAAATAGCATTAGCTTTTAGCGATATTAGTTAGTGATACTATAATATCGCCTTTGTTGCCAAAAGCATTGACCAACTGGTAGCCCACAGGCTAAATGTCACCCTCAATAATTTCTGTGCAGCCCTCCTATTGGCATAAAACTCAATAGGTTCCATTATGTTACTTCACAAAATTAAAAATGATGGGTCCTCCCAACCTAAGTTTCTGCATGGTATAAATCTCTCCACAATAAAAAGTTAAAACACATGTTAAATATAAATATAAGCAATATCAGTCTCAGCTAGCGAGGCCAACTTTCTGGTACTTTTCCAATAACAAGGTAGACCCGTCCAGCTACTCAACACTGATCAGTGGTGTAGCTATAACTTTTGCTGCCAGGGGCAGTCCCTGAATTTGCAGCCCCTCTCTAGTTTTTGTGTTATTCTCCCCAATCACAAGGTGATCAGTAGCTAAGGACACAGTGGCAGAGATGTAATCAGGTTCTTACCCTAAAAATACCCTATGGGTCCCTGACAAAAACTTGTGACTCGGATGTTCGGGCATGGCGTGTGTAAAATGTGGCCAATGCTCGGTTTGAGCTTCAGCTACATTTGCCCTGTCAGACTAAGGACACTCAAAGTGGCCTCATCTGACAGGTGAGATCCAACTGCACAGCAGAATGCAAAGCACAGCTCATCATGGGGGATCCTGATGAGCAAAGTGCCACCCCCAAAAGTGTCACCCTGGGCGTATAGCCCCCCCAGCTATCCTGGTGACACTGGTAGTTTAGAAAAATGAACTGACACGGTACTAAGCATTAAAACAAACCCACATTCAAGAAAAAAAAATCACTTATTAAATATGAGATATAGAAGAATAGAAATGCGTAAATTTACAAGGTTTCTTAAAATGTTTATTGTGTTATAAATAATAGGTTAATCCTAAAATTGCCAGTGCAATCAAAATATTTGTATCTAACGTGAATGCATGAACTGAGAAACAAATCGCTATCACTAATAGGTAGTAATTAGGAATTAATTGACCCTTAATAGAAATATAAACAGGATAAATGGTATGTCCAGGGAAAACACATAAAGAGCACTTTGGGAGGATTAAGTGAAGAGGGGTTACACAGAGTAGGCTTGACATGGTCCATAAACATTAGTCAATTAATTAATATTGATGCAGAATTAAAAAAAAAAAGATTGTCATAGTAAAAGTACAGTACAAGTATTACTACATACGATTAATCCTTTCAGTTCCAGCAAAGAGAGCAATTTATTTGGTAGTATGTACTAGTCTGCATTAGAAGGACAACTGCCAAACATATTCTATGCAGCTTACATGGGGATCCGTAGGATTTTCTTTCCAGGGGGACAAAATATTGTCCCCACTTTTCCCTTCTCCCACCTTTATACCTTCTTACCTCATCTCCTCCCAATTGACTAGCTTTGTTGGCGCAGGAGAGGAGTTTCTTGGTGAGAGGTAAATGTTAGTTACCCATAAATAGGAAACATTACATGACTGTGGTAGTAGTTGGCAACATCATGTTCGACCAGCATGTACCTGCACAACACAGGAATGTTAGAGTACAATAGCTGGGCTGGTAAAGATTAGCCACAACTAACCCAGTCTACAATTCCTATTGTGTTCAGACAATAATGGCCTGCTGTAATGCATGGGACCTGTAGTGAAAAACAACAAAGTAAGTATATAATGTAAAATATGTCACTACAACCCCACTCTATAACCAAGGCCGGCCTTTGAGGTGTGCAACATGTGCAACCGCACACCCTGGGGGTGCCATAGGCTCTGGTTGGAGAGATCTAAACATCTTCCCTCATAAATCCTCTTTGTCCCCACGTGCACAGACATCCTCTGACGCTGCCTGGTACTCTCCACATGTCACAGCATCGGTGCTGGGTGACATTTGATCGCTGAGGTAAGTCCTCTGTGTTGGGGGCAAATCTTGTTGCTGGGGCAGGTCCTGAGTGCAAATTTAGGTGATGGTGCAGATCCTGCGTACACATCTGGTTGATGGGACAGGTCCTGAGTCCAAATCTTTGTGCTGGGGAAGGTCCTAGGTATCATATCCTGGTGCTGGGGCAACCCCTGAGTGCAAAGACATGGGGGACGGGGACAGAGGGGGGTGGGGGTAGAAAGACATGGGGGACGGGGACGAGGGGGGGAGACAGAGACAAAGGGAGGGAGGGGAGAAGAGACAGAGACAAGGGGAGGGAGGGGGGGAAGAGACAGAGACAAGGGGAGGGAGGGGGTTTGAAGAGACAGAGACAAGGGGGGTGCAGAAACAGACAAGGGGAGCGAGGAGGGTGACAAAGAGAGGGGGGAGAGAGAGACAACACTAAGGGGAGGAGAGAGAGAGAGAGAAAAATGGGGGCAAGGGAAAGAGAGAGGCAGCATTGGCACATAAAAAGAAATAAAAACAAGAAATAAATTTGTTGACATCATAATTTTTTTTATTAAAAAAGCAATTTACATGTGAATATATACAAGTTTAACTTTTTTCTTATAGGGTCGTCTTATATTCAGGCTTTGAGTTTTTTTCCTAATGGAATATCGAAAGTTTGGGGGGTCGTCTTATAATCAGGGTCATCTTATAATCGAGCAAATACGGTATATATAACGTATGTTTTTGTGATAATTGTCCTTTAACTTGCATGATCCTTTTATCGGTGCTTTGGAAAATGCATTGATACAAAACAGTCAGCTAGCATACAAATACACTGATTATTTTTTTTTAAATCTTGAAGGTTAACTGTCAAAACATCTTCTTTCTATGTAACTTCTACTTGATTGCTGCATATTGTTGCTTATTAAAAGAATGCTGCTAACATTGTCATGTTCAAATAGTGTATGTTGTATACTCTTAATATTTGGGGAGCAGGAAAAACAGTTATCTGTATTTCGGAGAATGTATTTGTGGTTAACTTTGCCCCTGTTTATTAAGCCCTTCGCCGCAATGGACATGTCAGGTACGTCCAGCAGGCAACACTGTTGTTGGCAATGGACATGCCTGGCACATCCTGCGGTAGAATGACAGCTTTCTACGGAGCAATCGTGGGCGCCATATTGGAGGAAAAAAAAAGACTTACCGTATTTGCTCGAATATAAGACAAGGTTTTTTTCAGAGTAAATGCTCTGAAAAATACCCCTCGTCTTACATTCGAGGTCTTCTTATAATCTGACCTCAAATTGAGGTCAGACTATAAGACATGGATCCAGGTCCCCAGCAGAGCTGCAGGGGACCTGGATCCCCCTCTCTAACAGCAGAGGATGTCTGCACGATGAGCGCAGACCTCCCCTGCTGCCGCCCGGCCAGACCGCCGGGACTTCTATGATGAAGCCGGGTACTTCGTCATAAAAGTCCCGGCTGTCGTGCCGGCCGGCAGCAGGGGAGGTCTGAACTCATCGCGCAGACATCCTCCGCTGCCCCGCTAGCCACCAGGGAGAATCGCGCAGCCGGGGGATGTCTGCACGATACGTGCAGACATCCTCCATGCTGCCCGACACTTCGGTCTATTATGACGGACCAGCTGCCCCCACTAGCCACCAGGGAAAGAATAAGGGGGAGGGGGGAAAATATACAGACAAGGGGAGGGAGGGGGGGGGGGGGAATATACAGACAAGGGGAGGGAGGGAGGGGGAAAATAGACAGACAAGGGGAGGGAAGGGGGAAAATAGACAGACAAGGGGAGGGAGGGAGGGAGGGAGGGAGGGAGGGGGGAAAATAGACAGACAAGGGGAGGGAGGGAGGGGGGAAAATAGACAGACAAGGTGAGGGAGGGAGGGAGGGAGGGAGGGGGGGGAAATAGACAGACAAAGGGAGGGAGGGGAAAAATAGACAGACAAGGGGAGGGAGAGAGGGGGGAAAATAGACAGACAAGGGGAGGGAGAGAGGGGGGAAAATAGACAGACAAAGGGAGGGAAGGGGGAAAATAGACAGACAAGGGGAGGGAGGGGGGAGATAGACAGACAAGGGGAGGGAGGGGGGAAATAGACAGACAAGGGGAGGGGGGAGATAGACAGACAAGGGGAGGGGGAGAGAGGCCGCATTGGCACATAAAAGGAAATAAAAACAAGAAATGCATTTGTATAATATCAATTTTTTTATTAAATATTAAAAAGCAATTTACATATATACAAGTTCAACTTTTTTTCCTATAGGGTAGCCTTATAATCAGGCTTTTAGTTTTTTTCCTAAAGGAATATACAATGTTTGGGGGGTCGTCTTATAATCAGGGTCATTTTATAATCGAGCAAATACGGTAATTAGCTAAAATCTAGGGTTGGGTTAGAATAATTGTTAGGGTTACAATTAAATTAGAGTTAGCATAAAGGATATGGTTACAATTAAATAAAAATTTGAATGAATTAAGGGCTAGCATAAAGGTTAGAATTAGGGTTAAATTTAGGGTTGGGGTTCAATTTAGGGTTCGGTTTGGGGTCAAAATGTCACTGTAGAAAAAAACCCTGTTTTTGTTTTTTGCCTTATAAGTAGCAAAAAACTGCAGAAAAACATGGACACAAGCATATTTCTGAACTCGGGACAAAATTTAGAAACTATTTAGATGGGGTATTTTTTAATGATTGTATTTGTGTAAATTATTTTTTAGTTCAAAGTTAGAAAAATAATTATTTTTAGTTTTTTATCATATTTTATGATTTTTTTGTAGTAAATGATAAGATATGATGAATATAAGGGTATCTAATGAAATTCCTTCTTATGACGATAAAAACAACATATAATTTGTGTGGGTACAGTATGTGAGAACGAAGAAAATGACAGCTAAACACAAACACCCCAGAAAGGTCAAAACAACCCTTGTCACCAAGGGAAAGACAAGGTCAAAAGGTCATGTCACTAAGGGGTTAAAATATCATCAGCATTCCTGAATAAATAGGGTTTTTTTGTGTGTGTGTGCTATTTTATACGTTATAAAACAACAACATGTCTACAAATTAAAAGCACACAGCAATTAGTACATTGCATTGTTGAAAGAAATATAAACTATTCAATAAAACCTAACGGACAAGTGAAGTGGAAACCAACAATTCATTTTTCCAACTTGACTATTAAAGTCTGATCTTTGCAGTTCACTTAAAATTAAGCATGCCACCACTTTGTGTTGCCAGTCCTGCCTTTTCATACCAGTGTCCCGGATCCCACAGAGAATGAAGAGCCTACACATATGTTATGATTAAGTGCAAGCAAAGTCTGATTAATCAATATGTAGTTCGTTAATCAGTGTGAGGCACTTCTTGTCAGCGTAGTCTCACATGTACTTCTTGCTGACAGGTGCCTTTTAAGGACATTTCCTCAGAGACCGAGTTTATCAGAGAGGAAAGTTGGCATCTATGGTTCACCTATTAGCTTAATTTTAATGAAAAGTACAAATAAGCAGGATTTCTCTATGCTGCAGGAACCTGTGCTGTTTGATAAAGAATCATCCCTGGACCACCTTGGGAAGGGGAGAGTATGACTGTCAAGCCACCCCAGTAAATTTTATTGGGTGTTGCAGTCACATGTCTGAAATTGTTACATTTGAGTTCTGAAGTTAGATATAGAGGTTGTTAAGTGTATACCTGACTCCTGTGATACTGCCAGCCCAAGCACACCTCTGTTTTTCTATGTTTTCTATTGTATTTGGCCTTTTTCCTGGGCATCTTTCCTGTAAGAAAAAGAAATAAATTAAGGATCAGAGTCATCTCACTTCATAGCCCTGACAAAAGACAGTTTGGGTCGGTTCTTATTGCTGGATAGGCTGCTGTTCTGGGACACGGGGTGTATTTATTGAACATGTCAGAAGCCCCTTCCCAATCCCTATAAGAGGTTTTGGACAGGGTACAGTAAGTGGTCCAGTCGCAAGGTTGTGGACCTTTGATGGAATTGCTCGATAGGGTTCAAACTCAGCCTGGCTCTGCTGTGGAGAATATGGACTTTATCTCTTTCCAGCCCCATGTCCAGAGGGAGAATTGGAAGGTGCAGAGTCTGTAAAACAGCCTGCCCACCGTAGCATGAGGGCATGGGTGGCTAGACCACCAAGGAGGCTAAGCCCAGCCAGTGAGTTCTAAATCGGCTAACAGGTCTGGTGGCAGGCCCTCCAGGTCCCTCCTCCAACAGGGACCATGAGGTGTAAGGTACAAGTATACCCTGCCTCAGAAACTCCTTCAAATCCTGATGAGTTTCTGTTTGATGCTGCTAATCTGCCGTTAATTTAAATAAAAATGCTGGTGTTCTAAACATTTAGCAAAAAATCACTGGCATCTTTTTAACTACTTTTAACTAATCTGCACCACACAGAAAGGTCCTGTGACCTAGACCTCACCTCTGCTAGCAAGAACCTGCCAAATCTGCTGGTAAGAAGATTGGGGCTGGGAGTAGTTTGGGGCAGGCTAGATACAGAGTGAAAAGTGTTGCACAAGTAGAAGTCTGATTACATAGAGAACTATAAACAGAATAGTAGCCAAAGTCTGATGAAATACAATCATAAATTAATTGCAGCAGCAACCAGGGCCACCACCAAGAATTTCAGGGCCCCTTACTGAACAAAATCTGCCCCCCCCCCTGACAATATCTCCCACTCACCCCACCTACCCTCACAAGTATGTTATCCCGGTCTAGTGTAATATGGAGGGTGGTTGGGAGCAGTTGGTTAATATGCCAGTAATATTTTTCCACTCAGTATGCCAGTATTTTGCCACTCAGTTTGCCAGTATTTAGCCATTCAATATGCCATTCTTTTGCCATTTAATATGCCAGTATTTTGCCCCTCAAAATGCCATTCTTTAGCTATTAAAAAAGAGGAATTGGTGTGAGGTAGGTGGCGCTAGAGAAGATATTGCACGAGCAGCAACTTGTCTAGCAGTTATCCCAAAACACTGCAATAAAACACATATACAAATACACAAGGTGACAGTGCGCTATTTGTGCTATAAAGTGACAGTGCAATCAATCTGCTGTGCAGAATATGCAAGATATATATCCAGTGTAACAAATGAAGGTATAAAAGTGAAGGCAATAAACTTTAAAACACTCACATATAGTCCCTACATATGGGACAAAATTTAAATGTAAGTGACAGCTTTCTTGTCCTGGATTGATGTATTCTCCAAAGGGGATAGGTGATATTCAACCTCCAAGGAACAGAAGATGGTATTAGTAGTAAAAAGTATAATTTAATATAAAGTGCAAAAAATACCTTACACTTAAAATCTGGAACATCAGCAAGGGGTCACAAAACTGGAACAAAGACAAACAAGGATCTTGGTACAATCTCATATGAGTGTTGCTTGATCTACGCGTTTCGCCCGTTTTAATGGGCTTCCTCAGGATCCAGCAGCACTCATATGAGATGAGGCTGCTTATATACAATATTAAAACATTTGAATTAAGTGACGCGACCTGCCTCCAGCGTCACGTCACTGTGAATGCGACTCTCGGATTACTTCGGAAAGCCGACTCCTCGGCTTTCTCCGCTGTTCGTACTAGGAGATAGCCTCTCGGCTTTTTCCGTTGTTCGCATTCGGCTCTTGGCAGGTTCGAGTGTTTCCGTGATTCGTATCATGAGCTTCGTAGGTTTTCCGACTATGTTCGTTTTAATAGCTTCGTGTTAGTCGATCTTCGGTTTATAGCGTCCTCTTTCGGTTTACTGTACTTCACATGTCTCTCAGTTTTCTCACTCTGCCAGTCTCGGTTTATAGATGGGGAAATGTTAACTGTTCGGTTTAGCAGGGGAATTCGTCTTGTAACTCAGAATAGTTCCATGCATATGGCATTTTT